>CM021103.1:381493629-382046536 GCA_007115665.2 Sequoiadendron giganteum | reverse complement strand
TTGATGCTTGAATGCATCGGCCAATGGGGATTACATTTGAATCGCAGATATGATCGCATTCGCCATCGGGCCAAACAGCTCAAATATCTGTTTGATGCATTCAATCATTATTTGTGGAGTCAAGGACTGGTGCAGTCAGTCAATATTCATTGCCAGGTTTGTGGTCGTGCCTGATGTGATGTAATGTCAACACTTTTGTTTATTACTATTTTATCTTTTATATTTATTCATTTTCGAGCTGGCCTTTCAAAAAATAGTTGGCTGACTGGTGAGGCTTTGAGCGAATCCCTCAAAGGGATGCGAGCTCATGGAAGAGGCGACTACGCTCAAAGCCTCCCAACCTCCTATTCCAATCCCTCAAAGGGATGCGAGGCTCATGGAAGAGGCGACGGGATGCGAGCTCATGGAAGAGGGTCGCCTCTTCCATGAGCTCGCATCCCTTTGAGGGATTCGCTCAAAGCCTCACCAGTTAGCCAACTATTTTTTTTTTTGAAAATTTTTAAAATCGAAAATGAGATAATATCATAAAAGTTAAAAGTAAACTGTAAAACTAAAAATTGTTGACAGTAACAGTGATTGCATGCATCAAGGCCTGGCAAACCTTTTTAAATTTTTAACTGTGAAGTGTGAACTGTTTGACACTTGAGTCCTTGATACTTGATAGTGATTGAATGCATCAAGGCAAGGTATTTGAACTGTTTGACAGTGACTGAATGCAATCACTGTCAAACAGTTCAAATGCCTTGCCTGTGCTTCCAAATTTTGCAGAACAAACCACATTTTGATTTCTTAATTGATTATATAAGTCTGATTTTTTTTTACATTGTTTTTGCAGCATCATCATCATAATGAGTTCACATAACAGAAGTGATGATGAACCAAGAATTCAAAGTGAAAATGATTCATTAGATGATCATGATCTTGACTTTCAAATAGGAGGGGAGGCTGTGGGTGAAGTTGAACCACAAGTTCCACAACATGGCTCAGCCTCAAATACTCAAACTACCACAAGTTCCATTGGCACTAGAGATAATAGCTGCCCTTCAGAAATCCTTCAAGAATGGGCCAAGGGCCTCTTTGATCCAAAAAAACCCTTAAAACAATTTGCATCCAAGGTAGCAGCAAAGCCTGGGGCAGTTGGGGGCACTAGATTATGGAAGTGTCACATGTGTGAGCTTACATGGTTTGGCAGCATTACAAGAACGAATGCACACTTTCTTCTTATTCGAGGCAAAGGTGTAGATGTATGTAGAGTTGTGGCAGGTAACTTGAAGTACAGGGCTGAAATTTTAAAATTATGGGGTTGTAATGAGGGTGAAGTGCCTGCATCTACTACATTGCCACATAAGAGTTTGGGTGATCAATTTTCAGCAGTGTCTACTTCTACTTTGCAGAGTCAAAGGCCACCAAATCCGTTCAGTTCAAGTGCAACAGAGCCTAGGGGGAAACGTAAGATGACGTCTTCACAACCTTTAGCAGATTTATTCAATGTGCAGGCAAAGGATGAGGCAGATGATGCCATTGGCAAATTATTCTTTGCCAATGGCATTCCATTCCATGTGGCTCGCTCTCCTTATTATAAGGAAGTTGTGTCAAAGATAATAAGGGCAGGACAATCATATGTGCCACCAAGGGAGAATAAATTGGGGACAACAATCTTGGATCAAAACTATTCCAAGATTAATATTTTGATGGAGAAGATGAAGAGAACCTGGGTCACAAGTGGATGCAGCATAGTCATGGATGGGTGGACGAACATTAGGCATCGTCCACTCATCAATATCATCGTCACATCTGTAGCGGGCCCTTATTTCCTTAAGGCTATTGATTGTTCAGGGCATAGCAAGGATGCCCATTATCAGTTTCAGATCCTCAAGGATGCTATAGAGGAGGTTGGACCACAAAATGTGGTGTAGGTAGTGACAGATGCGGCCCATGTGTGCAAAGCTGCAGGGAAGTTGATTGAGGCAGCCTATAGGCATATTTTCTGGACTCCTTGTTGTGTGCATGCTATGAATAATGCACTTAAGGACATGGGTAAAATCAGCTGGATCAAATCTATTGTCAGTGATGCTAGAGATGTGCAGATGTTTATCTGCAACCATCATCATTCACATGCACTTTTCAGGTCCTTCTCCAAGAAGGAATTCCTGAAGCCTGTAGAGACTCGGTATGCATCATACTTTATTCTCTTGGAGAGGATGCTTGAGTTGCAAGAGCCTTTGCAACTAATGGTAATGACAACAGAATGGAACAGATGGCCTGAGTCAAAGACACAGCAGGGATTGAGGGTTAAGGAGGTGGTGAAGAATGATGTCTTTTGGGTTGATGCCAAATATGTTGTCTCCATTATTGAGCCAGTCTTCAAAGTTATTAGATTTGGAGATTCTAATGCACCTTCCCTTGGAGAGGTATACGAATGCATTGATTCCATGCTTGATCAAATGAAGGCTAAAGTGCGAGAGAGGGAACCCACAATGCAATTCTACACCGAGCATGTTTATCCAATCATTCAGCATAGATGGGAGAAACTCAACGCTCCCTTACACATGGCTGCCTACGCATTGAACCCAAAGTGGTACGTGCCACGTCTTGGTAGAGTGACACCTATAGAGGATTTTGAGGTGAAGGAAGGGTTCATGAAGGCCATTGACAAAATGTATGATCCTATAGAGGCCAGCTTGCTTCGTACTGAGTGGACAAAATTTGCTACTCTTTGGGGATATTCAGAGGCAGCCATATTAGATTTGGAGACTATGTCACAAGAGGACCCCAAGTTGTGGTGGACTATGCATGGGCCTAGATCTTTGATTACTACTCTAGCCATTCGTTTGCTGTCCCAGGTTTCTAGTTCTTCTGCTTCTGAGAGGAACTGGTCCACTTATAACTTCATCCACTCTGTTAAGAGGAACAGGCTCACTTCTAGGAGGGCGGAGAAGCTTGTGGCTGTCCATAGTGCCTTACGTCTCATTGATCGCAGCACAACTACATACAAGGAGAGTCCAACAGCCAGATGGGATGTAGAGCCAGAAGAGCCAGCACAAATAGATGAGGATGCTACACAGACAGGGCTGGTTGGTATTGGTTTAGATGAGCTTGAGCATTTGGGGTCCTCGTCCGACGGTTCCAGTGATGAGGAGATTGGCATGGAGCTTGGAGTTGGAGATGATTAGATCAATAGAGGCATTAGCCATTAGGCCATTAGCTATTTAGTATTTAGTATTTTGTTTTTGAAGTTTGAAGTTTGAACACTGTTGTGTTGATAACTTGATACTTGATTGTAATTATGAATCATGACTGAAATTTTGAAATTCAATTTATGAATATGAAACAACTAGTTCTCGTTCCAATCACAATGTCTATTAAGTTACAACTTACAAGTATATTTTCATTGTTTCAATGTTCCTTAGGCTTTTACAGTTATACATCTTTTTATAACTAATTTTTCAATTACTATATGTATTTCAGCGCACCGCTCCCCCGCCGTCCCCAAACTTAGGCCCCCTGTCCCCGCGTCCCCGTCCCCGTAACTCGGTGTAACTATGGTTTTACATTAACCAAACAAGGAAATATCTTTGTATCTTTTACCACGATCCTCTCTCCCTTCACTTATTCTTCAGTCCTCAGCGAAGGAGGAAAAATATTCATGAATCTCTCTATACTCCCCTTGCCTAGAATCACCTACGAATGCTTCATTTTATTGAAATACCACCCTCTAACATGGACAGGTTGCAGCCTGGCTAAAATCGGCTCAACCCAGATTATGGCATGGTCAGTAATAATGTTTCATGGCCCAAATGGCTTGCCAGCTAAGCTACCAAATTGCTCGAATATAAGGCCAATTCTGGGTATGAAAAGTCTTAGAATCGGAGTCGGCACAGAATCGGCACAGAGACGGCCAGGGTTTGTTATTTTTATCCCTAAGTTTTGCCAACCTCCTGTCCTCTGAAAAACCCTAAATGTATTGGTTCGCATTATGAGTAAGAATCTCTGTTTCAGATGAAAACTATTATGGGAATCAGAATAAATGCCACCGAATAAGAACAATAGTCACTTTGACAAGGGAAGGAGCGGGAGGAGCAATCCATGGATTCTGATGTGAATAAGAATAACAGGCACTTCTATGGGGAAAGGAGTGAACCCCTATAGTTAATAATTAATATTATAAAATAGTTTTAAAATTTAAACTATTATACACTGTATTAGTAAATATTAATAATTATATAATAAAATTCTAAATTAAAAATAATCTAAAATTTATAATGTATATAGTTAATTTTAAATATATAATTAATATATATCTTTTAATTTATAATTAATACATTTAATATTTAATATATTTTATGGTTTTTATATGCTTTTTGTACGGATATACCCAACGTACCCAGTCCCCCAATATTTTTGGCCATACCGGCGTACTGTACCCACATACCCGATTCTGATTCCAATTCAGATTCGGCAACTTAGCCTGTCAGGGTCGCAGGAGAGTAACAGCCAGCATAAATGACTTGCCTGGTAGGTGAAAGTGCCACCAGAATAAAGGGATAATTCATAATTTCCAGTCAATAAAGGGTTGTCAGAATAGCAGTTAAAAAGGAAGTAAACACTGCTACAATAACTTCCCCTACAGTAATGCTGCAACAGTAATGCCCACAAATAATGATGACTATTCATCAAAAGTGTAATTGAAATGTCCAGCCATAAAGGCACTGACAGGCACAGGTAGAATGCTCATGACCAGGAATAAATGCAGCATGATGCTGACCAGCAAATGGGAAACACCCTGCACTGCAGTTATTGAATTCCACAATATTTTTTAAGTTGCCCATCATGAAGGAGCTGTGTGTAATGCCTGGCACAGCTGCAGATGATAATACCCATGTCCTGTGAGGAATAATATTCAGAACTTCATAAGTTCCCCAGTATAGAGGTGCTGCAGGTAATGTATGACATAAATAAAGGAGATAGCAGTGCCTGAAAGAGTTGTAAGTTGTGACTGACAGCCAAAAATTATCACCGTGTATCACCAGGCAACAGGATGAAATAAGAATGGAAAGTGCAGCTTTTCAAATTCACCAATTGCTAAACAGTATCTTTATGATGCTCATGTGAAAGTCAGCTTGATGTTTCAATCCACATTGCAACAGTGTGGTTGCCAACCCGTTAGAAGAATCTAAGTCTCTGTTAATATGTAGCAATCGACTAGGATTGTGTATGTTTTTAGTATTTTACATCTGGCTTCATATTTCTTTCACTCTTCATTGCAACCACTTTCATGCCATAAATGATTCCTTGCAAGAATTACAACTTTCTAATATTCATTATATTCTGCTTGCAAGGGCTCCAGCCCAAGCTTGAGCATCATACAAGATACCCAAAATCAGAACAAAACCAAAATCGGAATGACTCTGGTTTTGGGTGAGCAGGATAATGCGTGGACCCAGATGCTCCTGCATCAACTTTTGATAACATGACAAGCAAGACCTGGTTAAAATCTACAAATCTGTCTGTAAAGTTTCATAGGAGTACCAATATAGGTACTAACAGGGGTAACCTGTTAAAAGAAGGCCTGCTAAACACAAAATTAAACTCTCTGAAGTGAATGTTTCGATACTATGGAAAGCTACAAACATAGGTGAATGCACTGTAGTGGCAGCATACCAAAAAATGAACAAGGATATTCATAACGCAGATAAAAGATAAATTTTTTAATGGGATCTTTTGTGCCTTTCGAAGATACAACATTTCCCGTTATACATGGGAAATTTTTATATTGAACCAACTGAGGAAAAGAGGTTGGATTGACCCAAATATGAGCACAAATTGCAAACAACTGAAGAATCAATTTGCAGCTTTTCAGTAACTTCTCCTATGTGTAAAAATTTTGCAGTCAAAGTTCAGGTAAATTCCTTTCCAAAAAACCTTCTGACCAAATTATCAAAGTGCAGCTCCAATGCAGGTCCAAAAAAAATAAAAAAATCTTCAGATATGTCCATCATTAAATTACTGTCAATTAACACCAGGATATGTCTTTTGTAATAATGGGTTGAGCAAAATAGGAGGATTTAAAAAAAAAAAATCAGCCAAAATATGGAACATTTTATTAGAATAATAACAACCCAAGGTCACAGTGCAGCTGTCTTATCCAATCAAGTTAAACAGATTTGACTCTACAAACATGTTGGACCTGAATATAGTAAAGCAGTGGAATAATCCTCACAAATTTAAATACACATTAACAGTAGTCCCAAAATGCACAGGAAACCACATCAAGAAGGCAGGTTAAAATTGAACTTCAATGGTGCTTTAGTCTCCGACCTTGGGTCTATTGGCAGGGGAGGTATAATCACAAATCATGAAGGTAAACATATAATTTTTAACGGAGAAGCTATAAATGTGCAAACTAATAACATGACTGAAACTTCAACCCATGGTGAAGGAGTCTTCCTAGCAAGGGAATAAAAGAGATGAAATTGATGGTTGAAGGAGATTCAGATCTTATAATCTCTATAAATTAGTGATACACAAAATTACAAATGGTCTCATATGGGAAAATGGTGAACATGATAAATTATCAATGATATCAAGTTTCCACAATCCATATTGATTATTGCTGAAAACTTTTCTGGATTCGATTGTGTAAATTGTTTTTGCATCAACGTTTCAGATCATAGAGAGCTTAAGGAGAAAAAATGACTTCTACGTATTCATTACACATTTTTTCGTTGTAAAAGTAATTATTATTTTTTAAATGACGAGATGTGTGCTGCTGTCAATTAACAACGGATTGGATTATCTTCTTATATTACGCAACAATAATTAAAAACCCTTAAGTAAAAAATTCTTGTCACTATTCTTAAATCTCAATTCTTATTTTTACATAAGAAAAGCAAAAAGATCGGCAAATTGGAGAAAGAAGTGAAGTTTGCTTTTGAAGAAAAGAAAAGTGACGTTGAGAAGGAAGACTTGAAGACAATGAAGAAGCTGCTCTAGAGTGAAATACACTTGGCAGATTGGAAGGGAAACACAAAAGTGACAAGAAGAGAAAGGAATGTCTAGAATGGCAAAAGCTATTTGGAACAAGAAGGATGAAGTTGCTTTTTTAAGTGGATTGGCTGAGATCATTGAAAAAGGTACCTAAAAATGCTTTTTTTTTTTACAATCATGTGAAAAACCTATTAGATAGTGAATATTGTGATAAACAATTATATAACAAGCCGAGGAGGTTCAAAACGAAATTTAAAGATGTTATGGAGAAGCTTAAGGACCCGGATTTTAGTTTTAAGAGTTCACATGAATAGATTGTTTTTAAATTGTTGAAGGAAATTTGGGATAAAGAGGAAAAAGAGGAGAGCGCCCTTGTAAAGAACATTAGAAATAAAGATGGGAATATAAAGGTAGCGAGGAAGCCTGATGAAGAGGAAAAGGAGGAATAAAAAGGCTCGGAAGCTAATTAACTTAAACGAAAGTGGTTAGAGCAAGAAGTTGTGGAGATGGAATTAGCAAGGAAGCTTGATGAAGAGGAAAAGGAGGAAGAAAAAGGATTGGAAGCTGGAGAACTTAAACGAAAGTCATTGGAGTAGGAAGTTGTGGAGATGGAATTGCAAGCTTCCATTTCTACAGCTTCTTGCTCCAACCATTTTTGTTGAGTTCTTTAGCTTTTGAGCCTTTTTCTTCCTTCTCTTCTTCTTCATCAGGCTTCCTCACTACCTTTATATTCCCATCTTTATTTTTAATTTTCTTTATGGGGGCAGTCTCCTCTTCTTCCTCTTTACCTTGAATTTTCTTGGACACTTTACAAACGATCTCTTCATGTGAACTCTTGAAACTGAAATCCAGGTCCTTAAGCTTCTCCATAGCATCTTTAAACTTTGTTCTGAATCTCCTCAACTTGTTATATAACTGTTTATCACTATATTCACTATCTAGTAGGTTTTTTACGTGATTGCAAAAAAAAAGCATTTTGAGGTAATCACTTACCTTTGTTGGTGCAATTGGCAAGTCCACTTAAAAAAGCAACTTAATTCTTCTCGTTCCAGACAGCCTTTTCCATTCCGAATATCCTTTTCTCTTCTCCTCACTTTTGTTTTCTCTTCCAATCTGTCAAGTGTATTTCACTCTAGAGCAGCTTCTTCATTGTCTTCAACTCTACCATCTCAACGCTGCTTTTCTTTTCTTTAGAAGTAAAATTCTCTTCTTTCTCCAATTTGCTAATCTTTTTGATTTTCTTAAGTAAAAATAAGAATTGGGATTTAAGAACAATGATGGGAATTTTTTACTTTATTGTTTTTAATTGTCGTTGTGTAAAATAAGAAGATAATCCAATCTGCTGTTAATTGACAGCAGCACATATCCCATAATTTAAAAAATAATAATTACTTTTACAGCGAAAAGCACTTGTAATGAATGCGTAGAAGTCATTTTTTCTCTTTAAGCTCTTTGTTATCATCTGTATGATGGATCATGGAGTGTGATCCGAAACGTTGATGCAAAAATATTTTACACCAATCAAATCCAGAAACGTTTTCAGCAGTAATAAATTATATTAAAACCATCCTGATTACGTTTGTTTGTGTGCAAATAGAATGTCAAAAGAGGGACTACAACCAAGTTGTGAATGCCGAAGGAAAAATGACAGTCCCACTACATCCAAGGGCAACCTTATTATTATTAGCAATTTCTGTAGATTCACACAATGTCAATGTTTTAATTACATCAAAAATGAAAGGTTGAGAGCCCTCATCCTATTCCCACCTATTCTTAATGATAGGTAGGGATGTTTTACACTCCTATAGGCAATTTTATTCTAAAGTTCTATTCTATCACTCTCCTGTGCCTTTCTTTCTCCTAACAACAGCTTCTGTTAACATTTATAACCCCCCTCACAGCACCAATTTTATCCTCATGATCAATATTTATATATTAGGCACAATTACTATTGCTTTGTTGCCTTCCACCTCCTAGCCAACAACCTTTGTGCCATCCTTAGGATGTCTTTATCCCATCATTTGCTCGGGTTCATTTCTGTCTCATGCATTAATTCCTCTTTACCTTTGGATGATGTTGCGATAATTATCTTATGCATTTTCCTTACACATTGGCCCAACACTCAAAATGCCTACATGTACCACATGGGCCTTAAACATGTTTTTGATGGTCTTTTCCTTTACATTGATAAAAACCCCAATCTTCTTAAATTTGTGCTTCTTCAACACACACTCAACTGCCTTTGTATAGTGTCTCTTTTCTCTATTCAGGTTGCCACAACAAGAAGAATTTGAATGAAGATGCATGGACATGACTCCTATTTATTAAGTGGGTAAATATGAAAGACATTCTTCTATTTCCAGATCTCTCTGCAATTTGGGCATTACTTGCTGTTGTATGTTGGCCAGATTTACAGTGGATCATAATTATGGCAGCTAGAAATTCTCAAGACAAGATTAACAAAGTTTTTGAAGGTTGGTAGGAAGCAGTTGGAGAGAATGAAGATTTGTTCGTGTTTTCCTTCCAACATGCAAGTTCACCTTGGTAAGGGCTGCATGCAAATTCTCCATAACCGAAGTGTTCAAACTTAGCACAAGTTTTCCCTAGATATGAATTCTCTGAATCCGTCGAGATTAGCTTTAATAATTTCCTTTTTGATTGCTTAGGTTATAGGCCATTTGGAAATTTTTGTTATAATTGCAAGTAGCTCAAGAAATCTTTTCAATTAGATCCAACCATAGGTATTCACATCTCTATTAAGATCATCAGAGGAAGAAATATGGGCAGAGTGATCGAAGCCAAACATAAAATTTTGCAAATTAATATTGCTTCCATTCCATATCCCGTTCAATACACATTACATACATATATATAGGAGTTGTATTTCCTATATTCTAGGAAACCTCCTATAACGACTCCTCTAAATATATGAGTTGTTTTAACAACTCAAACAAACACACTCGTACAACAAAATAAGTCTATGACTTAACTAACCTAACAAATATTCCTAACACTCATAATAACTATGTGAGTTATTAATTTAACTCACTTTACCTCACACTAACATGTGAACACTATCATAAATTCCCAACACCCTCCCTTAGTGTGAACATGGGGTGAAAGTACATCACAATACTTGATGACCACACATAGTAGCTCATCATAAGTTATGAGTAGGGACATACACATCTACTCATGAAAAGCGATAGTGGAACTAGCCTCACTATGCTCAGTATACCTTCATCCAAGGATAGGGATGAACACATCTACCCATGGAACCAAGGATAGGGACTAACACATCTTTCCAAGGTCTTACATCAAGTTTGGATAGGGACAAACACATCTATCCAACATCAAAGTCATGAACCTCATAACAATTATGATTGGGAACAAACACATCTAATCATAATCTCCAACTCGTGTGACTGGGGACAAACACTTCCAATCACTTCACTACCTCGTGAATGGGGACAAACACATCCATTCACTAACAATCAAGAAATGTGATTGGGGACATACACATCCAACCACAACTTACATAGCTTGTGAACCAAGTCCTTGTCGCGTATGCAGCCACCATTGTAGATCATTGCCACTCTAATTACAAATGATATGAGACGGTTGCCGCTGCCACTTGGAAACCAATCTTGGCTTTAGTCATTTTGGCACAAATAAATTTGTCAGTAATGCAATTTTGCGGCCCCGTGGCTAGTGACTGACGAGAGGTCGTTGATTGTCCTCCAGTCTTTGGTGCCTCCATCCTCTAGTAAGTTTGCTACTTAGTAAATTTGGCTTTTAGGTTTGATTTTAAAATACCCCCCTCAATATGAATGTTGCGTGTGATGCATCCATTTACAATTGAGGCAATTTTATTTTAATTATTTTTGTCACTTTTGAATTTTGACAAACATCCTTTTATGACATGACAATTTATGACATGAAAATAATACAATACTAAACTGATAACAATTTAACTTCAATCTAAAAACTTTTATTTAACACTCAATCTATAGATGTAGACTATAAAAACCAAACTAAATAATATGAAATTACTATTTTAAAACGATTCGACTCACATTTGTTGATTGATGATTGCATGGTGACTATAACATGTCCTCACTTCTCCCAAAGTGAACGTTAAGAGATCTTGACAATTTAACCAAAGCTAGCTACAATAAAGCGCCATGATCTATTTGCTTCATAGCTTCCACAAATTGTTCATCAGACGAGGTTGGCATGCACAAGCGCTCTTCATTATTTCTAATTCGCAAGTCATACTCTTGTCCTTGTTATGGATTGGTAACCAAAAGAATAGATGCCTTTGCAACTTTATAACTTGGGACAATGCAATTAAATCAAATTGTTATATGAAAACATGACTCTCCAAACATTAGAACACCCAACACCATGGGCAAACTAGAAAGTGCACAAATATCAACAACAAGAAATAGCATGAGATGATATCAGGAATGGCTTGCAATATGCGATCCACTCAACGAGGAAGCACACATAATGTCTCATGCGATTGTAGCTCAACGACCTCGACCAAGAGTCATGTCTTGAGATGCTAGATCCTTACCTTCTTTCCAATCCACCACATATATAGACACTCTTCCCCTTGAACTCACTCCACACTATCTTTCCTTGGCTAGATGTGTTTGTTGCTTCTGCTACAATAACTCCTATCTCCATGCTCACCGCACCTTCTATTGCATTCTCACCTCACAACTACACAACAATTCTAAATTGGAATCCTTGTAAGCGATGACTACACATCAAGTCATCTTGTTCTATCAGCAATATGTGTTTGACAAAGTTTTATTAGACTTATACAATAATTTCAAACCACTTTAAGAAATTTCAATAAGTTTAGAGATTAGAGGGGTAGACCATATCCACGTTTGGCTTTGTATCACTCAGGCCAAACTCCACTTTCTGCTAGGCGATTCTACTCATACTACTGATGATTATCTGTGGACTCCTTTAACCTTTGCTTCCTTTCTCTATTGCTTTGGCGTTTCCCTTCACAAACCGAATACAATTAGTTTAATAGAGAGAAGAATAAACACAATCCCCATTCGTGCGGGCTCTGCAAAGGCGTAGAGTTTGAGCCGAAGATTTTTGTCGGATTTTCGTTTGGAATTCCTTTGCATTGATATGTGAATTGTGCTAGCGAGAACACATATATCTTCATGCATAGATGGCAGATCGTCATAGCCATTGTATCAACCGCTATTGCCTTTGTATTTTTGCTGGGGTTGGCAGTTTACTTTTTGAGCTATTTTATGAGAGGTTGACGTTCGAGACCTGAGGCGGCCAGGCAAATTCAATTAATCTACACCTTACACGCTCCCCAGCTTGGGTGATTCAAAACAAATCTTCAAAGATTTTGTGATCCCTGCAATGGTGACGACTTTGATACCATATAAGAAATATGGGCAGAGTGATAGAAGCCAAACATAAAAATTTGCAAATTAATATTGCTTCCATTCCATATCTCGTCCAATACACATTACATACACATATAAAGGAGTTGTATTTCCTATATTCTAGGAAACCTCCTATAACGACGACTCTAAATATATGAGTTGTTTTAACAACTCAAACAAACACACTCGTACAACAAAATAAGTCTATACATATGACTTAACTAACCTAACAAATATTCCTAACACTCATAATAACTATGTGAGTTATTAATTTAACTCACTTTACCTCACACTAACATGTGAACACTAACATAAATTCCCAACAGATTTGTTGTTCCAGTACCTTCTTAAGGCAAGACACATGGAAGACATTATGAATTCTACTACTTGCCGATAATTACAACTCATATGCAACCTCACCGATCCTCCTTATAATCTTGTAAGGCTCGTAGAATTTTGGTTTCAGTTTCTCGGCTCCACTTCCTTTGATTGATGATTGCTTATAGGGTTGCAGTCGTAAGAGGACTAAGTCCCCAACTTCGAATGTACTTTCAGTTCTTCTTCGGTCAGCATATATCTTTTCTTGATTTTGAGCATGGTGCAATTTATCTTTAAGCGTATTCATAATGTCTACACTTTGTTGTACTAAGTCGCTAGCTCTTGGCACTCAACTTCTGATGAGAATTAAATCTCCAAATGAGGTTGCCTTGTATGCATACAAGGTTTTGAAAGGACTCATTCCTATCGACATATGTTGAGTAGTGTTATAGCAATACTCCCCGAGGTGTAATCATTTGATCCATGTGTTTTGTTGTCCGATGACATAGTTTCTTAGATATCCCTCAAGCCATTTATTGACAATCTTAGTTTGTCCATTGGCTTGTGGGTGGTAAGTTGTACTTGGTGTGAGTTTAGTTTCTGCTACCCTGAAGAGCTCTTGCCAAAGAAAACTAAGGAATCTGCTACCCCTATCATTGAGATTGTTTTTGGGTAAAACATGTAATTTGCAAAGTTCTTTGAAAAAGGCTTCAGCCACTTGAGGGGCTCAATAGTTGGTAGATATTGCAAGGAAATGGGCATACTTAGTCAAATGGTCCACCACAATGTATATACAATCTTTTCCTTGCACCTTTGGGAGTATTGTAATGAAATCCATCGAAATACTTTCCCATAATGGTTAGGGGTTGTAGTAATCTTGTGGGAAATGCATGTTCTTCTTTGTTTCTTTGACACACCATGCATTCTTTAATGTGTTTTGGGACGTCTCTTGTGAGACCTTTCCATGCGAATCTCTCTCTTATTAATTTGTAAGTTTTGTAGTACCCTTGATGTCTTGCCAAAGCGGTGTCATGATAGGATTTCATAATTTTTCCCTTCATTTTTGATATCAAAGTGATATATATTCTATTTTTGTAGAGGATGAGTTCATCCAATACTTGGTAGCTTTCATCTTGTAGCTTTCCTTCTAATATATCATTTGATAATGTGTCCTTGGTGTATTCAACAATTATGGAATCTTTCCATTCAGTGGAGATATCCATTATGGAGCATAGACGGGGTCTTCATGATAGGCATCGACTACAACATTATTTTTCCCTTTCATGTACTCGATGTCAAAGTCATAGGCTTGTATTTTTCTCACCCATTTTTGTTGTCTGTCATTTAAATCCTTTTGGTTTAGGAAGAATCTCAGGCTATTACGATCAATTTTTACAATGAACCTCCCACAAACTAGGTATTGTCTAAATTTTGCTAAGATGTGCATGATCGGTAGCATTTCCTTATCATATATGGAATGGTTCTTTTCGGTTTCTTTTAGTTTTCTACTTTCAAAAGCTATAGGATGTTTGTTTTGCATTAATATTGCTCCAACACCTTCTCCAAAAGCGTCACATTCTAACTCAAATGGTAATGAGAAGTTGGGAATGGCCAAAACTGGTCATGAGCTAATTATTTCCTTTAGCTTTTCAAGGCATGTTGGGCCTTTGTACTCCATGAGAATGCACCTTTCTTGGTTAAGTCTATTAGTGGGGCCGTTAACTTTGAAAAGCCTTTAACGAATCTTTTGTAGTAGCTACAAAGTCCCAAAAATTCTCTTAGATGTGTTAAAGTCCTTGGTCTTGGCCAATCCTTTATGGCTTTAATTATTTCTTCATCAATGTTGACTCCTTGGGCACTGATTTTGTGTCCTAGATATAAAATTTCCTCTAATCCAAATTCACATTTGGTCATTTTGGCAAATAATGATTGCAGTTCAAGTATCCCCACCACTTCATCTGTGTCTTAGGTGGTCTTCCCACGTTTGGCTATAAATCAGTATGTCGTCGAAGAATACCAAGAGGAATTTTTTTAGTTGTTTGCTAAAAAGGTGGTTCATGCAAGATTGGAAGGTAGCAAGGGCATTATTTAGGTCGAAAGGCAAGACAAGGAACTCAAAGCGTCCAAAATGACATCTAAAAGCTGTTTTATGGACATCCTCCATTCTTACCCTAATTTGGTGGTATCATGAACGTAGGTCAATTTTTGAGAAGAATACTGTCCCTTGAAGCTCATCAATTAGTTCATCTACCCTAGGAAAGGGGTAACATTTCTTAATGGTCTCCTCATGGTACTATCTTTCTTTTTTACTAACACAACAAAGGAAGCAAAGGGGCTAGAGCTAGGTCGAATATGTCCCATTTCCAATAATTCCTTTATGGTTTTCTCAATTTCTTCTTTATATTTTCTTGGATGTTGATAAGGTGTGGTGATAATGGGTTTTGTGCCCTCTTCAAGCTCAATAGTGTGTTTAAAACCCCTTTTTGGTGGAAGTCCTGGAGGAATGTTACTAAAAACTTTTTTGTGTTTGTTCAAGATAGGTTGGATGTCTACATGTGTAGTTTTTCCTTTATTGGTTAAAGATCTGTCAAGTATCATACATTTTGCAGCCCATTCTACTTGACCATGTCTAAAGGCTCTCTCCATTCTTTTGGATGATACTACCCTTGGGGTCCCATCAAATAAACCGTGTAAGCTCACCTCTTGGTTGTTGTGTTGAAACAAAGCTCCATCTTTTGGAAGTCTTGCTAATATCTCCCTAAGGAGTGCAACCATTGGATGCCTAACACCACTTGGGTATCACCGATGTTTACCACGTAGAAGTCCTCCTTGATTTGATGTCTTCCTAAGGTAATACTTAGTTGTTGGATTCTTTGTGTGCATGAAGTAGTAAATCTGTTTTCCATGACCACTTTGAAACCTTCAAAATTTTCTGTTTCTAATTTTCAATCTTGTCACAAGACTTTCACCGGTGAAGTTGTGAGTGGTGCCGCTATCCACTAGGACAGTCACTTTTTGTCCTTTTAGAACACTACAAATTCTAAAAAGGTAGTATTTGGCTGCTCCCGAAAGTGTGGCTAATGTACCACTTGCAATTTCTTCATCCTCTTGTTTCCTTTACTTCCTTTGGGTTTCATATTCTTCTTCATTTATCTCCTCATCCGATATTGCTTCTAAGTGGTGCGCGCTTCCTCTCCTTGTGCATCTATGTACCGACTCCTATTTTTCCTTGCGCTCGAAAATATAATCCCCTTCTTCGGAGTTGTGTCCTTTCTTCCCATGTTGTGTGTGATTGAGAAGGTAATGACTTTTGTTGCCAAATTCTTTTGTGAGGGGGTTGGTTTTGTGATCTTGAAGCTATGTTCTTGGATCGGCTCTTTTCCTTTGTTGATGTGGTTTCTAACCTTAGGGCCTTTTGAATTGCATCTTGAAGAGATGTGGGGTCAAAGGCACTTAGTAAACCACAAATTGACTCCAATAGTCCTTCAATAAATAGGTAAGTTAACTATTTCTTCATAATCCCAAGTACCATGATTGAGACCTTTTGAAATTTAGTTATATAGTCTTCTACGGATCCTTGTTGTTTTAATTATGTTAGTTCTTTAAAATGTCTTTCAGGGTATTTTTGGTCAACCCAGCCCATAAGCTTTTGCTTGAATTCATCATAGGTTGTTTTGGTGCCCTTGAGTAATCAAACCATGGTGCCACCAGTTGTGTGCAACTCCTTCCAAATGCAAGATGGCAAATTTGATGGCATCTTCTTCAAGTATGGAATTAAGAGATAGATACGTGTCCAATTTTTGGATCCATGAATGGGCAGTGACCTTTCTTGACCCATCAAAGTTGGGGAGAGTCATTTTACCCTCCTGTTGATGTAAATTTTTATTAGGTTGACCCCTTTCTCTTCTAGGGTTACTTCTTGTTCTAGTCTGACAATACTCTCTAAATGGAATATTCCTCCTAATTTCAGGGTCAAGTCTTAAGTAAGCTTTTGTATACTTGTTTAAGTTATTGTTTGGTGTATTGATTTCTTCTTCCTCTCTTGATGGTCCCTCTCTAGGTAAGAAAGATGGTTTGGTTACACTAGGTGTTGACCCTAGTGGAGCTCTATGGTTATTTTCCGAATGGTTAGAAGTGGCATGCCTCCCTTTAGTTTGGTTGGGTCTAAGAGTGTTAAAATGTGTTGTTTATATTTTGAAGGGTTTGTAGGAGTAATTGGGTTGTTTTCTCATTTTTCTCCACGAAAGCCCTTGACTCATCTCCCAATTGTTCACCCGTTTTATTACTTTGAATAGAGTTGTTAGTTGCTGCAAGTTGTCTTCTTTCCCTTTCCAATGCCCTTTGACCGTTGGCTTAGTTGCATCAATTATCTTTCGTCCCGCAGGCTGGCAGGAACAATGCTTTGATACCAATTGTAATGTCGCCTTTCCTAAATTTTGCCCTAAAATTACAATTCCAATTAAAATAAGAAATGTCATACATTTAAGAGTATAAATTTACCTACTGAAGTGCCCTTTATAAGATAAATCTTGGTTTAGGTCTTGCACACAATATTAGTCACTGGAAATTGATGTTAAATCATAAGCCATGATAACATTTATTTTTACTATCATATAAACATTATTCATATTGAAATCCAATTAAAGCAATAGCCATTCCAAAATATATTCCTATAATGGTCTGATTAGGAATTCATTTTGAAATGTTTGTGAACTGCAATCTCAAGGTTGGTATCCCTTGTATTGTGAGAGCATGAAAGGTGGGTCGCCCTTCCATCCCTCAGTTCACCTTGGAGGCTGGCTTTCCTCCTCGATCAAACCAGGAAGCACAAAACGATTTCTGGTGCATTCCACCCCCGAGCCCAAGAGCATGGAAGGCTGGTCGTCCATTCCATCTCTGGACAACCATGGTTTGGAAAGTGCTTGAAGTGTTTTCTGTTTCCTGTTTTGTACTACATGGTTTGGAGTTATTTAGGTTTTCTTGTTGTGTAGCCTTTGTTTTTGACATCATTTTTTCAGTCAAGGTACAAGAGTACAGGTACACCTGTATCAAATTCAGGATTTGTTTCTGATGTCTAGATGCTTTCAGGGGGTGTGACTGAGGTCCATCCTGTTGTTATGGCTTGGAAGCCAAGGAAAGCATTTTTTTTAATAACGATCTTTAGGGGCACCAAATTATGGAGATGTCTGGAGATAATTGAAAGCGCCCCTGGCATCTCCTTAAGTAACCAATACGGTTGTTTATGGGTTTCCCTGTTACAGTGCTTTTCTTTATTTATTTTTGTGGTAGAAGGTGAGAGAAAGGTTAAAGAGATATTTTGAATGGTTTTATACTTGTAACTTGCAATGGATTCAGGTTAAAAATATTTTTTTGTCAACATGCTTTCACAAACTTTGTTGAATAGATTCAAAAGATTGATGGAGTGATTACATAGGAGGTACAGCTTAACCTTCCTCCAGTTTTTCTTCTAAGGCCTTGAAGCAACATCATGATCTTGCAACTATGTTCAAATGATAGGCAGGTGGATATGTTGAGAATACATAGTTTCTTCACCATATCATGCTGATTCTTCAAGTTTCAAGGTTCCGTTAGTTTTTCTTCTGGAGTTCATGACCTCATGTGCCTGACAATCTCCTATGTTGCTTCTGAAAGATGTGATTGAATTTAAAATTGTGAATTTAATGACATGAACATACGTCACCTATCCTGTGTCAGCCCCCCTCCCTACCACATTCCAGTTTTTCTTCTAAGGCCTTGAAGCAACATCATGATCTTGCAACTATGTTCAAATGATAGGCAGGTGGATATGTTGAGAATACATAGTGTCTTCACCATATCATGCCGATTCTTCAAGTTTCAAGGTTCCGTTAGTTTTTCTTCTGGAGGTCATGACCTCATGTGCCTGACAATCTCCTATGTTGCTTCTGAAAGATGTGATTGAATTTAAAATTGTGAATTTAATGACATACACATACGTCACCTATCCTGTGTCAGCCCCCCTCCCTACCACATTATTTTTTCCCTTTGGTTTGATGAGCTTTTTATTTGAATTTTGCAGGCACTGGTAAGCACTCATTCATTGGAAGATGATGAGCATCTGGAGAACGACAATAGCACTATCGTGCCTTATATTTTCTGTCAGACTACAGGGACAAGGGAACTTCCATTTCAGAAAGTAGAAGATATCAGTTCAGAACCTGTCAGAAGATCTTTGAGGCATACTTTGATCAAGAGGACAGGAGGAACTGAAGGTCATTTGGATGATATTTCACCTTCTAGTATGAAAAAGGCTAGGAAAGAGGCTAGGAAAGACATAGTAGATCGAGAAACTACAGAGCTCTCATCTCAGCAGAATGGGAATCAGGAATGTCATCAGTTTTCTGCTCTGCCTTCTATTGATAAAGGAGCTGATATAAGTTCACAATATCATCATGAAGCAATAAATCATCAGAAATTATTTGAGAGGGGAAAAACAAAGAGTTTGTCAGGACCAAGAAAAACCCAAAGGAAAATTAGCAGCCATTTGAATGATGTCTCAACCTGCAAAAGGAAAGATGAGAATACAGATGGTACAGGTGCAACTGATATTGAAACCTTGGGAAAGATTGGAGGGAAGAAGAGTTGCTTCAAAACAAGCCCATCCGAAGAAATTAATGCTACAGGTTTGAAGGTTCACAATGAAGTTAATCCAAATTTAAATGGTGTTAATGTAGAACCACATAATGTAAGTCACAACAATATATCTGCATGCTCTTTGAAAACAAGGAAACCAAACCAAAAGAATATGCTAAATGAAACATATACCCTAATGTTAGACAAAGACATTGTAATGGAAAACACAAATTCATGCACACCTTCAGGTTCCCTTGGTGAAGGGGAAAAGACATTCACAGTCACTATTCCCCACCTGGAATATGTTGGGTGCAGTAAAGCTGATCAAGGAAATTCTGGTGGCTTACATGGGAGGGCATCATTGAGAGAATTGAAACTATTGGCATATCATTCTGTGCTGCAAGCATTATACCTCCAGGGCGCTCATAATTGGAAACATGAATTACTCCTCACGAATCTTCGCGAAGCACTTAGTATTAGCAACGAGGAGCACTCGACAGAATTGAGACGTTTAACAACTGCTAATTATGACTGAACTTGATCTATCATGTTTTTAGTAACAGTTCTAAACATATTTGAGAGGATGCAGGTTTTGGAATTGAGATAGTTTTAATGATGTGGATATAATTGAATGACTTAAGCAGATGATGCCTACTGGAAAATTTTGTGGTATGTTCTGATTGAAGTAACAAAGCACATAGTCTAATTGTTGTTTCCGAATTAAGTCAATGCAAATCTGCAAGTGCTTTCAAAAGCTCTCACCATCTAAACCTCTTGAGATGGTATTTTGGTATGTCGAAGATAGCTTGAACTGATTGTATTCAGCATACAATCTTTATATTATATTCTGTAATAGGGAGGCAAGGGAATATTTTGTTTTGTTCTTCTATAGTCATATTTTAACTGCTTTTTACAGTTAAGCATATGGTAAATGTCACAAGCGCACCAAAAAATTATTACAATATTGTTTATATGAGATACAAAGTTTTGAAGAAAAGCATATTTCAGAATTATAGGTCTAGTTCTCTGAATTCTGGCATTCTTCAATTCTTAAATAGACTTTTAAGTGTCATAAGAGCTGAGTAGTGTAACTTGAAAAATCACATCTCTGGTGAAAATGGTGATGGAATCAAAAGATTGTTAGCATATCAGAGCTGTAAAAAATTAGCTTGAGCTAGTTGCCCAGGGTTCTTAATGTCTTCAGTTCTATGATGGAAACCAATTATGTGTGCAATGCTAATTACCTAAAGGGCCTGTAAACTTGGGATTGTGCAAAAAATGGGGAATTGAATAGCCTCAAACTCGCAGAATTCTTAAACATAAGTTTGAGAAGCTGGAGTGCCTCAATGGCAAAGATATTGTAGGACGAACTTAAAACTCCTTAAAAGTCTGACCAAAGGGCAATGCCTTTGAAAAGAGTAAGAAAATAATATCAATATTCATTTGGGAGCAAGAACGATTATGATCTCTCAGCTCGTTGAAAAAGAACAAGAAAAAAAGTTGGACATTTTTGTCTATAAGGAAAATAAAACTAAAGCATCTAATTTGTCAATCTAAGTTGATATTGTTAAGCATCAGAAAATGAAATGTCAGGGCCCAGATTTAGCGATCAACTGTATTCAGGCAAAGTTATTTGCACGTATAGAGTGCTTATCATCACTTGTGGGGAGACTATTTTAGTATTTTGTCATCCTTTGAATGTGGGACTTATATTATGAGCTCAATTGTATTTGCTATCGACAGAATAGAGGCTCATTTGAGGCAACAATCCTAATCTGGTGTACAATCCTAGTCTTGCTTTCTTCAGAATTGATTGGGATCATGTGGTTGCGACTTAAACTCAGGAAGTGTGTTTGGTTTGTTGTGCTTGTCTATTTTACCTTGGTGGTTTCTTCTTGTCTTTTATTTTTCGTCGTCTCAGAATTTTTTTTGCCATGATTATGTGCCAGAGATACTCTGAAAGGTATTTATGTCTTACCTTCTGCTTCTCAAACTCTCTAAGGTTGGGAGTTAATATGGTAAAGCAGGGAAGACAGTGATTGATAAATTATATTGTCCTATACAATATGGAGGTTCTTTCAGAAATGGAGTTAAGCAAGGGGATACCAAATGGTAGTCTTAACTTAAATAGTACCTTTGCCCTTTAACAATAACCTTCACAAGAGAAGCACATTCAACAAGGTAATTGCATTTTTGATTGAAATTTCCGCCTCACGAGATATACTTTCAATTTTGGATTAGGTAGATATTATTCGAAGGGTCTGTTTAAATTGGAGTGCATATTTATGGGGTCTAAATTTTTTTTTCATCATATCTCTTCCATACATACATTCTTTGAAAATGTCATTATATTCAAAAAAATAAAAGTAAAAAATTGTTAATAGATTTTTGCCCTGGCCATGTTACCTAGTTTGAATGGAAAACCCCTAGACATCTGTAATTACTACCAACAGTTGTGTTTTTTCAAAATGTGGTTTATCTGTCTTCATATTATTATTTTCAAGCAAAATAATTTTCCTAGTCTTATTGGTGATATGGTTCGAAACATTGCATGATTTTTTTCATTGTTAAATGGGCGTAAACAAAATCTTGTTTAGCGACTTCGCAGGTAGGTGTTGGATTTCTATGTCTTCTTCTAGCTGTTAAGTACAGGTGATGAATTATTTTCATTTCAAGGTGCATTGTTTTCCATGGCTTTAAACCCAGCTTCTCTAGCAGGTATTTTTCCATGTGCCCATAACATTATATGATTCTGTTAGAGGATTTGTGGTGTTCCTGCACAATCATTTTACTCTTAAAATGCAATTATAGATTATTTTTAATTAGGATAAGCAAAATTTGTGGAAGTTGATAATACGTGATATTATTTTAATTGTCACCTATCAATGTTTTGAGTGGAGTCTTTCACAAACCATTTTTTTCTTTCTCAATATTGAGGATATGAATCTAAATAGTACGATACATACAAAACTATCATATGAAACACAGCCAATATGAAAGTATAAGGGGCCATGGCTCCCACATAGAATCAACAAAAAAAATCTAGAGTGTCATAGCCAACTAACAAAATATAACTCATTAGTACCAATGATCAATGCAGGTGTGTCAAGGAGTAATATAAACAGGTTAGACATCAAAGGAGAACTTTAAAAAAGCATGAGGGGATCAACCCTCCACATGACATCCACACTCTTAAAGGAGTGATGCTCAACAACTTCTTTCATAGGAAAAGCAAGGTTCTCTTTGTCAATTGAAGTAGGAATAACAATTGGTTGAGGCTACATAAGTTTATAATAAATATTAATCACTAGTACAAGGATTGATGCAAGGTGTGCCGAGAAGTAATATAAATAGACTAGAAACATCAAATGAGAACTTGAAAACATCACAAAGGGATTGATCCTTCACATGGCATCCATGGTCTTAGAGGAATGATGCTCAATAGGTGCTTTTACAAGAAGGCAAGGCTCTTGTTGTCAATTGAAGTAGGAATAACTATTAGTTGATGCTCCTTAGTCTTTGTCATAAATATCAGAAACCTTTGCAATCATATCATTGGCCCTCATTTGAATGATTGCTTTTGCTATCTTGGGTAGCCACCCATAGTTTTATGTCCATTCCACCCTTGTTCTACCCTTCCTCTACCCTTCCTCCCATATCTTGATGTTGGAAGTGGAATGTTGGCCAAAGCCATTTCAAAGTTACAAGACAATAATAATAGTTGGACTTATGTGCCTCATCCATCTTTCATCCTTTCCATGTTATCAATAACTTCCATTGGTGCATTAGGCATAGGGTTAGAGTCGATAGCGTACTCATTAGTGTCATCGCCCATTGTTTGTCAATGAAAATTGATTTGCTTAGCATTAATGCTACTATTCGTTTTTTTCTCTTTAAAAATAAAAAAATCTCCATTCACTATGTAGTGCCCCTCTAGGAGAAGCCTCTTTTGGTACACCCACTTTTAATAGTATGAAAAATGTTGATGTTTTTTAATCCATTTTGGGTGAGCAAAATGTAATCTAATCAAGCTATGTAATTTTGTTAATGTTCGGGATATATTTGGATTTGAATTAAATGAATGTATACATTTCTTGCTTATGATGATATTTGTAAAGTCCATTAGCCTAATGGTTTAATTTTGGAGATGATACTATAAATACAATCTTAAATGATTGAATTCTATGGAAAATGTGTAATGTACAATCTTGTATTGATCGGATATCTTTAGATTACAATTCTAATGTTTAATATGTTTTTGAAAAGTTAAGCAGCATTTACAGGGTGCTGTACCTTTTACACAGGGCTCAAAGGCCAAAAGAAAACATAGTTCAAGAAGAAACTTGAACTAGAGGAAAAACCAACAACAACTGACAAACAACTGTAGAAACCCAAAGAAATTAAGCAAACCCAGAAACATAGGGGTCAAGGCTGGCTCCACGAGTCTGGGGCCGAGAAGTAGCAACAAAATGGGGGAGCCCCTTCTTCCGCAGGACAACCGACCAAGGGGGCTCGAAACAAGGAACCAACGGGGAAGGAGAGAGGAGCGGCTCCACCCCTGACACCACATGAGAGGAGCCACCAAGCAAAGAAGGAGACGACAGCGGAGAAACAGAGAACGAGTCAACCACAGGAACCAAAGAGGAATTTTGCAAAGGGCAGACCGGGACTGACAGAGCAGCGACAACAGAAGTTGGAGAACTGTCAGGCACAGTCTGAACATTGACAACAGAGTGAACCGAAGGTGGATCCTCAGAAGGGAAGGTCGAGGGAGGAGCGGCAAGATCGTCCTCCCTAGCAGAAGGAGAAACCGGAGAAGAGCCCATCGTGAGGTGGTCCAAGAGAGTGTCCTTCCACCAAGTCGCAACGCCCTTGTGGCGAACACGAGGACAGGCAGCAGCCAAATGACCCACATTAAAACACCTCCTGCACCGAAAGGGGAGACCCTCATAGTCCAAGAGCTGTTTCTAAGGTCTGTCCTCCACCAACAAAACCACATCCCCATGTAGAGGTTTGGAGATGTCCATATCAACCAGCAACCGAGCAACCGTAGTATGTCCAAACTCCCGAGTTTTAGAATCCACCATAAAGAATCAACCAATGGAGTTGCCAATGGCCTCAAAGCAAGATTCCTCCCAAAATTGGAGAGGAAGATTAGGCAGACGGACCCAAATCGGTCTGGTGTTCAACGGCTTCGTAAGAGGGTTGAAAGAACGAGACCAGGGCCTGATCGACAGAGAATGAATACCCCACATCTACCCCTTATCCAAAACACTATTCCACTCAAGAGGTGAGGCAAAGGTAGTAATAAAGAAATCCCTAACGCTAGGGTAGAGCTCGATTTCCCCAACAACCAAAGGCTTCCAGGAATCCGACACCCAATTGTGGAGATCCGGGAGGGAGGGCCAAAGGCCATTGAATCTGTAGACCACACCCGTTTTCAAGTAATAATCCTCATTTTCAACGATCTCAGGACCACAAACAACCACAGGGGAATCCCGGGCGTAGGGTAGGGACGTACGAGCATGAGAAGGAGGCCGAGTACCCCCCTTAGTAGCATCAGAAAAAGATCTAGTCTTCCTCGCAACAACAGTAGGAGGAGGAACCAAGCGATGGGCAGGAGCAACGCCCGCAAGCCCACAAGCAAGCTCAGCCACAGGCAACAAGGCAGTGGGGCCCCTAACGAACGAGAGACCGAGGCTAGGCACCGGGGCAGAGGGGCCCCCAGCGGAAGAGAGTCCGGAGACAGGTACCGGGCCAGTGGATCCCTCAGCAGTAACGGGGACAGCGCAACCGACATGCAACTCTGCACCAAGCACGAAGGAGGAAGCAGAGAACAGACCCTTAGTAGAACATAGAGCACCAACGCCCACGACAGGAGCAGAAACCCCGTCCACATCCCCAGCCAGAGTCGTGGCCACAGTCGCAACCTTCCCATCTGCCCGTGGCAGAGCAGAGTGATGAAATTGTTGATGGTGGCGGACACCAGACGCAAGAGCCGTGTCCACCATCGTAGCCTTCCCATCTGCTTGTTGCAGAGCAGATTTCCTCCCGCCCACACACATTTCAAAAAATGTTGAGATAATATGTTACAGAAGATGTCATGATCCCATTTAGCTTCATGTGTGTAGATCATAGGTGCTCAAGAATTGAAAAAAAAGAATAAAGAAGAAATGGGGTAACTTGGTTGAACTAGTAGAGGTGGCTCGAGTGTCAATAGCGATGTCATCTATAAATTAGAGAGGACTTCACAATTTAGTGCTTGAATTAGAGTGACACAGTGGAAGCAATAAATAATTGATGAGGTGTGAACCTCAAGCTAAATCAATTGTTGGTACTTAAGGATCTAGTTTTGGGGAATTTATCCTTGAAAAGAGGAAGAAGGTATCGAGAAAGGGAGCATAAAGTAAAGGTATGGAAAATATTTAATGTGGAAAGAAACCTAGTTTTGAGAAAAGACAATTGCAACAAAATAAACGTAGGCAACAAAGTCAGTCGTAAGGAACTAAAGTAAATAAAAGATTTGCAAAGAGAATATTTGGGAAGGAAGTTGAAAGAAAATAAATTAGGAAGTTTGAATTGAGGTTTGAGAAACAATTGAACTGACTAAGAAATAAATTAGCTTGGGAAGGAAATTGTTGGAGAAAAGATTGCAAAATATGATGTGTAGGCAAGGGTGTTACACACTACCCTTTGCCACATCAATTGAGTTCTCAACTTTTCTCTTTCATCAATACTAATCCATTTTCACCCATGTACCATATGAAATTTGCTATTGATTATCAAAGGAAGAGGATTATATTCTATTGACTCCCTATGAACTCCCTAAACTTGGATTCATGGATCTTCAGAGTAATTTAATTGCTCATAAAGAAATTGTTTGGTTGTGCCTTCTTTTTGGTATAATTTGTTATGAGGATTTTGTGGGTCATTTGTTCCACTGAAGTATTGTAGTTCTATTGGAAAACAAGAAAATGTTGTTTTTAAAGGGAAGGTTATGACCTCTATTAACTTAAATGCCAATGCAATAAGATCGTAGACTTTTAGGTCTTTGAGATCCAATCCTCTAACCTTGGGAAGATTACAAGCAACATTGCTCCTCATTTTTCCCAAACTATCAAAATACAAAGATTCTCTTATCATCTTATGCAACTGACCAAAATTGGAATTAAGATAATATAAGAAAAGATCTCCTTTTGATAGTCTTAAAATCTCCCAATAAGAGACAACAAACAACTCGTCACTTATAAACATTCTAAATAATTTTATTAAAAACACAATCACATATTTTTAAAGGAAGGATTAAGATCAAAAGGGATACACACATATCTAACCCTTAATCAATAACCCAAGAAAAAGAGGATTCATTCTAACCCAACATCATTGATTTGATTTTTTGGAACCAAAATTCAAGCTAAAGTATTCATCCTTTTGTCTAGCTCAATAGAATTACTAAACTCAACTTGCGGGCATAGAGAAGTATCATCTACAAATTCAACTTCAAATAACTAACCTTAATTAGGAAGTATGATGCCCCTAACTAGAGGCTCAAGACAAGCATCTCTCAACAATGTATTATTTTAGCAACAATGACAAAGGAGTAGTTGGAAAACCTTGCCTAATAGACCTATGAAGCGAGAAGGATTCAAACAATTCCAATCAAAACACTCATAAATTTCTCCCCCAACCCAAAATCCCTTAAACATCAACTCACTAAGGTACTTCTACTCACTTTTCTCATATGATTTCCAAAATTAATTACAATCACACATACATTAGCCTAAAGTCTTGAGGCAGTTTCATCACTTTCAATATACTGATCAAATTATTCCACGAATCCAATTTATGTGATAAGCAAATTTTAGAAGTAATATACTAATCTTGGAGGTCAACACCTTAGCAAACATCTTGTAGAAACATTCACAAGGGTTTATAGATTTCCAATTTCTACTTTGTGTTGGAAGCTCCATAACTACCAACTCATTGTTACCTTAACTTTATTGAGAATCCATAAAAGATAAAGATTTCTAAAGAGATAAACCATCTATGACACATGTAGACATGATTTCATCATAGTCTATATAGATGCGTTTTTGATACTTTTCGAAATAGGAAATAAACATGTAAATATTTTTTCACCAATATTTTGAATCACACTTAGTGATCTATCATCAAGATGAGGAAGAAAAATTGGTGGATTATAGACTAGGCTTGCCAAATTTATGGTGACAAGTGTAAATAGAAAGCAAGGGAAACAAAAAATCAACATATTAGAACAAATGTTGATACAATAGAGTAGAAAGAAATAATAAGAGTAGAGGTTAACATAGAAATATTATTATAACACCAAAATAATAATAAAGTTAATGGACAAAACAAACATAATCAAGTAAGGTATTAATGACAAGGATTTAATAATGGTATAATATTAATATTTGTGGACACTTAAAATTGTCTTGAACTTATGATGCCATTTTTCCGATTAATTCCTCGTCTAACCCTTAATCCAATTTCACCCTCTTTTCAGGTACACATAATTAAATACTTTTTATTATTTAGTTATACTAATATTTCCCATTTCATTAATCCATCCGATTAAATAATTATCACTTAATTATTTAATTATTAATACTGTCTTTGATTAAATAAATATTTTTATTTATTTAATCTCACAAATCTAATAATTAATTAAATTTAATTAATTATCCATGGTTTTGAAAATAAATGATTTTTAATTTTCAAAAAATGAATTCTTACATTTCCCCATGATTTTCGAAAAATGAACTCTTACACACCTTCACTAATTTTGAAATTTAAACTCTTCCAAATGGCCATGATTTTCAAAATTTAAACTCTTCCAAATTGCCACTAGTTTGGCTGATTTTCTTCCACCCACTAATTTTGCCTCCATTCCACAAATTTGTCCAATCACGTGGCACTAATTTTTGAATTTGGGATGAGCAAGTTTCCCATGAAATTTGTCTCATTTGATCTCAACCCTTCATTTCTCTACTCAATCTTGTCCGTCCATCTCACCATCTTCTCATCTATAAATTCGGGCGTTGAGCTCTTCATTTCTCTAACCACCACCATCTTCAATCTTTCGCTATCCCCATTTTCGTCTTAAGCGTTTTACTTTGTGCAATTTAAAATTGAGAGCAACATATCTTAAATATTCAAAAGCAGAGGAGAGAAGAACAATGGGGATCAACCGATGAAGGTATAAAGGTATAATTTGCTTTGTTTGTTTGCACAATTTCCTTTATGCTTATTTGTGCTTCATTGTTTTGGATTTGATTTTATATTTGCTTAATTCTAATGGTTTGGTGGTTTCCTAAAGGATTTAAGCTTTTCCAATTGAATTTTCAGATCCATACAATTGGTGAACCCGACGTGAAGAACATTTGCTTTTTTTCTTTCTTGTGTGCAAGTTTTTGGTGTTTATGTCTTGTAGGTTATGGATACTCTCAAGAGGTGGTGAAAATAAAAAATTTTAGGGGCTGTTTGAGAAAAAAAAAGACATCACCATTGTGTCCGGAAGCATTGCTCCATAAATTTTCATATATTATACTCTATATTTTGGTTAAAATTTGCATTTTGAACTTAAAAAATGTGGTTTGTAGGCACTTTCTTTATTAATCCGTACATTGTACGGATCTGCACTTTTTGGTTGATTTTTTTTTATTGCCGCATCTTTTTAAAATCTATTAATGATGAACGTGGTTTTAGTTGTTGGTTAGAAAATCAATTTATAGAAGTTGAATCAATTGCTGAGAGTGCTTGCTTCTTTTTTTTCACAATTTCTGAAATACTAACCTACAGTAAAACTGACATAATTTGCAAACTATCCATTGGATTTTCAAGTTTTTGTAGGCATTGGAAAATTGCTTCTAATGTGCATGTTGTGGATCAGACCATTTATTCATATCAAAAAAAATAAATTCAGGTATAATCAGTTAAAATGAATGTTTCAATTTCAAACCTTGATTTTTGATAATTTCATAAAAGTTCATAAATTTCAAAAAAAAGTTTTTAATGGTGATATTGGTTTTCAATTTGAATCTGGTTTTTGAGTGTTTTCAAGAGTCAAAGGAAAAAAATTAAACTTCTAATGAAATTGGTTTTGCAACACATTATCAAAGTCATTACTTAGATTACTAATCTAATTGCTATAGGACATTGTCAAAGGATTATTGTGAACTACTAATTAGTGTGTTGTAGGTTCACATGTCAAAGATGTTAAATTGAAACTTGATGTTTGTTTGTCGAAGACTGGAAATTCAGACTAGTATCGGTGGTTTTGTAGGGCTTTCATTAATTAGATCTCTTTTTCAAGTGTCTGTTTGCACATAGATTAAATAGGGGGTTAATTAATCACTATTTGTTGTGCTTGTAAGGTGGTAGGTGTATGCTCTCACCTTGTGCAAAATCGATGATTAAAATCCAAACCCATCTCTTTTATGTTCTTAACCCCTTAGAGGGCCCGCCTCTCAATTTGTGAGAGGGAATGACCCAAGCGGTACTTTCATTGCGGTACCCTATACAAATAATTGTGGTTGTGACGAAAGTCATCAATCACATGGTGCAAATGTTCTATATCGATGCAAGTCTCCCTCATTATCCATGAGATTCACTAAATTGCTTAAAGAGGTGGTCAAATGTAATCCACAACAATACTTCAAGGTCCTTGTTGATGAAGGAATCAAATTGCCTCCTGAATTTGACATGTCATTACTCATGATGAATGAAAAACACGAATCTAGTGAATCTAAGGATACCAAAACAAACAATGATGATAGAACTAAGGATAACAGACCCTTTTATTTGCAACCTGGTTACAAGAGATCTTCAAAGATGTCAAAACCTACACCTACAAATAATCCTATTTTTGATGAGCTTAGAGCATTGAGACAAGAATTGGATACTCTCAAAAATAGTAAAACATCATCACACAAGTTTTCCATTGAAGATATATGTCCTTATCCTTTCGATCCAAGCATATCAATGCCACCTTTTCCCAGTCAATTAGGACATACTAAGATGATAAATATAGGAGAAAAGGATATCCTAAAGATCACTTGAGAGAATTTTGCACTGCTACCTTAGATTTCGCAGTTGATGAGACATATCTTATGAGATTATTCCCTCACAGTCTGGGAGGAGAAGCTATGGAATGGCTTTCATGATTACCCCGACCATCAAATCTTTTCAAGAACTGGCTGATAAATTTGTCTGACATTATAGTTACAACTGTGAACTTGAAGTGACCATGTCAGGTCTTTTTAACACCAAGCAAAAACAAGGAGAATCTTTTGTATCATTTTTACAAAGATGGAGACATTTGACAAAATGAGTACCTTATAACATTCTAGACAAACAATTGGTTGACCTCTTTTGTCAAAATTTGAACAAGGAAATTGGAAAGGAAATTTGCCTCAAATGCTTGGATTCCTTTGATGAAGTCATGGAAATGGGATTTCAAATCGAACAAACTCTCATCAACGATGGAGCTATTAAACTTAATAATGAAAAAGATCAAAAATCAAGCTCGAGCAACAAGACACTTTTTTGGGTTAAGAACAAGAATGTTGTCAATGATGGAGTTGTTGATGCAAAAATGACTAAAACATCATCACCTATCTACAACCTTAAAGGTTCATCTTTAGACAAAGGAAAAGAAAAATAAAGAAGCTTCTCTAAATGAAATTTTACACCATTGTTACTCGCTTGAATAGACATTAAAATAAATCCTTGAAAATAATCTTATAATGCTACCTGAGATGAGATAATATATCCAACAAGTCAAACCCCCATGGTGGAATGATGATCACTTTTGTGACTATCATAGACACAAAGGACATAAGACTAATAGTTGCAATAAACTTTGACATGTGATACAAGACCTTATTGATGACGGTAAGATAGTAATTGACAGACACAATCCTTTTGGTAACTCGGATCGCGAGATATTTAAAAATCCTTTCCCTATGCATGATAAGGATAAAGGAAAGGCCCCTAAATCTGGTGATGGTGTAAACTATACTACTGCTAAGTATGACTATGTCATAAATAACATCAATGAGGTTGATAATCATGTGAACACTTTCATTATAAAAGGAAAATAACTTGATTGCAATGTTACTACCCGTAGAGGCATAGTTACCCTTAGAGGTCCTAATTCAAAACTCGCTACACCAACTTCACAATATAACCTCATAGGGCATTTAGGTAAAAAAACCCACACCAATTTCCATACTTGAGCTACTACGCCTATCTCATGAGCATAAAGCTATCCTAGATAAAGCGCTTGCTACTGCTACAGTACCTACAAACTTGCATGTAGATCAATTCCAAGATATGGTGGGACAAATCACTTCTCCTCACACTCTCACTTTTAATGAGAATGATGATTCATCCATCCAACAACCACATAACACACCACATTGAAGTCCTTGTCCATAAATTCAAGATCAAGCGAGTTCTTATAGATGGAGGGGCAAGTCTTAATATTTGTACTCAAAAAATGATTGTAGAATTAGGGTTCTCTGAAAGTGTAGTTGATCCAAAGAAAAAGATTAAAATGCATATGATGAAGAGGAACACTCATCTAAAGGATCAGTTACTTTACCAATCAAGGTTGGGCCTATGATAAAGGATGTGTTTTTTCAAGTCCTTGATCTCCCTTTGACCTATAACATCCTACTTGGAAGAGCATGGATTCATGTAATGCAAGCAGTACCATCTACATACCATTAGTGCATTAAATTCACACACAATGGTGTCAAAATAACAATACTAGGAGATCCAAACGCTTTCATGTATTGCAATAATCTAAGCCCTAAAATTGAAATCACAATCCCTAGCGATTGTGAAACACTTCTTTCTCAAGCATATATTGATTCTGAGTCCTTAAAGGTGTCCACCTCAAAATCCAATGAAGCTGAGATGAAAATACAAGTGAAAGAACAAGGAGTAGGAGAATAGACCTGAATCGTGCTCTTTGCATTGGAAAGCTACCTTTATCTCCCCACACCTATGGCAAGCTACAAATTCCTAAGACCACATTAGATACTGATACTACATTGGTTTGTAAATAAATTACTTTCAAAAAATGGGGACGTATTTATGATGAAACGAAAGAAGCTGATCCCTTGAGATGGCTATACAAAGATGATGATACAAAAAAAGAACAAATTGAAAAACTAGAGATAAAGACATCTGTTGAACAATACGACAAAGGATTTGCTCTTATGAAACAAATGGGATATGATGGTAAAAATTCTCTAGGTTTACAGAAACAAGGTATCTTGGAACCAATACAACCTAATCGTACACAAAAAGTCCATGGTTTAGGATATGATGTGCAGAAAGATAAGAGCTTGAGTATTGCGTGTATTTCAAGTAAGGAAGTAGAGTCCTCTAACACTACACAGACAAACGAGGAAATTGCAATCGATGACATCATTGAAATCTATGACTATGATAGTGTCTTTACCCTTGAACCCGATCATAACTCTTGTAGCCTTGAATACATTTAAAATATTGACTCAAATCATGACCCTTTACCCTTGGTTCAGCCCCAACTCATTGATTGGGATCAAAAGGGACTGCCATAGCTAGATGTGTTTCAAAATGATGAAGCAATCATAATTGTTTTGGGAGCACGAGAAGACACACCTCTTGGGGATCATAAAAAATGTTTCGTCATAGAACTCAATAGTTTGGCTTACTTCAGAGAAGGTGCCAATCCTTTCAATCGCAAAATTATTAAAATATAAATAGTTCTTCTAGTGAAAACTGCTCTACGACATTATTAGACCCGAAAAAAGTAAAAATAAAGGACGTATCCGAGGGTGAAAACCTCTATGAGGCACTTGAGGATGGAAGGCTTGATGCACTTCTCCTAACACCATATCATGAAAAATCATCTATGTTGGTGGAGAAGACAATACCAACAAATCTGCGCATAGAAGAAAAACCAACGATAATTCATCTAGTAGAATCATTAGCACTTGAAGAGAGAATAGAGCATATACAGTTTTACGAGGAAAGACAAGTCAACTTTGTGTGGTCCTATGCAAACATGCTAGGACTTGATCTAGATTTAGTAATGCATCACTTGTCTTTGCAACCAGGGGAAAAACCTGTTAAGAAAAAGTTGAGAAAAATGCACCCACATGTCACTCTATTGGTAAAAGATGAATTACAAAAGTTGCTAGATGTGAGATTTATAAGACTTGTTGGCTATTCTGAGTGGATTTAAAACTTAGTACCAGTTTCAAAACTTGATGGGAGTGTTCGTGTTTGCACAAATTTCAAAGATTTAAACAAAGCTTGTCCTAAGGATGACTTCCCACTTCCAAACATTGACATGATAGTGGATTTAACATGGCACAAAATGTTATCTCTCATGGATGATTTCTCAGGCTACAATCAGATTAAAATTTCTCTTGAAGATCGAATCATGACAACATTCACTTTTCCTTGGGGAACCTTCTGTTGGAATATCATGCCCTTCGGGTTGAAGAACACTAGAGCTACATACCAATGTGCAATGACCACTATATTTCATGACATGATACATACCTATTTGGAAGACTATGTAGATGATTTGTTGGGAAAATCCTACACCAAAGCTGGACATATAGAGATCATGGACAAAATTTTCACAAGATTAGAACAATACAAGGTTTGTTTGAATCCAAAGAAATGTGTCTTTAGGGCAACCTGTGGAAAACTCCTTGGATACATTATCATCTAAAGGAATTGAAGCTGATCCTGCAAAAGTAAAAGCTATACTTGAAATGCCTCCACTTAAGAATATCGATCAGTTGCGATCATTGCAAGGAAAATTTTAGTCTATCTGCCATTTTATAGCACAACTTATAGATAAATGTCAACCATTTTAGCACTTGTTACACAAGAATGTTCCATTCAGATGGGATGACAAGTGCAAACAATATTTTTAGAAAACCAAAGAATATTTGATGACACCACGAGTATTATTACCTCCTACAGATGACAAGCCTTTACTCCTTTATATATCCACAACCACCACAACACAGGGCAGGGGGCACTTTTGGCACAACATGACTCTGAAGGAAAGGAACATTCAATCTATTACATTAGTTGTACTCTAGTGGGATATGAGCTCAGTTATAGTCCTATTAAAAGAGTGTGTCTTGTCATAGTTTTTTCCTCACAGAAGCTGTAACATTAAATTATTACACACCAGACAAAAATCATCGCAAAAAATGATCCTCTTAAGTACCTCTTGAATAAAGCAACACCCATAAGACAATTGGATAAATGGGTTATGATTCTTAATGAGTTTGATATGGAGTACATGGAAAGAAAAGCAATCAAAGGACAAGTTATAGCGGATCAACTCATCGATGCTCCTGTGATAGATGATCATCCTCTTATTACAAAGTTTCCTGATGAATCAATCTTCAACATGGAATCTACACATATTTGGACTTTATATTTTGATGGCTCCTTCACACAAAGTGGTTTTGGCGCTGGCATTCTCTTTGTCACACCACAAGGGGATTGTATACCTAAAGCTTATAAGACATAATTTCCATGTACCAACAATATTGTAGAATATGAGGCATTATTTTCTAGGCTTCGTATGGTTGTGCAATGGAAAATCCTAGAGTTGCGTGTCCTTGGTGACTCTCAGCTAGTGATCAGACAAGTTAATGATGACTACAAAACAAAAGATAAAAATTGATGCCTCACAAAAGAATCATGGATGATTTCAAGGCCTATATCACATCAATTTCTTTTGAGTAGATCCCTCAAGATAGTAACAGAGTTGTTGATGCAATGACAACAATTGGTTCAATCATGCAAATGCCAAGTAGTATCGCCTACTGTGAGTTCTTGGTAGAGCCTCTTTTGGAACCTACTTACAATGTACCATAATTTGAAATGATTTGTCTTATTATTGGTCCTAATTCTCAATGGTATGGAGATATTTATACCTATCTCCATGGTAACATCTTGCCATTAGACCTATCCAATAAATCCCATAAAACCTTTATCCTTTAAGCCTCTTGTTATGTAATCTTAGTCGATACCCCATACGACCAAGGTCTCGATGGTACTTTACTCTGATGTATTGAGCATGGCAAGGTCAATTTTTTTTACGAGAAATACATGAAGGTATATGTGGGGCACATTCTGGCGGTCCTACCTTAGCCAAGAAACTCTTGAATATGGGTTATTATTGGCTTACAATGGAAAAGGATGCTTACCGGTTTGTTAAAAATGCAAGTAGTGTAAAAAACATGTAGACTTGATACATGCTCTTACACAAGAATTACATTCGCTCGCTATACCGTGGCCCTTTTATTAGTGGGGAATTGATCTCATGGGCAAGATCCACCCACCTTCATCGAATGGTCATAAGTTCATTCTCGTTGCCACAAATTACTTCATGAAATGGATTGAAGTTGTTCCCCTCACCCACATCACTGGAAAACAAATAGCCACTTTCATATTGAACTATATCAACTGCCATTATGGTGTTCCTTTATCCATTATCATAGATAACAATCGTCCATTCAAAAATCCGAATGTCTATTAACTCTGTGAGAAATTCCATATATAACATCATTTTTCTACACCTTACTACCCTCAAGGTAATGGCCAGGCTGACGCCTCTAACAAGACCGTTCTCAAAATTCTTAAAAAGGTAGTTAATGAAACTGGTCGAGATTGGCATGTTCAATTGAATCCTGCCTTGTGGGCTTATCACACAAGTGTTTGTACTCCCACATGCGCTATCCCATATGGCCTTGTCTATGGATATGAAGCCATCTTTCCCATCGAGGTCAACTTGCCTTCTTTGAGAGTCTCCTTGTGCAATAAAATCAATGATGAAGACTACCGAGTTTCTCGTTTGCAAGAATTGGAACTGTTGGATGAAGAAAGACAAATTGCTTCCAATCATCTCAGAGCATATCGACAATGGATGTGTCAAAGTTATAACCATAAAGTGAAATCACGTACATTTGATATTGGGGACCTTGTCCTTCGTGAAAATCCTCGCAATCAACAAGACATAAAAGAAGGGTAAATTTGAGCCTAACTGGTTGGGTCCATACATTATCATTGCTGTGTATGGATTAGGGGCATTCTAGTTATCTACTCCAAAAGGTGAATTGCTCAGTGATCTCTTCAACAGTATGCATATTTATAGGTTTTATAACTGAGTACTTCAAAGAGTACACTTTTTTAAGGTCCTAAAAAAACACAAAAAATAAAAGGTCTTGAAAAAATACAAAAAAATGGGAAAAGGTCTTAAAAAAAGAGTAAAGAGAAATCAATTTGTTCAATGGTGAAAACCACTTTGGTGGTGCCTCAAGCAAGTGCCATGGTGAAAATTGAGAAATTGGCGCCATGTGTAGAGGCTTTGCTCCTCTTTCCTTTAGAGCTCCACTTGATCTTTCCATCCCATTTCCATCAACCTCCACTTCATAATAACCTTTTCACACTCACCATGGCTTGTGAATTGTTTGACATTCCCCTCGCTTGCTCACTTCTCCATGCATACTAAGTTGGTCCTATCCCTCACTGGGGCATTTTCTCGACCTTAGCTATGGGTTGGGATACTTAGCATATTGCGGTTAGAGGGACTATCCTCTCTGTCTATCTGCTCCCTCACAATCCATCTCATTTCATCGTAATATTCCAAAAAAAACCCAAAAAAATCAAATATTCCAAAAAATCCAAAAAAAATCAAATATTCCAAAAATCTAAAAAAAAATCAAATATTCCAAAAATCCCCAAAAATCAAAACATCTCAAAAATCCAAAAAATTCAAAATTCCAAAATCTCAAAAAATCAAATATTCCAAAAATCCCCTAAAAAAATCAAAACATCTTAAAAATCCAAAAAAAAAACAAATAATTTCAAAAATTCGAAAACAGTGATACTTTTAGATCGCCACACAACTTTGAACTTCAACAAAATCAAAACACGTCAAGATTGACAATCAAGTAGACATTGCAACATACCTATCAATCCATCTTTCAAATCCAACCAAACACATAAAACTGTGACAATAATCAGTTCTACATTGAAGCATGACACCTGTTTGTTTGTCGGTCTTTGATTGTTTCATGATTTTATTTTTGGTGGCATGTCTTTTAGCTTCTCAAGGATTTCTTGGAGTAGATAGGCGAGGATGGGGCATGTTCACTTGTTTGTTGTCTGTGGATTGTTCCTTATTCACATGATGACTCGTCTTAAGACACGGTTGCCTCAAATCATCGAGGACCTATGGGTCTAGTGTGGATGAGAGCATTCCTTGTTTGATAGTGTCTTCCATGCAATAAGTATTCAGTTTACCTAAGGTACTTATATTTAGATGGTTATACTTCATTGCTAAATCAAAACGCAAACAATATTTAGGTCATCTAGACATTCATGTTATCTAGATGCTTATACTAATTTGCAACATAATAAGCTCTATGATGATAAAGCACAATGTAAAGCACAATAATTTTCATCACCTTCATTTCCTTTATATCCCTTTTCATTTGTCATTTCCTCCATTATCCATTTCCTTCACCATTTGATTTTTCTTCATGCTCCTTATCTCAAAGATCAATTAATCACTTTATCGAGTTGATACCTATCTTTTATTCCAAATATCAAATCAATCAACTCACTTTTTTCAGCATGGGACTCCAATGCTCCTTAATCACTCAATCTATTAATCAATCATTTTTTTGCGCTAGCATCAATCTCAATCAGCTTAATCAGTTTATCAACCTAGCTATTCTAAGCATTTCCATCAATTGTTTAGTTACACCTATCAATTGTGCATTTCCATTAAATGTACATCTTCGCTTATTAGTTGTGCATTTTCATCAAATGTGCATCTCCGCTTAATCACTTGCACAATATCAATTATCAAATCTTATCACAGCCTATTCGATCAATCTATCGAGGGGGCATATCATCCTTATCGAGATGTACCTAGGGCATGTATCAGTTAATATTTGAAACAACGTGACAAACTCCATTATCTCAAAGCGGGGTAAAATGTGGAAACTTAAAATTATCTCGAGATTATTATGCCATTTTTTGATTAATTTATCGTCTAATTCTTCATCTAACCGTAATTCCTCGTCTAACCCTTAATCCAATTTCACCCTCTTTTCACACACATAATTAAATAATTTTTATTATTTAATTATACTAATATTTTTGTGTGAGGGGGGAAAAGGACGTTAGGTTCAGATTCAAGATGAACATGAATACAATTTGACAAAGGAATCTAATCTACAGTCAAATGCACAAATCTAAAATATAAAACTCCTACACATACGAGATTAAACTATACTATTGCAAAAATGATAAGGAACCTACTGATTACCAAATGAAATGAAAGAAAAAAAAACATTTTCACCATCCCGTAGCAGAGTGTATTCACTTGATGTTGGATTGCTCTTATCACAGTGAAGCCTCCAATTTTTGTGTGCAAAGTGTGGATGAATGCTTGTTTGATCGAAGGAAAGAATGAAGCTCTCTCAAGGATGATCTTGACAACACTTTGTTGCTCAATGTATGTTGATTCTCCGATCCTTATTTGTGAGGTAAGGGGTTTGTTATATATAAAATGAGATTTGAAATGGACGATCAAGATTGTTTTGAAGAATATCTAGATCAACGATCGAAGTGTGTTGAGAGGAATTAGACATGAAAAAATTGTGCAAAATTGATTGCACAATTTGGGTGATTGAGAAATAGATTGGCTAGTCAGGGATGTGATTGATCAGTTAAGAGATTTAGATTGATCAGTCAAGATTGTGATGGCTTAGTTAGGAATGTAATGGCTTAGTTAGGAAGTGTGATTGATCAGTTAACAAAATAGATTGATTAGTTAACATATTAGATTGATCAGTCAACAATCGTAATTTACTCAATTATAAAGTGGGTTAGGAATATTAATTAATTGATTTAATTAATCAATTCCTTTTTGGAGTTGAACATGCAAATTAGGTTTGACTTTTTGCAAACAAAGTTGCATTAGTTTGATTTGATTTTTGATAATTGATTTGAATAGTTTGATTTAATTATTCAAATTTTTGGAGGGAAAGTGTTGTAATTAAATTATTATTTAATAATTTAATCCATTAGGGGAATAAGGTGATTTAGTGATGTAATTAATTAGCGTTATTTAACCAATCAGGACAAAATAAAGTGGGATTAGGACTTTATTAAATAAATGTGATTTATTTGATTGGTCGAAATGATGAAATGTGAATTAATCAAATAATGTTTTATTTAATCAAATAGAGGAATTTGGGTTTTCAAGAGTTTATTAAATAAATTAAATTTATTTAATTTGCCTAAAATGATGAAAAAGTGGATTAATTAAATAATGTTGTATTATTCAATTAATAGAGGAATTGGGGTTTATAGGAGTGTATTAAATAAATGAAATTTATTTAATTTGTTCGAAATGATGAAAAAGTGAATTAATTAAATAATGTTATATTATTCAATTAATAGAGGAATTAGGGTTTTTGAAGTCGTTTTGATGTGGTGCGATGTGGGGATGTTGTGATTATGAGATGATCTAAGACATTACAAGATGATTCCGAGTCGTTTCGGGGTGATTATGAAATGTTTCGAGATGTTAAGAGATGATTCTGAGCTGTTTCAGGGTGATTCTGAGATGTTTCGAGACATTACGGGATGATTCTACATTTTTGATTAAGGTAAAAATAGGTTTTGAAGGGACCCGAAATCCTTTACAGTCAGTTTTTTAATGGATCTGGAACCCTCAATGAGAAAGTTGTCCTAACATATGGACCATGAAAGCACATACAACCAAGGGTAAAAAAGACACCCACAACAAAAAACAAAGCTGCAAGAAGAACAACCTGCAACCAGCCAAAAACCAGCCCCCAACCAAGAACCATCAAGATTTACATTTGGAGCTACTCTTGTGGGAGCAAAGCATCATGTCAAAGGAAGGCTTAGAGAACGAGATGATTCTGAGTTTTGTTGAGATGTTATGGGACAATTTTGAGCTGTTTTATGATGATTCTGAGATGTTTCGAGATATTACAGGATGATTCGAAGTTATTATGAGATGTTACGAGACAATTATGAGTCATTCCGAAGTGTTATGAGATAATTTTGAGTCATTTCGAGGTGTTACAAGATGATTCCGAGCCATTCTGAGGCGTTACGAGATGATTCTGAGTCATTTCGAGATGTTATGAGATGATTTTGAGTCATTCTGAGGTGTTATGAGATGATTCTGAGTCACTCCGAGGTGTTACAGGATGGTTTCGAGTCATTTTGAGGTGTTACAAGATGATCAAAGACGACGTTCCATATCGTTTGATGCTGTTCGAGGTTTGTAATAGGTGTTAAGTCAATTTTAATGTCTACATTTTGTCCCTCTTTGATACAAAGTACTGGTTGCTTTGTTTCAAAGATTTTGCTTTTAAGATCAAGTTTTTGAAAAAAAATTATGCCCCACTATGCCTCGACGTTCAGTGGAATGATGGTAGGACTTTGTGCTACCCCCTCGATAGGTTGACCAAAAATTTCAATCTTTGAGGTCAGGCTCTTGACACTATTCTACTATCATTTCAATTTTTTCAGATGAAATGTTATATCTCAATGTGCATCGTTTCTCATTCCGAGGGTTTTCAGAGCTTCTAGTTTGAAAGTAGGAAGATTCCCTAGGTGTATTTAGGGTTTCCTAGATAAAATTATATAGGTAATTTGTCTTCAAATTGGGTCATTTGTTCTTTGCTCCTCTTGCTAATTCTTGTGTCTGGATTCCACATTCCGTCAGTTCTTGATGGAGAATGCTAAGATTTGAGGTTGCCCCACATCGTTTTGAGCTTGTTCGGGAGTATAGACGACCTTCAGGCATCGGTGGCCTGGTATGTACTTTCTCACCTTTCACTTTTGACATGTTTTCGTTCTCATTTTGCGTGTGCAAAGTCCTGTCAGACAATAGTGCTGTTTTTGAGATTCATGCACAGTTGCATCAGTTTTGACACTTTTATCATGTGAAAACTATCTTTTGTCTAAAATTTGCGCTATTGTCATAAAATGACTCTTTTGTCTCATGCAATTGTCCTAAAATTGTGCAGTTGTCTGAAAACTACACCTTTGTTCTAAAACTGCACATTTATTATGGACTTGTGCTTTTGTTTTGTGCAATTGTCTTGAAACTGCACTTTTGTCTAGAAATTGCGCCCTTGTTTGCTACTTTTGATCTAAAACTGTGCCATTGTCCTGAAACTACGCTTTTGTCTGGCTTTTGTTGAGCATTTTTCCCAGAACCTTGCAATTGAATCTCCTTCTATCATTTTGCCTTTTAGCATTGTTCTAAACCCTAACATGTGTCTGTTTATCATCATAAATTTCATTTTTCATCATGCTCATGTCATTTTGTGTTGCTTTCATGTCTAGAGTGAAACCATACCATCCTAGTTTATAACAATTGCAGGCGAATCTTCGACCACTTATGACGAGAGAGACATCCTCGTTACTTGTTTGATCCGATTGCCCAGTTTGGTGCATTGGAGCGGGGATTTCTTGACGCCGTGGGATTACATTATATTTGTTACATGCCTCCGATTAGGACCCATACGATGATGTTGACCGCTCTCTTGGAGAGGTGGCACTCCGAGATGTTCTCTTTTCATTTGCCTACAAGGGAGGCAACTATTAGTGTCGAGGATGTGTGGAGGATTCTTTGTCTTCCTGTTCATGGTGAGCTTGTTACGTACCAGGTTTGACGAGGTGCCCGTGTTATGTAGTGTTTGTTAGGTGCGACACACATGGATGTTCACGATTTAGAGATTGATTTATCTGATTATTCTGATAGCACAAACCCTATTATTCTTGTCCTCTGTGGCCTGATATCAAGATTGGTTTTTCCTGATAGACGAGGTTGATAGTTTGCAGTCAGCTAGGGTACTTGTATTGAGAGTATGCTAGAGCATGGTAAAAGATATGCCTGGGGTGCCTGTTTGCTTACCCATCATTACCGAGATATGCACGAGGTGGTGTATCGGGGTGGGAGGTCATTGTTTGCAGGTGTATCACTTTTTCTTGTTTGGGCATGGGAGCATATTGTAGTGACTCGTCTAGACGAGATTCAAGACCTTTCTCCGAATGATCCATACTCTTATCGTTACAGGGACTTTATGCACTACACCTTGCTTAGGGACCTGCATTATTGGCACCGTGTGTTTGATGAGATGTCTGGTTTTGTGTGGAGACCTTATATGAGCTATGAGGTTTGGACAGAGGATGCGGATCAACTTGTGTACTGTCAAAAGACCTGTTGGTTTCTTGGTCGTTCGTCATATATGATAGAGCGTTATCTATCAGATCAAGTCTGTCACCAGTTTGGAGAGAGAAAGGGGTAGGTTCCTGATGCATATGAGGCTTGGTTTGATCATACTTGTTAGGAGGTTCGTGTATGGGGTATCCAGGTTGATGCAAATATTGTTATTACCAAGTTTGGAGAACTTTCCCTAGTTGGTTGGGGTTGGTCGGTTGGAGTGGTAGATCCAAGTACTACTCATTATTATGAGGAGTGGTGGGCATGATGTAGGCCTTTGAGACTTAATAACCCTAGAGGTGATCCCATTCTAGGTAGAGCAGGCATTACAGGTTGTCGCAGGGAGTGACAACATGCTGAGGTTCTTGCAGAGCAATTGAATCAAGCTCGACATGATGAGGCATAGGATATTCAGGATGAGCAGGTGCCTCCTACACAACATCAGAGATAGGTTCCAGATCCTCCTCCACCAACTAGGGATGTTGATTTATTACTAGCTCAGATGAATTTCGACAGAGATGCAAAGATTGCACGACGATAGGCTACGAAGGCTTTGGTAGACATTGTGAGGGTTGAGCGAGATAATGTGATTGGTAGACTGCATGTTGTAGAGGCTCAATTAGTATTACTGATAATAAAGAGAGATAATCTTGGGGCAGATTGAGAGAGCGATATTGGTAGATGACATGTTGCAGAGGATCAAGTACTGTTATTGACAACAAAGAGATATACTCTTCGGGTAGGGCGTGATAGTATGCGAGCTGAGCAAGATAGGTATATACAGGCATCTATATATTATTAGACTTTGTATGATGTTATATTTCCTAGGGCCTCTCGACGTCCACGATTTGGGGAGCCGAGTGCTGCAAGTGATGGCGGTGGTGGTGTTGGTACCGGTGTAGGTGATCATTCTTTGAGACAATTAGATAATTTTGGTTTTCACTAGTGTTTTGTCCATCCTGTTTGGGTCTTACTATTTTGGTACTTGATCTTCATGTTGTTTCATGGTGCAAAGGAATTTTGTAGACATGTGTGTTATATATATTCATTGGTCTACTCGAGACCTCGTATATATGTTATGATTTTGTATTTTCCTATTACACTTGTGTCACTGCGGATGATGTATTTATGACATATTCCCTTTTTGACGATGATATATATGAGATATACCTTCTTCGATTCAACCTCATTTTATGTTTATGTGATGGTGATATATGATGATGTACGTTTATATGTATTTTTATGCCTTTTTGATGTGGATGAAAGAATCATTCTCTGTCTCATTTCATGATGTGATGTATGTTGATAAATGAATGCCCCATACATGATACATGATGTTTTTAATTTGTTTATTATCATCATGATATGTATTGATAACATTTGTGGATGTATTATGGATATGGTATTGATGATGTTCGTGCAGGATGAATGTTAATTAGAAGAAATATGACGATAGATAGAGGTATGATGTTAATTAGAAGAAATATGATGATGTTTGTTAGTTAGTAGAAATATGATGGATAGTTATTGACGAGTTGCTTTTGCTTTGCATTAGAGACTTCACGGTTATGAACAACCCTATTTGATGTAGCAAATAGATACGATGCACCGAGATATGAATTACCAAGGTGACTTTGTATCTATTGCATGGACTTTGACTCTACAAACAAAGAGTATTTTTGTTCATACTAAACATACAAAAACTTCATTTAAAGTATAGGGGGGTTGTGTGAAAATGTTTCAGACCAATCACATAGAGAGGTATAGAACACCTAACATGTAACTGCTTTACGAACTGTTTTAATACACCTTCCATACTCAATAAAGAAAGTATTCGCCATGGTAATATTACAAAAATATCTTACAAACAACAAATTGAAATGACACTTAATGGCCCCCATTCCTTCTTCTCTAAATCCTTATGGACATTCTTGAGAGATCTTGGGAATGAGTCAATAAAATAAATCACAAAAAGTAAGACCACAAAAAGATAAAAATAAAGTTGCAGTATCACTTGCCATATCTATTTAGGGTGGGGCTATTATCCATTGTTGATCATGTCTATCGTAGGAATGGATCCGTTAAGGCATATCTCAAGATGTTGTTGGGACTTGTTTAAAAAGATAGGTAGTTGATACTTTGGCATTGTTTTCGTTTGTTTATAGTCAACTCTTATGCAATTGTTTTTGCTTGAAAGTTCTAGCTGTTTATGTTTGCTTTGTTTGTTTGTTTGTTTTGTCAAAGGGTGAGTGAGATAGTTTGTTTATTATGGTTGAAACGTTTATTATGGATGTTGATGACGGGATGGGACCTTTTTTTTTTATTTTCTAAGTTTTATGATGCTATTTTTGTTGTTTTTAGGGGAATAACCTAGGGCCTTAGGGGATCATCAAATATAATCCTTGCCTACGTTTTACACGTAGAGGCTTGTAGTTTGCTTGGTTTGACCTTTTCTATTTTATGAATATTTTTTTTGGATTTTGTATATTGTATATATTTTTTGGATTTTGCATTTTTTGACTAAGTTGAAATAAAGCATGTTGGAAACCTAAGGGGAATGGCCTAGGGTCTCGGGCGCTAAAAGCCTTGCCTACGTTGTACATGTAGAGACCACATAGTTCGATCATTTGACTCAAAGAACAAATTGTTTTTGGGTAAACAACATTGCTAGCTTGGATTGATATCCCGTTTCTGTGTCTAGAGGATATGTTGTGGGAAATTATCTTGAACTAGCTATGAGGTTCAAGTGAATGTTGATATATTAGACTATTTGAGTGAAGGAATAATCCAACAATGTTTGTTTTGTTTGATGTTTTTCACATGTTTCTGGTTTTTGTTGTTTTCTAGATGTTTTTGACTTTTGTTGTTTTCTTGTGTTTTTGACTTTTGTTGTTTTCTGATCATGATTAAATGCCACAAGATTGAATCCATGAATAGCTTTGAGAGGTTTCCTCCAATAAAATGACTTATCTTAATCTATGACAAGCCATGGTTGGACACATGATTCATGAAATGGATAGGTGGATGCTGTGAAAAAATGTTGATAGATAATGATGCATGTTCTATTCATACATAGCACCTATTTACAAAGTTTTCACTATGGTACCTATTCTAGGAGCGCCACAAAGTGGTTTTCACTCAAATAATGTTTTATTTCTCTTTACTAATTTTCTTGCTTTTTGATTTTTTAATATTTTTTTGTCTTATTTCCATTTTTTTTTGGATTTTTACCCTTTTTCCTAGGGTATTCTGACACATTTCATGTATAGAACTTCTTGAGGTGGCTATTTTTTAGTGGTTCGGCTAGAGGTTCTCCTTTGGGAGTAGCCAACTAATATGCCCCAGAGCCATTGCTTGCTGTTATGATGAATGGGCCTAACCAGTTAGGTTCAAATTTGTCCTTTGCGTCTTGATTTAATTGTATCTTTTGATTCTCCTTGAGGACTAAGTAACCAACTTGAAAGTTTCTATCTTTGATTCTCTTGTCATAGCTTCTCTTGAGCTGATTCTAATAAACCTATAGATGGTTTATCGCACTCAAACGCCTTTCATCTAGGAGCTCTAATTCATTCAGTTTGGATACCTTGTATTCTTTGTTGCTTACCATATATTTTAGTGAGACTCACAATGAGGGGATTTCAACCTCGATAGGTAACACAACTTATGATCCGTAGACCAAGGAAAAAGGTGTGGCACCAATAGGTGTGCAGATGTTGGTTCGATAAGCCCATAAGATTGGGTTTAGCTGCAAATGCCAATCACGACCAACATCATTGACAATATTTTTCAATATTTTTCAGGATTGTTTTATTGGATGCTTCTGCCTGATCGTTTCCTTGAGATAGTAGGGCATAGAAAATCTATGTTGGATAGAGAATTTGGAACAAAGTTCTTGGACATCCCGATTCTTGAATGGGGTGCCATTGTTTGTGGGATTCCATACCTACAAATGAGATAATTCAAAATAAATTTTGATATTTTTTTTTCGATGATATAGGTCAATGGAATTGCCTCTATCCATTTTGTGAAGTATTTTGTTGCGGTGATAATGAATTTATGCCCGTTGGATGAAGCAGGCGATATCTTACCTACCAAGTCTAATCCCCATTGCAAAAAAGGCCATGGTGTTGTGATGGGTTTCAACTCTTGTGCTGATGCATGAACTAGATCACTGTGTTGATGACATTATCTTCACCTTCTAGAATATTGAATGCAGTCTTGCTCCATGGAAGGCCAATAGTATTCTGCTCTGAGTAGATTTTGGACTAGGTTAGGTCTGCTAGAGTGGGATCCACAAATACCTTTGTGGACCTCTTGTAAGGCCATTTGTACTTCTTCTACGTTAAGACATTGAAGTAACATACCATCTAGGCTATGACGGTATAGGGTTTCTACTAAGATCATAAAGCGAGAGGTTCTACGGGTGAAGGTTTTCTTCCGAGTAGTTGTTAAGTCAAGTGGTATGATACCGTTCTGGATATAGTCAAAAGTATCTTGGTACAATGGGGAGTTAGGACCAACAACAACACATACCATTTCTAATTATGGGATGTTGAATTCCAATACCAGTAGTTGTTCCATGAGGAAAGGCACATTATGAGGAATATCAAGCAACGAGCCTATTATTTCCATTGCATCAACAACTTTGTTGGAACTTGTTCAAAGGTTATTTTTATGAAATACTCCTTGAAGCTATCCACCATCCTTTTGTATGGTAGCAATTTATCATATTTTTTTTGGTATTCGTCATTCACCTGTCTGATTACTAGCTGGGAGTCTCCAAAGCATGTAGCTCTTTAATTCTCCATTCAATGACCATTTTGAGTCTCGTAATAAGAGCTTCATACTCTGAGATGTTGTTTGTGTAGGGGAATGCAATCCTGTAGGCCTTGGGTATTCTATCTCCCTGTGGTGTGAGAAATAAAATACTTTTTCTTGAACCATGTTGAGTATGGGACCCGCCAAAGTATAGAGTCCATTGGTCTATCTGTTCTGTCATCAAGACACTCTCATTTGGAAAATCCACTGTGAGAGGTTTATGATCATCTATGAGTGCTTCGACCAATTGGTCTTGTATGACTTGTTCCTTTATAGCTTTCCTGTCCATGTAATCTATATCAAATTCACTTAGGATCATCGCCCATTTGGCTATTCGACCTGTTAAGGCTGATTTTTCTAGTAAATATTTGAGTGGTTCCACCTTTGATATCAGTTTCAGTTTTTTGTTTAAGATATAATGTCTCAACTTTTGTGTTGAAAACACGACTGAGAGACAAGCTCTTTCAATGGGTGAGTAGTTCAGTTCATAGCCCACCAGTGTTTTGCTGATATAGTAGACTTCGCTTTCTTTATTTTTATCATCTAGCTATGCTAGGAGAGCTCCCAATGCTGCTTGTGTAGTAGATACATAAAATTTCACCCCCTTTTCTAGAATTGGTGGCATGAGTACAAGAGGATTAAGTAGGTAATCCTTGACTTGTTGGAATGCTTGGTCACATCTCCCACCCCACTTGGGGGTGATGTCCTTGTGTAGGAGATGGGCAAAAGGGTGACATTTGTTCTCCAGTTGTGCGATAAATCACCTTATTGATTGTAGCTTCCCTTGTAGGCTCCTCAACTATTTGAGTGTCTTTGGCGGAGGCATCTCCATTATAGATTTTACTTTGGAAAGATCCACCTTTATCCCTCTTCTTGAAACTATGTACCCTAATAGATTTTCAAAGGTTACTCTGAACACACATTTCTTAGGGTTGAGTCTCAAATTCTACTATTCCAATCGATCAAATACCCTTGCTAGGTTTGTTAATGGAAAGTCATCTTTTGGACAGGCCTTGTTCAAGTCTCTAAAGTTTGTACATATCCTTATACCCCCAGTAGGTTTGGACATTGGTACTAGATTTGATATCCATTGTGGATAATCGATGGGTCTGATGAAACCCACATCTAGTAGCTTCTTTAGTTTTACATTTACCAGTAATGCTATCTGGGGATGCATTTTTCTGAGTTTCTACTTAACAGGCTTTTCTCCAAGGATGGTAGCTAGATGATGCACCACTAATGCAGGATCTAGTCCAGGAATGTTAGCATAGGTCCAAGCAAAGTTTACCTTTCTCTCATTGATGAACATTGTGAAATTTGCTTTCTCCTCAGGATCAAGTGATGCTGCATGGTATGCTATCTTTGGGTCCTCTGCTGTACCAACATTTATGGATTTTGTTTCTTCTACAAGGAGTGTTGATCTTTCTTGATATTCTGATATGGGGAGATTGAATCCTCCATCCTCGAGTGCCTTTGGGAGGTTTTCACCTTCAGATGTGTCCTTTATTTTTCTCTTTTCTGGATCCGATAGAGCCACATTGTGATTTTCTCTAGGGGATCATATCTTTATGTTTTTTCTTTCACTTTTGCGATTGGAAAATTCAATCTCTCCATCGAAGTATGCTTCTTGTTCTAGTTCCATGACGAACCCTGCTTTGTGATCTCTTGCTGGTATGTCCATTTGAAGTCCCATGAACTTTGCGATGGCCTCATCATTTTGGAATTTATCCAAAACCAGTGTATATTGTTGATCCCAATCTATGAGTTATGGGTAACAGAGTGGGAGAATATCATCTTGGTCTACAAAGCTTACAAAAGTAGGTGAAAGGGTCAATATGGCTCTGGTGTCTTTTTCCCACTGGGTATCTAGGTCATCATTACTAGAGTCAAGGGAATCATATCCTATGACAAAGGAAGGAGAATCCCATTCGTATTCGTTAGAGTCTATTTTAGAATGGTAATAGGTGTTGGGAATGGTTTCCATGTACTGGAGAGGGAACCTATCAATTCTAAAGTTTTCGAATAAGTCTTTAATAGGTAATTCATTGTCCATGACATGGTAGATATCTAGTGCCTTAATGCTAGAAGAAGTTTCTTGTTTCTTCCAAGAGGTTTGTCCAATTTTTGGAATAACCACGTCTTTTGGTTTATAACCTAGCCCCATATACTTCTGTCTCTATTCCACTATGATAGGCTCTAATTGACCTTTTTTGTGTAGCCCAAGCCCACCTCTTCCATTGTATACCATTTGTTTGACTAGTTGATACCCTCTAGTGTTAGGATCGGTTAAAATGTGTTGTGGCTTTTGTGGTTCTTTTTGGTCCTCCTTGTGGATCACAGATGAAAGGTCTTCCTCAAATATTTCCTCATCTTTCATGTCTCCCCATCTTGTAAAGATAGTGGCTTTGACTATCATTTATAATATCTTGATATCTTTTGGACCTCCATATACTCTAGGTGTTGGTAGAAGCGTGCCGATGCCAAATGCTTGGTTAAAATGGTAGCTCCTATTGTCTGTCTCGAGTAATTGAATCTTGGCTTTTGCTTTCGGTTGCTCACTCGATGTGTTCTTGGTGGAGGTTGATGTAAGCATGGAAGGGTCAACATAAGAAAAAGAATGGAAGGCTATATCATTGCTAGGCACATGTTGGATTTTATTGTATTTCTCCTCCAACTTTGCACAAAAATAGAAAGGTTCAAGATCAACATATAGTGTTACTTCCTTTATGGAAAGTGGAAGGGACTACTTGTAATGCATGGATCCAAGGGCATCCCAGGAGTAGGTTGTATGGAAACTCAAGATCCAGTACTTGACAAGTAGTTTCTGTTACTGTTGGTCCTATCTGCATCGACAACCTAATTGTCCCTTTAGAATTTATCTCTAAGTCATCATAAGCCCTTATGGTGATACTCTTGCCTTTTTCAATCATGTCATCATAATACCGTAACTGTTTTATGAATTTTAAGTTACACATGTTTAAACATGCACCATTATCTATCAATACTCTTTTGACCATGGTCTTATGAACACCAACCTCTATGTATAGAGCTTAATTGTGGAATGTTCTTTGTGGTAAATATTTATTGTAAAAGACTAAGTGATTACTTGCAGTGATTTTTCCAACCACGGCTTAGAACTGACTGGGATTGAGGTCATTAGGGACTAACATTTCCAATGCTTTTTCCAATATCTCCCTATGTGCGGGTGATAGTTTTAACAATTCTAAGACTGAGATGAGGGCGAGTGTCTTCTTTAACTATTCCACAAGGTTCTAGTCACTTGGTGACTTGATTGTGGATTTGGGAGGTGCTCCTTGTATTGTAACTCTTCTGCAACGAGTAGTTACGTTGCAGTTGTTGTCTCCTCCTCATATTATTACTATGTTTTCCCTATTATCATCAACTTGTGAGAGGGTTCCTAAAACTGTGTCATCGTATGTGTAATTAGCATTATGGTACTCTTGTCCCTTTCCTTTATTGTTCCCCTTAGCATGGTTTGGGATCAGATTTGAGTATATTTGGAGGTCCTTGTTTCTGAGCCGATGATCAACGTCCACTTTCCCTTTGTCTATTAAGTCCTGAATGATGTGTTTGAGGGCATGCAATTGTTAGTCGTATGTCCTTTGATCATATGAAAATCACACAAGTCCTTTTCATTGTACCATGGTGTCTTAAAGCTAGGTTCCTCATAATTTGGGTGATCATTTGTTTTAATGAGGTTATGTTGTACTAGTTTGCACATAACTATCTCAAGTGACTCACCTAATACAATAAATTGTATCCTAGGTTGATCATATTGCCTCTGTTGCCCTCCCTGATTTGTTTGTTGGTTTACAACCTGATTGTTCTTGGGATAGGTAATTGGGTTGCTTTGTGTGTTGTTGGGACCATAGCTTGTTTGTGCCACTTGTGGTTTTTTCTGATTTGTGTTATGTGTGTTCCATACTGCTCTAGCATCTACCACTCCATTATTTGTAATGTTCTTGTTTTTTAGACCAGATTTTGGGTTTCTCATTTGAGCTAGAGGGACTATATTTTGAGCTATTTGTCTTTAAGGTTCCTCTTGTGATGAGAGATCTCTCAATATGTAACCCCTTTAACCCCTTTTTGATAGTTTCTTCAAAGTATACAAGACATAGCATAGTGAGTTGGTAGTTTATTTTAGGTTGGACATTTGTGATGAAAATATCTACCAAATCCTTATCTGGAATGTGCCATTTGCACCGACTCACTTTGTGTCTCCATCTCTGTAGGTAGGAGGCTAAGAACTCTCTTGGGTTCTATTTGATTGTGGATAGATTGGTGATGGTGACATCTTGTTCTATGTTAAACGAGAAGTGGGTTATAAATTTTCTAGACAACTCATCAAAAAATTTGATTCTGGGTTGCAGACGGGTGAACCATTCCATAGCATGACCTGTAAGGCTACGTGGAAAGAGCCTCATGAGATAGACATAATTGTTTTTTACCTCCATACATGATACCGAGAAGCCTCGTACATTCTCTACTGGATCTCCTACTCCTTTGTACCTTCTTTCAAATCTAAGTATCTCATTTTTTTTGGAAAGGGTAGTGCCGTGATGGAACAATCGAATTGGAAAGGAAAAATTTCCTGCATGGTGTAAGTCTTCTTTTGTTTTCCTATCTGTATATTTTCTATTTGTTGGGTCATAGTATCTAGCCTTAGTTCCATCTCCATTTTTGGTACCTTTTTTTGTAAACCTTGCATGTAATAACCTTGTTGTCCTACCAGGTTTTGGTTATAGATCAGGTATTGTGAATGTACAAGACCTTGATAGTCATATGAGATGTAAGGAGGGTTGATTCCTTGTTGCGTATAAGGAGGGTTAACTCCTTGTTTTTGGGGTGGAACATACATAAGGCTTCCCTAATGATGCATTTGTGGGTGACCTTGTTGATAGGATGAATGAAGAAGGGCACTATGTGGCACACCTTGTTGGGTAGGACTAAATTGAAGGTCAGCCTAGTGATGCATTCGTGGGATACCTTGTTGTTGGGATGATTGAATTAGGGTGCTCTGTGGCACACCTTGCTGGGTAGGACTAAAATGAAGGTTATCTTGATGATGCGTTGGTGGGAAACCTTGTTGTTGGGATGATTGATTGAGGGCACTCTATGGCACACCCTGCTGGGTAGGATTAAAATGAAGGTTACCTTGATTATGCATTGGCAAGACACCTCATTGATAGTATTGTTGGTTTGGAAGTTGGTTTGGAAGGGGACCTTGTGTTCCACCTTGTTGAAGATATTGATCATTTTGAAGGGGACCCTATGTTCCACTCCGTTGAAGATACTGATTGTTTGGAGGGGGACCCTATGTTCCACCCTGTTGAAGATACTGATTGTTCTGAGGGGGACCCTATGTTCCACCCTGTAGAAGATACTGATTGTTTTGAGGGGGCCCTGTGTTCCACCCTCTTGATGGTGCTAATTATTCTGGGAAGGGTCAATGCTTGATGTATTCTAAGGTATATATTTCCCAGGAGGTGGATTTTTATTCTAAGGTTCAGATTGAGATGGCCCCCCTTGGTACAATTGTGCTACTGCTGCCTATTCAACCTGAGTCGGTTTCCTGAACAAGGGTTTCTCTTTGGGTTGGTCATTGTTTTGTGAGAACATGGGTGGCATATTCAACATCTCTGGAGGTTGGGTTATTTGTCTCACAACTGAGTTGTCCCCTAAAGGAATAATATTTGGGTCTTTGAGAGCTTCTATGTTGAAGTCCATGGGTAATTTAACATTGCTTTGTGCTAACTTGAAGAAATAGGAGTTTGGGTCCTTTCTTAACTTGTCCATTAGTCTGAGGACCTTGGGGTTGTTAGAATGTTCAAACAACTCTTGCTCATTTATCTCTTCTTCATTGTTTACCTACTCTATAACCACTCTATTGGGATCCTAGTTACTTTGTTCCATTACTTCCTTTTGTTTGTGGCTTATTTCTTCCTTAGTGAAAGTGTCTTTGTATACTGGTCTCTTTTGGGGAGTTTCAAGGTCACTTAGCCTATACCCCCAAGGGATACTCTCATCGTTCATGGCATTTGTTGGAGGGATACTGGTGGTATTTTTGTTGGCTTCCATCTTTTTCCTATACTATGATCTCGTGGTTGTCATAAACAACTTGGGTCTCCTATGGGAAAATGGGGTACTCTCTAGGTTACTTGAATCCTAAAGACCTAATGTTGTCCTAAGTGAGAGGATGGATGTGGGTATGCAAATATGGTTCTTTCCTCTAGAGAAGTTCAGTATCATGAAAGAGACCAGGGTTTTGACAAAAAAAACATATATAACTCTAGATTGTTCTTGGAAGCGCGTCTATAAAAGTTTGCTACCAATTTTTTTATGTTTTTATGTAGCACTAAGAGGTGTTTCTTGAGAGCCTTTGGACTCAGATGCCTAAGTCTGAAATGATGACCTGTGGACTTTACCTTAGGGATCTTGACCTTGTGTGAGATCATGAATGGGATAATTATTGCCACGCCGGTGGTGGTAATATGGGCCTCTCTACTGCTATGTTAGCTTTCTCTTCCTCTTCGTCTAAGACAATTGATGTGGTGAGAAACTGGTGGGGTGTTTCATTCTTCTAAAAAATGAAGGTTCTCAAGCTGCTTATGATGTCAGTTTGTTCACCTTCGATATATGTGAGACTAGGCTGAAGGATCAGTGCTACAAGATTTGGTTGCTGAATTGGGGCAATTGGTCACCAGATGGTCAGAAAGTTTGATAGTGTTATGGGATGGTTGCTGTGAAGCTCAAGACCCTAGGGTTTGAGTGCTATTTTGGAATCAAAATGTTGAAGAACTAAGGTCTATATTCCACTTCCTTGTCTAGAGGATATGTTGCGGGAAAGCTTACTTGTACTATCTGCGAGTCCCAAGTAACTGTTGATATCATGGATGTTGAGTGGAGGAATGACTTTAATTTTTTGTTTGATTTTGATTTCAAATAGGTAGGATGGAAATAATGGATGTGGTACTATATGAACTTATAGCTTTCCAATTGTTTTGGTTCAAACAATGATCTTATGAACAACTCTCTCTCAACTTTTTCTCCGTGTTTTGAAGTATATCAAGTGATAAGACAACACTTGGATTGACTCAACAAGCATGGAATTATGTGACCTTAATGTCTATAACTTAGGTTGTGAAATCACAACACCCAAGCCATAGTTACCAAATGTTTACTTTGATTAATGTTCCCTGAAATCAAAGCCAAAATGTTCAAAAACCTTTAAGGAAAGATCCTTTCAAAGGGGTGCAAACATAAGGCTTCTCTCACAAGTATGCACTAAATCAAAGGGTTTTTGGTTCAACCACCTCGTTCAATGTTTGTTTGAATGTTTTCTTTTTCTTTAAATAAAACACAAAATTTGATGTCAAATTATTTTGAAAATGAGACAAGTTTAACATAAACCAGTAATTACAACCCTATGGGATAGACACCATTCTCTTAGGTAGGCTTGCCTCATGCTTCAAAGAGATGACTTTACATGAAACTTATGGCACGATCCTGTAGTCGGACATGGCAAGTAAATTCTTGAAAGTAAATTTTGATGCACCAATTTCAGAGAATGTTTTTGGATAATAAGGTGGCCTCTAAAACAATTTGGTTCCTAGTGGTAACTATGAACATAAAAATCTGACACTCACCTGCTGGCCACTTAAGGCTCTTTAACAATTCCCATTCCACTTAAGGTATGGGATTAGGTGCAGTATGTTGTCAAAATGATTTGATTCTACTTTCTTATGAGTTCACAACCTTTAATATATCCCACCAGTAAACGGGCTTCGAGACCTTGCAATGAGTTCTCTAGCGTGGGATGTGTCTCAAAGCAAGCCCCCTCTTTAAGGTAAACTTAAAAATAAAGTGCAATGCTTAAAAAATGTTCTTTCGCTCACCCAAGATCACCAAAAGGTGCGAGGGGAGAAGATAAAACACTTTAGCTTTGCCAATAAATGAATGCACAATGAACAATCCATAGAAAATTGATTCATTTTAAACACCTCGAGCAATGTTATCCTCAAAAAATTGTGAGTAAAGCAAAACAAAGTTCTTTTTAACTTGCATCAATATGAAGTGTTTAGGACATCAAGCAGTTAAGATAGCAATGGTGAAAAATCATAAAGAAAAATTTGTTCATTTTTATAAGCTCCAATAGAAGTGTTTCTAAGGAAAGTAGTCCTGGTCCTATCTTGGTCAACAAAATTTAAAATGTGTGTGTCAACAAAAATGGAAAATGTTTTTCGCTCTTTTTATGCACCAAAATTTAAAGGTTCCTAATTATGAAAACATGAAATGTGTTCATTTTTTAGAGCCCAAAATTGAAGTGTTTTTTTGTTCTTTTTATGAGCACCAAATGAAAGTTCCTAACATAGAGAGCTTAAAATTGGTTCATTTTAACAGCACCAAAATCAAACGTGAGTTTGTTGTTGTCCATTTTTAGTGCACCAAATAAAAGTTCCTAACTTAGAAAAGCTTAAAATTTTGTTTAATTTTTAATAGCACCAAAATAAAATGTGAGTTTGTTTCTATTCATATTAGTGCACCAAATGAAAGTTTTTCCTAAGTTAATAAAAAAAAAATTTGTGGATCAAAAAATATTGGACTAATCGTCTTCCCTGTAACAAAGATGTTAAAGTTACTAGAATCCTGTATCGAATCTTTCAATTCCTGCTTACACATCCAAAAAAAAATAGTTAGTGAAAAACCCTATTACAAAAGTGCAGGATTTGTGCACTTGTCCATCAGAGCAACTGCTCAGAAAAGTAAATACAAATTTGTTCAGTTCCAGAAATAATTGCTAAAACCAGACAACAAAAAAGTTAACTCTGTGAAAACACAAGTGCACAAGTTTTAGATAAAAGCACCATTCCCATGACAACTACGTAGTTCTTTTGAAAATAGCGTAGTTTTTCGAAAAATTGTGCAATTTTTTTGACAGACAAGCATTTAGGTTTTCCACACAAGCACTCAGGTTTTCTAAACAAGCACGTGAAAATTCTGTTAGATGCGTTTTCGGGGCCTGCAAATTCAAAAATGACTCAAGCAAATGTTAGAGGAAGGGACAAGGGTCCCACCGGGAATGCCAGAATGCGTGAGGGAGGAAAGGACGTTAGATTCAGATTCAAGATGAACATGAATGCAATTTGACAAATGAATCTAATCTATAGTCAAATGCATAAATCTAAAATCTAAAACTCCTACACATACACGATTAAACTATAATATTGCAAACATGATAAGGAACCTACTGATTACCAAATGAAATGAAAGAAAAAAGATATTTTCACCATCCCATAATGGAGTGTATTCGCTTGATGTTGGATTGCTCTTATCATAGCGAACCCTCCAAAGTTCATGTGCAAAGTGTGGATGAATGCTTGGTTGATCGAAGGAAGGAATGAAACTCTCTCAAGGATGATCTTGACAACACTTCGTTGCTCAATGTATGTTGATTCTCCGATCCTTATTGTGAGGTGAGGGGTTTGTTATATAGAAAATGAGATTTGAAATGGACGATCAAGATCATTTTGAAGAATATCCAAATCAACGGTTAGAGTGTGTTGAGAGGAATTAGACATGAGAAAATTGTGCAAAGTTGATTGCACAATTTGGGTGATTGAGGAATAGATTGGCTAGTTAGAGATGTGATTGATCAGTTAACAGATTTAGATTGATCAGTCAGGATTGTGATGGCTTAGTTAGGAATTTGATGGCTTAGTTAGGAATGTGATGGCCTAGTTAGGAATTATGATTGATCAGTTAACATAATAGATTGATTAGTTAACATATTAGATTGATCAGTCAACAATCATAATCTACTCAATTAAAAAGTGGGTGAGGAATATGAATTAAATGATTTAATTAATTAATTCCTTTTTTGGAGTTGAACACACAAATTAGGTTTGACTTTTTGCAAACAAAGTTGCATTAGTTTGATTTGATTTTTGATAATTGATTTAAATATTTTGATTTAATTATTCAAATTTTTGGAGGGAAAGTGTTGTAATTAGATAATTATTTAATAATTTAATCCACTTAGGGGAATAAGGTGATTTAATGATGTAATTAATTGACATTATTTAATCAATTAGGATGAAACAAAGTGGGATTAGGACTTTATTAAATAAATGTGATTTATTTAATTGGCCGAAATGATGAAATGTGAATTAATCAAATAATGTTGTTTTATTTAATCAAATAGAGGAATTAGGGTTTTTTCAGGAGTTTATTAAATAAATGAAATTTATTTAATTTGTTTGAAATAATGAAAAAGTGAATTAATTAAATAATGTTGTATTATTCAATTAATAGAGGAATTAGGGTTTTTAGGAGTTTATTAAATAAATGAAATTTATTTAATTTGTTTGAAATGATGAAAAAGTGAATTAATTAAATAATGTTGTATTATTCAATTAATAGAGGAATTATGGTTTTTGATGTGGTGCGATGTGGGGATGTCGTGAGATGATTCTGAGATGATCTGAGACATTACGAGATGACTCTGAGTCATTTCAAGGTGATTTTGAGATGTTCCGAGATATTATGGGATGATTTTGAGTTGTTTCAGGGTGATTCCGAGATGTTTTGAGACATTACAAGATGATTCCAAGTTATTATGAGATGTTAGAGGATAATTTTGAGTTGTTTTGGGATGATTCCAAGTTTTTCTGAGACATTACAGGTCAATTCTGAGTTATTATGAGATGTTACGAGAATATTTTGAGTCATTCTGAGGTGTTACAAGATGATTCTGAGTCATTCTGAGGCGTTATGGGATGATTCTGAGTCATTCCGAGATGTTATGGGATGATTTTGAGTCATTCTGAGGTGTTACAAGATGATTTTGAGTCACTCTGAGGTGTTACGAGATGGTTCTGAGTCATTTCAAGGTGTTATGGGATGATCAGAGATGATGTTCCATATCGTTTGATGCTGTTTGAGGTGTGTGATAGGTGTTAAGTCAATTTTACATGTCTACAATTTCCTATCTCATTAATCCATCCGATCAAATAATTATTACTTAATTATTTAATTATTAATATTGTCTTTGATTAAATAAATACTTTTATTTATTTAATCTCACTAATCTAATAATTAATTAATTATCCATGGTTTTGAAAATATTATTTTAAATTTTCAAAAAATGAACTCTTATATATCTCCATGATTTTCAAAAAATGAACTCTTACACACCTCCACTAATTTTAAAATTCAAACTCTTCCAAATGGCCATGATTTTCAAAATTTAAACTCTTCCAAATTGCCACTAATTTGGCTGAATTTCTTCCACCCACTAATTTTGCCTCCATTCCACAAATTTTTCCAATCACATGGCACTAATTTTGAATTTGATAATGAGAAAGTTTCTCATGAAATTTGTCTCATTCAATCTCAACCCTTCATTTCTCTACTCAATCTCGTCCATCCATCTCACCATCTTCTCATCTATAAATTCGGGCTTTGAGCTCTTCATTTCTCTAACCAACACCATCTTCAATCTTTCACTATCCCTATTTTCATCTTAAGCCTTTTACTTTTTGCAATTTAAAATTGAGAGCAACATATCTTAAATATTCAAAAGCGAAGGAGAGAAGAACAATTGAGATCAACCAGTGAAGGTATAAAGGTATAATTTTCTTTATTTGTTTCCATTCAATTTCCTTTATGCTTATTTGTGCTTCATTGTTTTGGATCTGATTTTATAAGCTCAATTCTAATGATTTGGTGGTTGCCTTCAAGGATTTAATCTTTGCCAATTGAATTTTTAGATCCATACAATATTAACAATAATGGTGTATTGTGTAAATAATGTTAGTATTATTAATAGTATGAATATTGGTAAAATAATAATTAAAATATAAATATATGTAATAATAAAGATGATATGAGAGTATTTATACTAATGCTCAAAAATAAGAAAGAGAAAAGATTTAAAACCAATGATCATAAAGAAAAAGAAGAAAATTAAGAGTGCACATAGACATAAAGGTGCAAAGAAGGAAGAATAAGTGAACGATAATATTGCACATAAAGATAAAGGTGCAAGGAAAGAAGTCTAAGCAAACAATTAAAAACCTTGAAAAGAACACTAATAATTCAATGAGAACAAAATAAAGAAAACATAGATAAGGAAGAGAAAGGAGGGTCAAGAGGATCATACATCAAAATGAGCAACTTCAAAAGTGGTAAAAGCACAAAGCTAGGAGGGCAAGACAAAGAGGGATAAAATAAAGGAAAAAGAAGTGGTAAAAGACCTAGTGAATAGAAGATGAAAAAGAGGGACAATGAGGGTGAGGGGAGCCAAAAGGAAAACATATTTGAAGGGGAGGGTGAGAGATCAAATGAAAAATAAGAGGCATAAGACTAGAAGAGATCATGTTAGGGTGGGTAATTAATTTTGAGAGTGCTTAACATAGGTTTTCATGAGAAGCTCAAGTGTCAATGTCATCTCATTTGATTTTCCACACGTGTTTGCTAATCTGTATTGCCTTCAAATTTCTCTTGAAGAAAATTTATTCTTTATCTAGAACTTGAGTGACCTTTGAGCTTATATGGTGTTTTGTGTGGGATGCATGTTCGACAAGGGTAATTTTTTTATGCAATCATGTTTAATAATAGCACTAAGCTCCTTAATCCTCATCTTGATAGAGTAACCATATGGTTTGTTAACCCAAAAAATTTATAGAAAAACTACCTACATGGAACTCTACCTCCATGCTTCTTTGACATTTTCCTTTTTCCAAAAATAGTACTTACTAAAAATAGTAAGTTTCCACAATCCCAAAATAGTAAGTCAAGAAGGGTCATAGGGACATTGGTAAAATACATATATTTAATATTTATATTGCCGTGATCACATTTACATCATTTGGGTAAATAAATATTAAAATCATAATACCACCAAGTTGGGGGATGGCATTTTGGGAAAGCGTAGTGGTTATGAAAATTGGCTTTAATTGGGTGCATGACAACAATTGAATTTGACAAATCAATTTTGAGTGGAGTTATGATGAAGAAACAATTGGCAATAAGGAGTTTCTTTTTTGGCATGGAAACATCCTCTTTTTGGGCATGGGATTTTGGCACCCAAGTTTGGTTGCCAATGCTTTTTGATTATATATTTATTTTGTGTTGCTAGTTCATTGATTCTACTGTCAATTTTATAGGCTTATGTTCTTCTTCAGAAGCGAAGAAAGCATTGAAGGAGTGATCTTCTAGGCTGATAAACCAGGGAGATAGAGACTTGCAGGAAGTGTGTTTATAGGTCTCTAGAGGCAATTTCATCCAAAGATTGTAGTTGTGCTTCAATAGCTTCAATTTATGCATTGTTGTAGGATCTTGTTGTTATTTTCTATATGTTTTGGTTTATAGTTTGTGATCAAAATTTTGCTATTTTTAGCAGAATATATATGGTTTAATTTTCTATAGTGAGTAGTCCCATAGCATATATATTTTTGATATTTCATATTTCCAAAATCTAGTGATTTTCTAGTGAAATCTAGTGAGTGTTGTGCATGAAAGCTTTGGTATTGGGGGTTATTTGAAATATGTAATGGAAGATATGTATATTGTCAAAAGTTTCATTCATAGGCTGTTATAATGCCAAAATTTTTGTAACATCATCTACTAAAAAATTATATGAAGTTGCTAAGTGTTTGCAGACTTATTGGAGCAATTTTTGATATACTCGATTTCACTGTTTGTTGCAAATCAAAAAATATGAGTGAGACATTATTTTATTTTAAATATGATATATTTTTCCAAAAAGGGAAATTATAGTGGTATCAAAGCTAAGATCTTTCTAGCTTATAAGGTATTGAAGAATAGAAAATCACGAATGAAGAAAGTTGGATGAATGAGGGATACCCAGGTGATAAAATGGTTGTTGCTAACATTGTGGAGAAAATATGGTTACAAAAAAATCTTGACGATGCAAGGAAAATTTCAGAATGGTATGAAGAATATCAAAGGTATAAACACTTCCTATCATTTCAAAATTATTTAAAATTGTCAAGAAAAACTATACCTGTGGATGAGGAAATCATCATTTTTTTTACAAATACCAAGGAGAACCTAAAGATGTCAGAGCCACATAATCATTTGATAGGTACTACATGAGCCACATAATCATCTAACAGGTACTACATCAGGTCTAGAGGGGAAGAATTTTTTTTGAAGGATGGTAAAGAACCAGAGACGGTGATAGAAACACTTGAGACATAAATTCAGTATATGGAAGAGATGGTGATGATACAACATAAAGAAAAATCAGTTTTTTAAGAAGAAAAAAAGGAAGAAAGAGTTCAATCAGAGGAACTCCAAGCCATAGAGGTTGAAGTTAAAAAATATTTTATTAAAGAAAATGTTCTACTAGTTTCTATTGTATGGAAAATGTAAGTATGGAAAAGAAGGAGCCAGTGCCAAGTGAGAATGGTCAACATAATAGCCCTATTGTTGGAAATTATTTCATGGTGGATAATTTAGCTCAAATTTATTCTACTAATGATTTTCATTATGAGAGTGATAGTATTGCTATAAATTTCTCACAATTTTCTAAATCTGAAAAGGAAGGTAAGCACTTTGATTGCCTCTATAATTATAATTTGAATAATAAGGGTGAAAGAAGTATTAAGAATGTTTTGCATCATCTTCATATTATGTCATCACAATGTTTTTTCTATCATGATAAGAATTTTAACTTTGATGAAAAGATGAAGGGTACAAAGTGGAAGGTGGATCCTTCCTCTCAACCAAAAAAATTCTCATCCATGATGGTGTGGGATCCTAGTGCTTTATCCAAAGAGCCACAAAAAGAAGATATTGAAAAGAAAATGAAGGTTGAATTTTTTTATGGGATGAATCTCATATTTGAAGAAGTATTTTCTAGTTTAGAATCCCCAACATCCAATTGTATTAGAGTAGTGCAACAAAAGCATGATGGAGAATGCAATTTTAATTTGATACAACTACTAAGGAGATTAAAATTTTTAATACCGAAACATGGGTTATGTAATGCATTTTAATATTTGAATACTCAAATAATTATGTGTGGAATGGTTATATTCTATGAGTGAATTTCTACAAAATCATCATTTTAGAAAAATAAAGATTACATGTGAAGGGAAAGATATGGTGTTTGGAGATGTATCTAAAGGAACAATGGAAGTAGACACATGTATGGAGAATTATTGTAGGGGAAAGGTTTCATGGATAACAAAATGTTTGGTGATGGAGGATATGCATGCTATCTCATTTATGGTAAGAATTATAGTCTTAATTTTGATATTCAAGTGTTTCCATATCAACATAGCATAATGTTCAGTAACATGTTCCTAGGATCACCCTTGGATAGAGGATTCTAACATGTCAGAGTTTTATACTAATTTGTATTAGGAATCTATGTGGGAGAATGATGTGACATACTTTGACCAAGACACTAGTGTTCAGGGCATTCATGAGGATGCAACAAAAAAATATTTGGAAGGGATTGAAAAGGTAAACAATTCATGTCATGTACTTTTCATTTCAGATCCATTTGTGGAAGGATATGATGTTTCAGGGTAAGGTAATTGGGCTTCCTTAATGCAAATGTGGGTCTCCATTCAATTTGAGGGCAAGAAGTTGGCATTTTCTACACTGTGTTTATGAGGAGTTTGAAGATGACTTTATTAAGGGGAATTCACATGAGAAAGTACAACAGTGGAAGCAACTCAAGGAAATGGTAATGCTTTCAACATCATGCATCTCAGGGGTTCATGTGAAATAATTTCGATCCAAACAAAGAAAGGAGCCTCTACATTGGTGAGAAGAACACAATAAGCTTTGGTTAAGCTTGAGAGGGTAACCATCTCATGCTATGTACTTTTCATTTCATATTTCTTACAATCATTGTCTATAGGATGTGATCTTGTAGGAAATTGAGTTTTTATGGTTATAATTCAAAGGAGGAGCCCCATAAAATTTGAAAGCATGAAGAAAAAACATTCAAGAAATGGTCTCAAATTATTCTCAAAACCACTTAGCTTGTTGAAGAATATAGTTTATGGGTTATGGATTTTGAAGAATTTCAGAGGTGTGCAAATATTTGTGAAGATATTTTCAAACCTCACATGGATTCCCACTAATTAAAAATTAGTCATATTGATGACTATTACACAGGGTTGTCATTTTTGTAGTTGTTACATCAGTTGCATGTTGCTGATTTCAATAAATTCAGTTATGAAAAAATCTATATTGATGTGTTTGGAGGAAGTATCCTTGCATGATTATGTTAGAAAAAGGCTTTCAATATTAGTGAACACTAATCCATCCATCATAACACTAATTTGGAGGAGATACATGGAAGTTGTTCCAGTAGTGCAGTATGTATGTGTTGTTTGCAGTTTTTTTATGAAGTTGTGTGAAGATATGTGGGTTTTGTGTATTGGGAAATGTGTTTCTGTTATAGATCAATTTAACGATATTGTAGATCATTTCATATTTTTATTTTCCCCATTCATACTAGTTACAAAATTTATGGTTCTAGTCTTTCAATTTGGAGTAGAACAATGTTGGCAATATTGTGTGACTTGGAGTTTTTGAGTATTTGATGGGATTTATATGTTATGGGAATTATAACATGTTGCTTTCATAAGTGTATTTGAAAATGTATAGTGTTCCTTGGAAAAATATTTAGAGTGATGAGTCACATAAATGGGGTGATAAGTTTATGCTTGTACATAGTCTCAAGAAGAACATCAACTTCTATTTAGATGGGTTGTTGTTTACAAATTCAATCTTGGGAGAATTATGTTATCTATGTTATTGTTATATGATGCTACTGTCCACTCCTCTAATATAATTTTGCTACTATAGATCAATCCATGAATATGAAATTAATATCTCTTAAGTTGAGGTAAAGTATGGGATATATGTTACACATTCTTGTACTATGGAGGTAAGAGAAGTAACTATTTCCCAATTTCATATTTCCTATAATGGAGAGTGCATTAAATCTTATATCAGTCCTAAAAGTAAAAAAATAATATTTGTATCATTGGGAGAAGTTTTAGGAGTTACAGGTTTGTCTTATCTCATACTAGTGTATTTGGTAAGTTTACTAAATCTTTGTGGGAAGACGTGGATTATTTGGAGTATGAGAATAATGCATCAAATACTTACACATAAAGATATTAGATTGCATAGATATGGTTTTTTGATTCATAACATTGGTATGAAGGAATTCAAGGCCTCATTTTTGTACAATATTCTTTGGCAAAGAATAAAACTCTTTATAGGTACATGATCAGGGTTTGATATGCATTTTGGCATGTTTTATCATATTTGTATAAGGATTCTGGAGCATTATGGTTGTAATAACTTGAGGAAAAACAATTTTTGGAAGGCAAGACTTGTCATGTCCCTTTTTCTAAAAATAGTACTTACTAAAAATAGTAAGTTTCCATCGTCACAAAATAGTAAGTCAAGAAGGGTCACAAAGGACATTGGGATAAAATATATATTTAATATTTAAATTATCCTGATCACATTTACATCATTTGGGAAAATAAATATTAAAATTACAATACCACCAAGTTGGGGTGTGGCATTTCAAGAAAGGTGCAGTGGTTATGAAAATTGGCTTTAATTGGGTGCATGACAAAATTTGAATTTGGAAAATAAGTTTGTAGTGGAGTTATGATAAACACACACTTGGAAACAAGGAGTTTCTTTCTTGTCATGCAAGCATCCTCTTTTTGGGTGTGGGATTTTGGCACCCAAGTTTGGTTGGCAATTCTTTTTGATTATATATTTATTTTGTGTTGCTAGTTCATGGATTCTACTTTGTCAATTTTATAGGCTTATGTTCTTCTTCTTAAGAGGCTGAGAAACCATTGAAGGAGCGATCTTCCAAGTTGATAAACCAGGGAGATAGAGACTTGCAAGAAGTGTGTTTATAGGTCTCTAGAGGCAACTTCACCCAAAGATTGTAGTTGTGCTTCAAAAGCTTCAGTTTGTGTATTGTTATAGGATGTTGTTGTTATATTCTATATGTTTTGGTTTATAGTTTGTAATCAAATTTTTTGTTGTTGTTATTAGCATATATATGGTTTAATTTTCTGTAGTGAATAGTCCCATAGCATATATATTTTAGTTATATTTTATATTTCCAAAATCTGATGATTTTCTATTAAAATCTAGTGAGTGTTGTTGTGCATGAAAGCTCCAATATTGGGGGTTATTTGCAATATGTAATGGTAGATCTATAGTCTATCAAAAGTTTCATTTGCAAGTAATTATAATTCCAAAAAAATCATTACAACAAGTGACATTGCATTACATTCTTTCCATGACCATCTTGCCCAAAAATCAGGTGTCTTAAAAATGCTAGCTATGAGAGCATTCAATTTTTTTGATAGGGAACACATTGGTCTTAAAATTTACCATCTAACAAGAGTTTTAAACTAAATTAAGACAAGTATAAAAAACACTCATAGAGGAATTAAACAAGTTAAAATTCAAAATATACCTTGCAAAAACGATGATGACTCTCTAAATACCTTGTTTGGTACCCTCTTGTTAAAGGAACCTCCCAAGAAATTTGCAAAATTTTGTATAAAAAGTATCCTCATACATGCTTTCAAACCCCATAACATTGTTAGAAGCCTCATCCCCTCTACCAAAGATCCTTAATAATTGTTGCAAATCTTAGGGTTTATAATATTGAATGCAATGTATCAACATGAGGATTGAGGTGCATAGTGTTAAAATTAAACATGAGTGCACTATAAAATAAACCATCTCAAAACCTTTGTCCCACACTAAACACCACATAAGTTAAGAGGCCACTCAAGTCTTGGATAAAGAAGAAAAGAAATTCAAGTGAAATTTGAGGATGTGATACAACCGTGAGAACTCAACAAAGATGATAGTAGGATTTTGAGATTCTCATGGAAACCTATATATTAATTACTTGAAAAAATAAATGCACTACCTTGTCATCAATCCAATACAATTTTTTTTGTGAATTCAAAGGACATTGCATCGAGGAATTGGATGTATTGTAAGTAGTAATTGGAAAAACAAGCAAATATGGAATAATAATTTTTGAAGCTAAATAAAATATCTTTTATTTAAATTTGAGAGCTCATACAAATTTGGTAAACTCTAGGGAGAGATGGATGTGTACTATTCTAATAAATAGATTTGTAGTGAGCCAATGCCTATTCAATATAAACTAGAAAAAATGACTAAAAATAGCAAATTGTCTCCCATAAAAACTAAAGAGTCACAACACTCGTGTCCTTAAAATTTGAAATGAAAAACTATAGGGATAAGTTAGTTACAAAATTAAAAACAAACTACATAATTATTTAATTTTCATACCCAATTTGGTAGGGTTATCAACCCCTACCTATTGGGTAAAAATGGACTACTTGGATGTATTGGAAATGTCTCTAGGAGAGCTATTTTTAGTTGCTTAAGGATTAGCTTATTATACCCCTCCTAAGAAATTGGTGAAAGTCTCTAGGGCCAATTCAAATCCAAAGGCCTCCAAAAAATACAAATTATAAAAACATATATGTAGATGTCCCTATAATTCCTTTGGATTTCTATTAGATTAGTCATATTTTGTAACAAATGAGGGGTTTTGTTGAAATTGCTCCTTGGTGAACAAATTTCCCTAATGAGGAAACTATCACAATTTTACCACCCAATAAAGAGTATTTTGAAAATTCTTCAATCTATTAACAAAAACATTAGTGAGTTGATCTTTATTCAATGGAGAATTAGTGTCTAAATTCAATTCTATAATGTGAAGATGCCACCAAAATTTGAGATGTCCAATAATGGTGGAAAATATGGATGCAACAACTGAAGTAAAAAATTGAATGCAATTCAAGAAAATGTAGCAAATAGAGCTCAAAATATCCTCACCAACATATTTGAGGATTGTATAGGGGCCATATCAAAGGGGTCAAAGTTTTTTCACAGACCTTGAATTTTCTCTTTCTAAACATGAATCCAAACCTTATTATGATCTTGTATTAGTGAGGCGAATGATGTCAATCATGCATTTTATTTTACTTTTGGTTAGTATATTGTAGTATTGTATGAACCTACTACTAGATGTGGAATATATTCTCAACAAACTTTGGTGCCTTATCCACCTCCTTTTGGGTCTACAATGACGTCTCATTTTGTACGATAGGAAAAAGGCTCATAATCAAGTGTCAATAATTGGTACCCAAGGTAAAATTCAAATGTATTATGTCTTGTGGATCTATGAAGTGCACAATTGTAGCTATTGTGATAGGGAAAAATACCATCCTATATGTAGAATTATTTTAATGGTAGATGCATAGAACATGAATGATTATTTCACTCACCACTTGGTTTGTCTAGTTGTCTAGGGGTGAAATATAATGGACTTGGTCAACTTGGTGTCCATGATAGCCCATAGTGTTTTCCAAACTTGTTGATAAACCTTTTATAATTTTTATAAATTCTACTCTGGAGTAGAATAAAATAAACCCCAACATTTTGAAAGAAAATTTTGGTAATATTTTCTATAGAAATTCCCTTCTTGCCAGCTATCATGATGACCATGTTTGATAAATTGTTTAACACAATGTACATATTATTGTGGCCATTTTGGTTGTAGGAAGGTCTAACATGAAATCCATAAAGATATTCCAAGGGTTTGTTGAGAAATGGGAGGGGTTTGTATGATCCTTTTTCTATTTGTAGGTTTTTCAATGACACATATTGTATAAGATTGAATGTATAGGATGACATCATGAGGCAATTTTGGTTAGTAGAACTTATATAGTATAGAAACTATATTCCCTATTCTAAAGTTTCTTGCAATGTGATTGTAGTGTGCTTCACAAACCATATTTTATCATTTATGAATACAAACATAGATGTGCCCCATGTGACAAAGGATTCCATCTTGCAAGTAGTAAGTAGGGAATCATTTAAATTTTGCGGGGCTTTGGTAGATATAAAAAGAAAAGGATTTATGCTAATTAATTTTGGCCAATCTAATATTTGGTGTTCATAAGAATGAAATACTATTGTTAGATCTATGATTGGAGGTTGAATCAAACAATCACTACCTTTTTTAGTGTTCCCATTCTTATAAAAATGTTAAGGTGGGATTTATTGAGGTAGGTGGACCATCTTTGGTTTTGATAATTCTAAAAATTACCTTAAATTTTCATGAATTAGAGAGGCTTTCAATCTATTTGAATGATAGCCTCTTTTTCCAAGATATAGTGCTTCCACTATTTACAAGCCTAAAGAATGATATACAACTCCTTGTCACAATCAGGGTATCCTTGTATTGTAGAAAATGTGGTATCACTATGGTAGGAAATGGATGCCCATGTTGAGTAAGGACCACCCCAAGGGCATACTCAAATACATCATTCTAAATTTTGAAAGATTATATAGATTAGGAACAACCAATGCCAGTATTGGACAAAGCCTCTGTTTCAATTGTGTGAATGCTCACTGTTGTATCTCTATCAATTTTTTACTTCCCCTTGAGTGCTTGATTTATAGTCAATGCCAGACGTGAGAATCCAAGTATAAATCTTTGATAAAAAATAGAAACCTCAAAAAGCTACGAAGTTTCGTATGGTTTGTTGGAGGTTCCAATATTTAAGGACCTATGTATTTTTAGGGTTCACACAGGCTCCATCCCTATCCATGATATATCCCAAGTACTAAATCCTATCCAAACCAAAAGAATAATTTTATTTGTTAGCATAAAGCTTATGTTGTTGTAGGGTTGAGAGTACATTGAATATGATATGAATACATGTTATAGGTGGTCCTCCCATTTATTGAATATGAGGGTATTGTCTAAATAAAATATAACTAAGGAACCAATGAAAGGACTAAACAAATTTTCCATCATTTGTATGAAGGTGATAGGTGCATTGGTCAAGTTGAAGGGCATGACTAATCACTTGAACAAGACTTCTTTAAATTTGGAGGAAATATTCCACACATTTTATGACTCAATTGGAATTTGTTGGTACCCAAAAATCAAATTAATTTTGGTGAACTATATGCCCCCACCCCAGCCCCAATTTGGTCCAAGAGGTCATCAATGTGAGGAATTGGGAACCTATCTTTATAATAATTTTGCTCAAAGACTAATAGTTGATGCAAAGGCTCCGCATTCCATCCTTTTTAGCAAGAACAATCATGCCATCATAGGATGAAAAACTCAATTGAATGCACTTATTTTGAATTAGTTCCTAAATTTTCACTTGATTTCATAATTATCTAAGGCTTATCTTTTATATAGTGTTATATTTGGTAATGAAATCCTTGGAATGACGTTGATCAAGTGCTTTAATTGATAATGTAGAGATTCCCTTATTAGTGGGAAAATACATCTTTGATAGATTGACAATACCTAATCCATCTACTTCTATTGGTTAGTCACAGTAGCTATTCTTGCATGATTGGTTGTTGTAATTAAGCTCACTTCTTGAGTTTGGATCATTAGCAATATTAATTTCATATTCTAAGAAATCACTCATTAATATTATTTTGCACTTATATAGGATGCATGCTTAGTAGGACTTACCTTTGTTATTTGATATTTTCCCTCACCCATATTAAAAATGACACTTCAATATCTAGGTTCAATATGTCATGATCCTTATGCATAAATAGTTTTCCCAACAAAACATCGCACACACACAAAGGTGCTTCATCTCTACCGATTTTGATGAGTAAGATATTATACATTGTGACAACTTACTAAATATCTCACCCCTAGCTCACCCATATGAGGGAGATGGTTGTGGATGAGGTGTTTTCTAGTACTTTAGTCTCTTGATAGTTTTAATAAAGATCAAAGGGTAAAAGTACAAACCCGTGTCACACTTTTATAAAGGGATTGACCAACATAATTTTTTTTCTTCGATCATATAAAAGTGGTATTTATGTTTTTAATTTTAAAATAATGTAAACTAATGAATTGTAGAACTCTTGATGAAGTTTATGCTTGTAATTTTTTTAATTTTATTTTTTTAGTAGATTTAAGAGTAGATTTTGAATTGCTAAAAATTTTAGGAAAAAGTGACATTGAGTCGACATCACAAAAAAAGAGAAAATAATTTTATTTTTCCTAGATTTTTTCCCAAATAAATAACTTTAATATCTAGTGCATGAAAAAATAATTAATTTTTGATGTATTTTCTCCTTGTAATAATGTTTTAAAGTCAAACTTACTAGAATTTGATAGTTTTCACTTGACATAAAAATTTTGTCTAATTTTTTATCATTTAAAAGATAAATTATACCCTTTTGGAGATGATTCTCTCCTCTAGTGCACCATATATTTTTCAAACTATTTCAATATATTTTCATATATTTTAGTATTTTAAATTTTTTTCTATCCAGTCTCATTTTTTATTATAACCTATTTTTATTATTTTTAAAAAATATTATAACTAATCAAAATATCCAAAAAAAAAATAAAATTTGGATTCTTGACTTCGAGCTCTACAAAAGGGTATTTTTTAAAAATTCATTATGACTGAAAAAATATTATGTTCAAGTGGAAAGTTTCAAAAAATTATGAAAAAAAATGAGGTAGTTGCCAACAAGGATGCCATGTTGATGATTTCAACCGAAATATTTCTAGTAAAAAATGTTTCAGTAAAAAAATTACATGCAAATTGAGGCTCATCTGAAAATTATAGAGAATTTTTTTATTGCATAGTTTCAAGTGAAAGTGTTTTGCCCAAAACTATATGTGCCATGAATAGGCCACATAGTTTTAAGTGAAATTGTTTGGTTCAAAACTATTTGGGCTGAAATTGTTTTTCTCAAAACTATTTAGTTGGTCGAGTGTGTGAAACAAATTTGTTCTTTCACCCCAATTTTTTTTTAATTTTTTTTATCAAAATGAAGTGAAAGCCTTTCCTATTCACCTAAATTTGAGAATGGAATAACATTCCTCATCCTCTTGGGGCAACACTTTGGTAGTAGTAACTATTGTGTATAGATATGCTTCAATTATTTAGTAACCATCCTTATACCCAAAAAGGTATGTAGCTAGAGAGGATCTATTGCTACCTGTGTTCGTATTATGCCCTTGGTGGCTCATAATCCTTGATATTATGCCTTGGAAGCTTATGGACTTCATACCACATATTGTTATAATCTCTTTGTGTCTTTCTAGTGCCTTTTTACTATTGGTGCATGCAATAGAAATTAACTGGTAGGTTTTTCTAAAAACTTGCCACTACCATCTCCCTTTGACTCGACCAATGATTTTTTTAGTGGTGAATCTTTGTCAATTAATGAATAGCTCATATTGGCCGAGTCAAAATTGGTGAATATATTACAACCAACAGGGTGGTCGAAGTGATTGGACTCTACAAAGTATTGGTCCAATGTATTTAAATTCACCAATGATTTATTTTATGAGGCAAATTTAATTAATATTTTTTCCATAACAAACTACATGTTTGAAACAGGCTAATTAATATTTTTCGCATGGAACCTCAAAAGAATGTATTAAATCACCTACATATTCGCCAATACTATTAAAATAGCATTGTGTATTAGGACACATTTCACCAACGTCATTTAATGTTCACTGTGTGTGAGGACCCATTTCACTAATAAAAATTATAAATAATTTCTTATGAGGACCCATTTCGCTAATAACATTAAAAAATAATTGCGTTTGAGGACACATTTCACCAATTACTATGATAACTCCATGCTAATTGTAGGTCCATAAACTCCTTGAAAATTATAATGTATGTGTTCTGTTGAGGTTTGATTCACCCAACATTTAAATGTATCATTGTATAATCACATGAGATTTGACAAATTTTTAATATACCATATAAAAAAACTGCAAAATTCACCAAATATGGATTGATATAAATACAATAATTTTTTTGATTTATTCTTACACATTTTGTTCAATTATGAACTTGTGAGCTCTGGATTCAAAAGTTTGAATTGGAACCTTGATCATAGGAAAGTTACAAACTTATAACTACAAGCATTATTTCATTAACGAATAGCAATTCAATGAAAACCTAAAGGTAAGTAATCATTTCTTCATAGTGATAAGATTTTTTTATCTCCTTTCCATTCTTGCTTCAATCTTAAAGATGATATTGAGTAGGGAATGAGATCTTTATTCTATGTCCTTCTTAAACAAGAAGATATTTTTTTCTAGCTTTTATTCGAAGTGAGAGATCAAGATGTCAAGCAACAAGTGCAACAAGAGTATGAATCCTTAGGGTGGTGAAGGGACTGGGAGGCCATCACAATGCCCAAAATGTAGAGTTACCATAAAGTATTACTTTGACAATGTTTCTGATCGATCGAATCAAGATGGAGCTACATCATCAACTCTTGCACCAAATATTAATGAAGAAGGCATTATAAATACCTCACTGAAAGATGGGATTGAGTTAATTGAGTCAGATGAGGATGAAAATTCCATAAAATATGTTCCAGGGATTATTGGTTATCCAAAATGAATTAATTGACTTGGATGAAAATATTGGCACGGTAGATGATGTTTTTGCAAGGAAGAGGAAAATAAAAACCGAATAAAAAATGGGGTGCAAGTGGGATATGACAAGGAATTTTCAGATTGATTAGGTGTCAAAGTACCCATTCATTGAACCAATGGAGAATGAAAACAAAGATGAACTCCCAATAAAATGTAAGTGTAAGGTTTGTAGTTGAAAATGTAAAAGAGACAAGAAGTTGTAGCTAAAACTTGACACTATAGAAAAACACATCTGTAAAGTTTATGAAAAAAAATCATAAACAAAAAGGAAAAAGTAGTAGTAAGATATAAATCAAAGAAAGAATGTCTTCATGTTAACCTTGGAATATGATGAGCATATGCAAAGAATGGGGAAGCTTGCTACATGTGGAGGTTTAATTGAAACTCAATTTGAAAAGAAAATGATAGGAGCACAATTGGCAAAAATTATTAAGATGAGTGTTGTTTTTCATATTTTTATCCAGAGGGCGTTCTATGATAGAATACCCATAATATAATAATTTATTATCTTTTCTGGGTGTTCCTCACTTTCCTAGCACACATAGGTCAATAAACGCTGGATGGGAATGGGCAAGTTATCTTGATGAGGTGGAAAAACAAGATTTATAGGAGAAAATAAGAGTCAAACTTCATTGCATTATCTTTAGATGAAGTTACTGTGGTAGATAATATTTATTGGGTATGTATGCATGTGTATACTATACAACAACATGTCTTCCAACCTCAAATACTCTATGTTCATAAAATGAAGGATAGTTCGACATCACAAAATGTATTTGAACTAGTTAATAAATATTTGAATGAAATTGGAGGTATGAATGACTTCACAATTGCCAAAAGTTGGTGTGTGTAGGAGCTGATGGAGCTTCATAAATGAAAGGTCACAAGAGTGGTCTTTGCGTAAAGTTAAAAAGTACTTGTTCACCATACATGATTTACATTTAGTTCATGGCCCACAAAATGAATTTAGCATTTAAAATTGTAAGCAAGTTTCCTGCAATATCAAAAGTTGAAAATCTAGGTTGCGAGATCTACACATACTTCTGTTGAAGTCCCAAACGCCTTGTAGAATTTTGAAATTTTTGAAAGGGAATAACAAGAGGAAACAAGCTTCTTAAGGATGTTGATACTAGATGGATCTCCTTGCATGGACCAAAACAACAAGTTTTTCAAAATATCAATCCTTGATTGGAGTAATATACGAACATTACCATATAGTAGACAAAGCTCCTAACCTCTTACATAGGTTAAGCAATATAGAGACACTCTTAACTTTATCTAGTCTTCTCCCCATGCTAGATGAAATGAACACTATTGTGAATTAAGTCCAAGACAAAAATATGTATTAACAAGCTTCTTAAGGATGTTGATACTAGATGGATCTCCTTGCATGGACGAAAACGACAAGTTTTTCAAAATATCAATCCTTGATTGGAGTAATATACGAACATTACCACATAGTAGACAAAGCTCCTAACCTCTTACATAGGTTGAGAAATATAGAGACACTCTTAACTTTATCTAGTCTTCTCCCCATGCTAGATGAAATGAACACTATTGTGAATTAAGTCCAAGACAAAAATATGTATATCTATGAATATAATAAACTACATAGAATGACATGAATGACCCTCAATAATCTATATCTAACAGATTATCCATTTCAAAGTTCACATTTTCTAAGCTAGCAGAAAATTACAAATTTGAATAATCTTGAAAATTATTTATATTTTAATACAAGCAGACAGTCATGTGTCTTTGTATGTGGATTTAAGATACCAATGTAGTATTTTACTGTGGTTAGGTGCTTGACTAGAGAAGTAATTGTTACAAATGAAGCTTTTAACGACATTGTTAAATTTGTAAGTGGTACTTTAAAATCTATTGCAAAAACTCTTTCCACAGAGATTATGAGCAATTCCCTCAAGATGAATTGCTTGAATCCATGTTTATTGTGTATCCTCAATTTTGGATCCCAGACAAGCATCGCAACCCAATTTTTTTTCATAAAAAAGTAATTACCTTGGCCAAACACTTTTTGAAAAGTTTAGAATACTATAATGGACAAAAATAAGAGGAATTATAAATCAAATTAAGATTAGAGAACAAGCTCACCATTTTGCAACAAGTATGATGGACCAGTTTGACTCCATGGAGAATCCCATGGAAGCAAGATCAATAACAAAGGTTTGGGCAACCTTAGGACAAAGTGAAATATTATGTGGTTCAATATCAGAATATTTCACTAGCCGATTTATAATTGCTTGATAGTTTTTGAATTTGATTGTGTGAATATTTTTACATCAACATTTCGGATCACACTTCGTGATCCATCATCAAGATGAAATTGAGAGCTCGAGAATAAGAATGATAAGTTTCATACCAAGAATGCTTAAAAAGGTATGAGCTAAGAAAGAGGGAGAGGGGATAGCACACCACACAAGGTAAAAGACATCAAGCAAGAATCACCTTGACTTGACTAGAGAGAGAAAAAAAGAACAAAATAAGAGAAACAATTTTTATGTAATACATATTAACAATAAGGGACAAAGGGAAAAATAAAACTCAAAAAAAGAGAAAGAACAAAAAAGGAATAAAAATAAGAATAAAAAATTAGAAACAAATACCAAGAAGAAAAAACCTATAAAAATAACTATAATAGATAATATTATTATCTATTATCATTGAATATTAGACAAAACAACAAATCAAAAATCAAAAAACTTATCTATTCAAAATAGATAAGAAGATACATGAAAATCATATAAAAAACTACTAACAAAACAAACGTAAGAAAACAAAACTAAAATCTTAATGATAATAGTTGATAAAATACTTCTATTAGCATTAAGAAAATAAATTAAATTAAACTAATAATAACCATGCATATTAAGTCATGAAACAACTTATAACAACATATAAATTAACAAGAAATAGAAAAGGAGGAAAAATAAACAATAGAAAAGAAAAGAAAAAACCCAAGGAAAAATGAATAAAAGAACCAAATAAAAAGAAAGATAGGATTAAAAAAATTAAGAAAAATAAGGAGAGAAGTAATAAAATAAAAAACTAGCTAATCAAATGAGAAGATAAATACCAAATGGTACAAACTAGAATAAAAATTATAAAGAAAAGAAATAAAAATAAAAATAATTTTTTTTACAAACTAAGGAAAATAACCAAAAGAGTCTAACAAATATCAATAAGGAAGAGAGAAATGTAAAAAATATTAGAATAAATAAAATTAATGAAGAATTACTTAAAAAAAATCATAAATTTGAGAGAAAAATAAAAACTAGAAATAAGAACATGATACAAAGAAAAATCTAAGGAAACAAATTAAAAAAAGAAAAAACTAAAGAAAGAATTAAAATAGAAAAAAGAATTAACAACAAAGAGAGAAATACAAAGGGGGAACATGGCACCAAGAAATGAAGGAATGGAAAAAACTAAAAAGAAAAACCAAAGAACACAAAAAACAAGAAAGGCAACAAACCCTTAAATGGGGATGAGAACCATACAGGAGAGAGTAAACCTCAATGTCAATTATCATAATCTAGTATGATAATTGCATTGGTTGTTTAACTCTCTTTTTATTGATCTCAACAAATGAGAAAAAGACAAAAGCAACAAAGGGGACAGAGACAAGAACTAAGACACCAAACTTAACCCAAGAGAAATAAGAAGAGGGGGAACAAAAAAGAAGATAGGCTAACCCAAAGCCAAAGAAAGGAGGAAAAATCGATACCTAGAACAAGGAGCAAGGCCGACAAAAACCAAAAGGAGGGAAAAAAGAAGAGAGAGAGAGAGAGAGGACGAGAAAAGAACGAGGGAGAACCAGGATTAGCAAACAGGGGGATGATGACGGGTTTGTAAGATGGCTAACAAAGGGTACCACGACAAACTTAAACCCTATCCCTCATCATGATTCAGGTTATTGGGATGGTTATGGATTTCAATGGCTTATTTTAGCTTTCTCTTGAAGAATTCATCTTTTTTGGAAAGGACTTGGGTGCTTTCAAGAAATTATGGTGATTAGTTGAAGAGGAGTGATCAGAAAGGGAAGACTTGTGGACCCACTCATGCTTGATGCTGGCGCCATGCTCTTTGATTTTGGTGATGAAGGAGCTGTTGGGATTAAGGTGTCTCAACCTTAGAGTCCTAACACATTGATTTAATTTGATATAATTTAGGCATTTATTTGTATTATTTAATTACCTATGGTGTCGTGTCATCAATTGGGGCCCACCAACTGGGTGGCATCCTCGTTGGAGGTGACTGGATGACACATCATCATCCCAAGTAGACATAGGCATCCCACTTTAGAATCTATGACATCTTAAAAATTCTATGACATATCACAAGGCATCTTTGAATGCATGGAGGAAGGTGGCACCAAAAATGGGTTATGACAAGATGTAAGAGAATCGACTATTTTTAGCCGATTATGACATATTCTCTTACAGATCCTATGATAGATGCTATGATAGTTTTATGACAAATTCTATGAAAGTTGTAAGGCATCTGTCATAGCCTATTTTTAGCATATTCTAGGCGCCCAAGCTTGGAAGAAGAATATTTACATGTATGACACTTGTCGAGGGTGTAAGGGAATATGATACATGTTTCCAAATGCATGTCTAAGGCATTGAAAGTTGTGCCTTTTGAATTTGAACGACCTACACCTTCTAGATGCTTCATGAAGCTTGTAACACTCTATTTATTGAGTGCCTTGTGTTGTAGAATGCATAGTTTTTTTGCAGGTAATGAAGTGCTGCCAAAATTACTCTAGAAATATGTGTTGGTGTTGAAGCACTTGTTGAAGAAGCTTGTACTTGGTGATATCTTATAACAATTATTTGAAGTAATAAAAGATAGTACTATGCTTTTGGAGGGTGAGGTTTTTTACCTGAAAGGGTTTTTCCCATGGTAATATTGGTGTCACTATTTATGCATTGTTGTATGTGTGTACTTGCTGATTTTATCCATTATTCTCTATGTGCATCCCTAATTGTAACTGAATAAGGTGTTATATAGAAATTTTTGTAACTCTCCTCTGCTTAGATTAGTGTAGGAAGTTGTTTTCAGTCACCCAACTTCCTTTCAGTTGGTATTAGAGCCTGGATAGCCTTGGTTCCTTTGTTGGGTAGAAGGATTTTTTGTGCTAATCTCAGTTTCAGTGGGAGTTTTGCAAGAGAGTGTATTTCATTACCTTGTTGCAGGAAAGAGATGGAAAGCACATTTGGGAGGATTGAGATGGAAAATTTTAACGGTGGTAATTTTGAGTTGTGGAAGCTCAAAATGGAAGACATGCTCGTAGATCATGACCTATGGGCTACAATTTCTGGAATGAAACCTTCAAGCATGAAACAAGAAGATTGGGATCTCATGGATAGGAAAGCCAAGGGTCTTATTAGACTCTTTTTGGCTGATTCTGTCCTCCTAAGTGTGCATGAAGAGAAAACTTCCACTTCTCTGTGGAAGAAGCTTGGTGATGTCTACTAAGCTAAGTCCTTGGTAAACAAGATTTTCTTGAGAAAGGTGATGTATTCTCTAAAAATGGAAGATGGAGGGTCTGTAGCAGATCATCTAAATGTATTTAACATGTTGGTTTCACAACTAGGCTTTGTTGGAGAGAAAATAGATGAACACGACCCTTGCATGCTCCTATTGTTTTTGTTGCTGGACTCTTGGGATCACTTGGTAATGGCTATTGGAAGCACTAATTCCACCTTCAAGATGGATGAGGTTGTTGCCTCATTACTATCTAAGGACATGTGAATTAAGTCTTTTGAGATGGCCAAGGAGGCACTTGCAGTCTGTGGCAGACCTAAAGAGAGAAGCAAAAAGAAAGATAAGAAATCTAAGTCAAATTCTCTAGGGAGATCAAAGTATCCTGGTAATAAGTTGATGCAATAAAAGGTAGAGATGACTCACAAAAACTTAATATGATCAGACACAAACAAGGTATCCACTCTCTCAATTGTTTTCAATTCCATTAGACATCAACTCACCCTCAAAGGCTTTTAGCCTTTCAATCTTGAAAATTGAACATAAAACCCTTACAAGACCTCAAAACTCCGAGCCCTATAAACCTAAGACACACTTTATCATGATCTACAACATATCAAAAGATTACCTATGGTTCCTTTGCAAAGTTTAGAGAACCAATATGTTGTCTCTAGTTTGAAGCATCAAAATAGCCCATTTAACAAAGGAGGTACCCTCAAAAAATCAAGTTTTCACTCCAAATCATTGGACAATATTTTTTTATGTTCCAAAATACCTATTCCAAGATCAATTCGCAATTTAAGGTCTTCTAGGGCGCTGTCCCACTAAACCCTCATTTTCATGCAAAATGGTAAGGGTTTTATTGGATCTCCTACTTCCAAGACTTACAAATCCATATAAATTATCAAAAAACTCTTAAATACCATGAAAAAACTCAAAATTTCATTACATTGACTGTTCAATCAATTTTTTTCCAAACCCACCTTTAACACCCTCATTTCATATGGAAAAGTGCACCGTTCTTCCCTAGGACATCAACCAAGTGCATTCAACTTAACACCTCTGCCTATAGAATCATAGAGATATTTAATTTACAATGTGGAGGACCCATTCCATGAGTTATAGGAGGTACAATGCATGGAATGGGTCATATTTCCATTTTTATCGACTTTCAAAAACCTTAAAACAATATAAACAGGCCGCTACAGGAAAATATTGAGAACTCTCACAAAGATTAATGTTAGACTCTCAAAATAGATGCAAGAGAAAGTTAAAACATTTCTCCTTAATCTACAAGAGGCTTCAAGGAATAACTTGGGCTGTACAGGCTATACAAATCCAAGAAAGAAAAAAAAAAACATAGAAAATTTACAGAATTAGTGTTATTTTATGAAAGGCTTTTCTCAATCTTACATCAAACTACCTTGTTCGAGCCTTTGGAGGAATTTTATACATATTATATTCAAATTATAAATTCTCCAACGCCTATAACTACCACTTGAAATTTTATGATCTTTCACATTCGCCTAAGTTGCATTTTTTTGACACTTTTTGACAACATTTGCATTTTCTTTGCAATTTTTGACCTATTGAATCCCAATGAATTTTAAGACACCTAAATACATTTAAAATGGTCTTTTAGACCTTATTTGACATGAACAAAGACTTCAACACCCCCTAGCTCACCTAGACTCACTCAAATCACATTTCACCATATCCAATTTTGCATCATGGTTGTAGGTGCTCCCACACCATACAACCCCACTGGAAAACAACTCATTCCTAATGAGTTGAGGTTGATACCAACCCCACCATCCTTCATAAATGCTCCTCTAGCTCATAAAATCCTTCCACAATTCCATGCTTTGTGCTCCTGCAAAGTGCCCTGCACGTTGGACTGTATTTACATTTGAAAATGACTGTGTTTTTGTATTCAAACCTGATGTTTATCCTTTCTCTATTATTTGTCCTAAATTTGTTGGTTTCCTTGCACTTATAACTGCACACAAATAGTGGTTAGTAGCCTCTTGTACTGAATTCTTAGAACTTTGCTTGTAACTGTCCCTGAGGTATTGCATACCCTGTTCTTTCTTCCCTGTCATCAGTCCTGACCTTACTGTCCCTTTAGCACCTTGTGTCATTGCCTTCACTGTACCATACTATCTTATTTCTCAACCTTATTCATAACCACATGATAGTCAATGGTCCCTACCAATACACTCTCTTGCTTATTCACTGTCATTACCTTTTTTTACCCTGTACCAATCTTCTTACATGTTGTCCTTGCATTCTCAGACCTGGGATAGATTGCCACATCATAATTCTTGGTCTCTTTTACAACATTGAAAAGTTCTCTTCTACCACACATGATTACTTTTTCTTTTCCCTTGAAATCTTCCACAAGTGGAGTTAAAACAAAAGAACAACCATCCTTGACTATGGTGTAGGTATTTTCCCTACCATCATACATGGCATGCCTATCATACTGCCAAGGTCTACCTAGGAGTAGGTGACAACAATCCATAGGAAGGATATAAAAAAAAACACTATCCCTATAACCCCCAATCTGTAAATCAACTACTGCTTTCTCATTCACCAACAAAGACTTCCCATCACTCAAACATGATACTTTGTAAGGAAATTCATGAGGAACTCTTTGAAAGTTTAACTTACTCACCATCTCACTTGATACCATGTTCTCTGTTGAACCAGAATCAATCACAATTTTGTATACCTTGTTTCTACACTTACATGTAGTCTTGAAGAGGCTCTTTCTTTGCAATGGTTCCACCTCCTTGGATTCCTTCAACACTGTCTTTCTCATCATTAGCATCTCCCTTATTTCAGGAGAAAATCTCAAACTTGTTGAGCCCGTGCTCTCACATTCCTCTTCTTCAATGATTTGTGCTCACTTGTCAATCCTCTTTTCACCACTTGATGAACTACCAATTCTTTCAGGACAGTTCCAAGATGGATGACCAAATTCATTACAAGTATAACATCTCCCTACAAAATCATTAGAGTTTCTACCACCACTAAACCTTCCTCTACCTCTAAAACCACCTCTAGCATCAACACCTTGTTCCTTACCTTTATTTTCTCCTTCTTGTTCTTCCAATGGCTGCTTTGGTGTAGGGACTATTCCTCTCCCTCTTGCACTAGTACCTCTTACTCTTACTAATTTCTCTTGCCTTCTTTTAAGCTTTTCTTCCACCCTGATTGCTAATTGGAAACATTCCTCAATAGACTTGGGGTTAGCAACAACAAGTTAATCTTGTATATTAAATCTCAAACCACCTAGATATCTAGCCACTTTTTCAGCCTCATCTTCATCCCTTCTTGACCTTATGCTTAATTTGTAAAATTCATCAGTGTAGGCTTTAATGTCTAGTTATTTTTTCTTTAATGCTTGTAAATTCTTATACAATTTAACTTCATAATCCTTTGGAAGAAATTTATGTTTTAGTTTTTGCACCATATTGTCCCATGAAGCTATTCTTGATTTGCCTTGTTTTCTCCTTTCTATTTTCTCGTAGTCCCACCATAGAAGAGCATGACCTTTGAGTTTGGTCTTTGCCACCTTCACCTTTTGTTCCTCTGAAATATATTCACTTTCAAAATAGTTATCCATAGCAGTAATCCAATCAAGCAATTCCCCTTCATTTATATTTCCACCATACATAGGAAGATCAAATTTTACCTTCATTGAATCACCTTTCACTACCTTAAGCAACTTTGCCATCCTTTGATCTTCAGGGTCTAGTTCCTCATCAACATCTTCACATTCTTCATCATCTTCCTCTGTTTCACTTTCTTCATTCTCATCTCTTCTTTTCTTTGTCTCCAAGGCAACAAGCCTTGCCAACACTGCATTATGAGATTCCAAAAGCTTAACAGGCCTCTCTTTCAGGTCTTGCAACTCTCTAGCAGCACCAACACCTTTTGGAGGAATTCTTTCAACCTTGACTCCTCACCTTCTTCTTCAAACTTGCAAAATCCAACCACAAGGAATCTTGTCCTTGAGCTCTGATACCACTTTGATGCAATACAAGGTGGAGATGACTCACAAAAACTTAATATGATCAGAGACAAACAGGGTATCCACTCTCTCAATTGTTTTCAATTCCATTAGACATCAACTCACCCTCAAAGTCTTTTAGCCTTTCAATCTTGAAAATTGAACATAAAACCATTACAAGACCTCAAAACTCCAAACCCCCTAAACCTAAGACACCCTTTATCATTCTCTACAAGATATAAAAAGATTTCATATGGTTCCTTTGCAAAGTTTATGAGAACCAATATGCTGTCCCTGGTTTTAAGCATAAAAATAACCCATTTAACAAAGGAGGTACCCTCAAAACATAAAGTTTTCACTCCAAATCATTTGGATAATATTTTTTTTATGTTCCAAAACACCTAATTCCAAGATCAATTCCCAATTTCAGGTCTTCTAGGGCGCTGTCCCCTAAACCCTCATTTTCATGCAAAATGGTAAGGGTTTTATTGAATCTCCTATTTCCTAGACTTACTAGTCCATATCAATGCATCAAAAAAATCTTAAATACCCTGCATAAAATCAAAATTTCATTACATTGACTGGTCAATCATTGTTTTGTCAAAACCCACCTTTAACACCCTCATTTTATATGAAAAGTGCATTGTTTTTCCCTAGGGCATCAACCAAGTGCATTCAACTTAACACCTCTTCCTACAGAATCATAGAGATAGTTAATTTACAATGTGGAGGACCCATTCCATGAGCTATAAAAGGTACAATGCATGGAATGGGTCATATTTCCATTTTTATTGACTTTCAAAACCTTAAAACAGTATAAACAAGCTACTACAGGAAAACGTTGAGAAATCTCACAAAGATTAATGTTAGACCGTCAATATAGATGCAAGAGAAAGTTAAAACATGTCTCCTTAATCTCCAAGAGGCTTCAAGGAATAACTTGTGCTGTACAAGCCATACAAGTGCAAGAAAGAACAAAAAACATAGAAAAATTAGAGAATTAGTGTTATTTTATGAAAGGCTTTTCTCAATCTTACATCCAACTGCCTTGTTCAAGACTTTAGGAATTTTATACATATCATATTCAAATTCTAACTTCTCCAATGCCTATAACTGACACTTGAACTTCTATGATCTTTCACATTCCCCTAAGTTGCATTTTTTGACACTTTTTGACAACATTTGCATTTTCTTTGCAATTTTTGAGCTATTGAATCCCAATGACTTTTAAGACACCTAAATACATTTCAAATGGTATTTTAGACCTCATTTGACATGAAAAAATATTTCAACACCCCTTAACTCACTGGAATCACTCAAATCACATTTCACCATATCCAATTTTGCATCATGGTTGTAGGTGCTCCTGCACCAGAAGTCCAAGGAAAAATGTTGGAATTGTGGTGAATTTGATCACATTCAAAAATATTTCAAGGAGAAGAAGAAAAATAAGTCTTTCCCCTATTTTGAATCTGAGAAATCATCCCAAGATGATGGAGAAGCTTTTATTGTAGTGTTGACAGCCCATGCATCAGATGATGTGTCATTGATAGATTCGTGATCGTCCTTTCAAATGAATTCAAATAGAGATTGGTTCTTGAAGTATGAGGAGTACAATGGCAGAGAGGTATACTTGGGTGATGACTCTCACCTAAATATTGTTGGCCAAGGAAGATTTAGAATCAAATTTACTGATGGAAGAGTGAAGGGGATTAATGGTGTCTTGCATATCCTAGGTTTGGTACGAAACCTGCTTTTTGTAAGTGAATTGAATGATTCAAGAGTGCAAGTTGTTTTCTCTAATAGAGGGTGCAAGATGAAAAGAGGAGCTATGGTATTGGATAAGGGAGTTTCTATTGGGACTCTGTTTCAACTGGATGTATGCATTGGACAATGGAATATTTATTTTTATGTAATGAAGAAGAGACCTTTGGATTCCTCATCCTCACCATTCGATTGTGCAGAAAAGAAGCATATTGCAGCTACATCCGATGGCTGTGCATTTTGGGTACCTAAGGGTGCTCATTCCATGGAAATGAAACATCCTACAGAGAAGACAATGTTATGGCACGAACGACTTGGTCACATTGGTGAGACGAGTCTTAAAACCTTGAAAAATTAGAGCCTTGTTGAAGGCCTTGCTGATTGTAATCTAGAGTTCAAATTTTTTGAACATTGTGTATATGGAAAACAACACTGTGTTTCTTTCTACTCTAGTTCTCACAATTCTTTTGGAGTCTTCGATTATGTACATTCAGATGATTTTGGTCCTGTAAATGTTTCTTTGTTATCAAAATCTATGTATTTTGTTTCTTTCATAGATGATTACAGTATAAGGACATTTATTTATTTTCTTAGAAATAAAACTGAAGTCTTTAGTCTGTTTAAGGAGTTTAAGGCCTTGGTAGAAAACTAGACTAGCAGAAAGATCAAGTGTTTGAAAACTAATAATGGTGGTGAGTTTTATTCCACAGAGTTTGAAAAGTTCTATAAAGAGCACGAGATTGAGAGATATTAAACTACTCTGTACATTCCACAACAAAATGGAGTTATAGAAAGGATGAACAAAATGTTGATGGAGAGGGCTAGGAGCATATTGAGTGGTGCTAGTCTTGAACATAAATTTTGGGCTGAAGCGGTAGCCACTACATGTTATTTGATCAATAGACATCCTACATCAATGCTTTTTGGAAAGACACCCATGGAGGTGTGGTCGAGTAAAAAGCATTTGATGAGACATCTCAGAGTATTTGGTTGCAAAGCTTACGCTCATGTTCCAATTGAGAAGAGGTCAAAGTTGGAGAATAAGGATATTAAGTGTATCTTTATCAACTATGGAGTCGGTGTGAAAGGGTAAAAGCTTTGGGATCCAGTAGCATAAAAGGTTCTCTATAGAAGAAGTGTGATCTTCAGAGAGATGAAACCTTCCTCTGTTGAGTTGCAACTCGAGAAAGAAGAGAAATAGAAAAAGGAGGTAGTTCAGATTCCACCTACTTCAAAGAAAGAAGAACCAAGTACTCTTGTTAGAATTAATGATGAGGAGAGCTCAAGTAGCTCTGATAGTTTTGAAGAAGAACCTCAACTTCAACCTTTGAGGAGGTCTACACGAGTTAACCAACAACCGAAAAGGTATGGATATTCAATATTGGATTCTAGTTGCATATTTTCCTTGATTATTAATACTGATGATCCTAGGATGGTTAGAAAGCATTGGGTATGAGTGATTTAGATTCTTGGATGAAAGCCATGGACAAGGAGATGACTTCATTAAAGAAAAATAAGACTTGGGATTTGGTACCCTTGCTTGCTGGACGTAAACCTATTTGTTGTAAATGTGTTTTCAAGAAAAAGTGTGGTCCCGATGGTAGTATTGAGAAGTATAAGGCACAGTTGGTCGCTAAGGGATTGTAATGACTCACCATGTAAACCTAAAGGAAGTTGCATCACAATGCGAAAGCGTATAATTTTTTTTATTAAGTGCATTATTAACAAGGAAGATGCACAACACATTCACAACAACCTCTAAGGTACACAACAAGATTACATCTAAAACCATACATACATCATAATACATCCATAGCATTTAATTACTTAAAGAATTAAGTACTCATAAATTCCATACATGAAAAATTACAACATAACACCACAAATACAATAATATTTCACATAACATTAACTTAACACTAAGGTTACATCTTTCATTCCCCGAATGAGGAAAAACATATAAATGTGATTACATATACAATTATCCACCTCGAAACAAATGAGGGGTAATAATTACACAAGCCAAAATGAAATAAATACTGGATACCACGAGCTCTCCAACTGGAAACCTCGCCATCACGAACTGAAGATCAAAAGGGGGACCCAATGGTATAGGGCGCACATTCCTCCCAACCAAGTGCTACCTATAGGACCACCCCCCATGCTAGGAGATAGTAAAAAGGTTACATGATCAACCTACTACCTCTAGACACAGACTGACACAACACTAAACGAAACCACCACAAGAACAACACTAACTCAAGGATACAATGCTACCTGAGTTAAACAACTAAATAAACTAGTGAACCATATACCACTGACCTAGGAGATGTGTCACCACAAAGGTGCATGAGTTACCCGTCAGATCTTCCCAGACCCCGACCCCCATCCAGAATCACTCTCCTACTGTCAACACTTGAAACATAATCACTCCAAAACTTAGGAGGAAATAATTAATCAAAACCACTCCATCCAAAGGAGGCAAAAATCCCTGTTCATGGAAACTAGGTGACTCACTGACATGACACCATGCACTACCCAAGGGAATGAAAATGGTTGACATCACAATATGACAACTCCCACCAAACAAATACCCTCTGGAAGACTTACGAATTAATTGACTCACTTAGCCCATTTCCCCAACATGCAACTAGAAGAAATAGTTACAACAAGGCAATAACCACAATAAATAAATCTAATGTTTGGATTTACTAAATCCATTCTCATTCAGTGAATAATATTAAAATAAATTTCTCAATTACACTTGATCAAAATAGAAGCCCTCTAATCACAGAGAAGAAAGATCTAATCGTTTTGAATTTACAATTTCTTCCATATAATTAATAATTTCTTCCATTATATATTAAAATAATAATTTTTTCTCCATTTAATAGAAATATTAATTTCCTCAAATGTATAACGTCGTTCAAATAAATTATTTATTCTAAATCTTTAATTATACATTTGCATGCAACTAACTATTTATATCCAATAAATATACATTTAATTGTATATATTCATGCAATATATACATAACACATATATTTCTATATATTTAATTATATATATATACCAATATATATACACTAAATACATATACTAATAATTTTTAAAATACCAAATATATATACACAATATATATATATAATATATTAAAGACAAAATTTATTAAATAAAACCAAATAATAAACAACCCTCATTCTTTTTAATCGGTGGACGGATCTGTTTAAGCGCGTTGGTTTTTTATTCATAAAAACAAACCTCATAGCATGTGTGGGGAGGGTGTTGTGCTTTGCACAACTGCCCACCCACAAATGGGTGCGACCCTCACATGTGGAGAGGGGCTGCGCTGGATCCTCAAAGGGGGCAGCTGTGGGGAGAGCCCAACCTCCCCCTCATAACATAAACCCCAAACAAAAATAAAATAAAAACCTACAATTTTCAAAGAACTCATTCGTCGTACGGACGACATTCCAATTACTTAGATTTTCAATTTTCAATTTTTCAAATATTAATATATATATATGATTGATACATACATTCATATATGTATATACATATATAATATATATATTTAGGAAATTTAGCACAACAAATAAATTGGGGAAAAATTTCACAAAAGACTCTCTACAGGTGAATTTTGCAACCACAGTCGGGAGACCAAATTTTACATAGAATCTCACAAAGAACCATTTCCCAAACATGGTTTCCTTTCCAAAAAGAAAATTTACAAAGACTTCATAAAACATAAATAAATATCAGAGGTTTACTCCAGCCATACAATCCAATTGGAAACAAGATAAGACAATTTTCTACATAAGTCATTACAAAACTTCCAGAGGGTTTTCTACGAGGAAGTCTAGAGAGAATTTATTTATTTCTCCATTGTTTTCTTCTAAGTTTTCTCTTTATTGTTTAACAATAATTTTCTATAGAGGCTTTCTAATTTTTTCTATAAAGATTTCTTTCAGAGACACTAAATTAAACACGAAAAATCTACAATTACAGAAACCTTACAATCGTTTAAAACATCTAAAAGCTTCTTCTACAAATTCCAATTCTTCTTACACAACAATATTTCCATTTCTTTTAAAATCAATATAAACAAAGCTTCCACATAATAGAGTTTTGTATAAGCAATCTTTTCTTTAGAAAATTATTTCCATTTAAAAACTTTAACAAAGAAAAAATAAATAAGGAAGAGAACTTGTATCCAACAAAGCTTCTGGAGAAAATGAAATTTTTGGTGCAGAGCCTCCTCCAAAGTCTCCAACAAAGCTTCCACGACTTCCTCCAAGCAATTAAATTTCCCCAACACAAGAATGACTCCAACACAACAATAATATTTTCCAAACAAATCTAGGAATGCAAAAATGTCCCACAGTTTTCTACAGCCCAAAACCCTTTTCAAAATTTCCACAACAAGAAAAAATTCTTTTCCCAAATTTTCAACATCCAAAAATATCTTGTGCTTTTCCGTGAAGAAGCCTCCCGCTTCCTCACCCAAAGCCAAGATTAACTCCCGGGAATTAATTTCCCCAACAAACTAAATCAATTTACTAAAACTTGCTGGAAAATGAAAAATATTTTTCAACAACCCACAAATATTTTCTCAATGTAATTTTAATAATTTAATATCCCAATTTAATTTCAAAATAAATTTAATTCTATTCAACTATTTTCTTAATAAATAATTTAATCAATTAATTAACCATAAGGACTAAATTGCTTTACTAAATAAATTAATTTTAATTAATAAAATAAAATAAAAAGCTTCTATCAACATTATCTAAATTAAATTAAATAAATAATAAAATCATCTAAAGAATTAATTTAACATTTAATTCCATAAAATAAACCTTGCATAATTAATTAACAATAGACAAGGCAATCATAAAGAAGAAAACCAAACATACAGAACATTAATTGACGACACACTGTGGCTAGGGTGTAGACCTGACACGAGTAACCTAGCTACTATCTCTCAATCAACTTACCATTGGGTCGACATGCTCAAACCTATGAAGCTAGGTGGAGTCGATGTCAACAACCTGCAAACCTGTATCCAAGGCATCAATAGAACATGTATATAAAATCATCATAAAACACACCGTGAAGAGGAAATCACAGAATCACAGGGCATTCCCAAGCGAGTTATGCAATCCCATCCCCTTCACCAATACAATATCAACAAACTGACAATTTCATCATTAATACAACTCATGCAAAATAATCATGTTATAATAAACCAGCATTATTCTAATCAAAGCATGTCAAGTATAACATCAAGGAAAGTACATCTCATCAAACATAAAGTTTGCATCGCTCTATAAATAGAAATCAAAATATCAAAGCATCATAATCTAATCATAAGAGAAAAATTAAGGGGTGTTACATTCTCCCCCCCTAGGGTTAGGCTTACTCCTGGAAGCTTGCAAATACCCCTAGTACAAACTCCATAAAATCACACATAATCAATGGTTCCAAAACTGAACCACTACATACACCAACATAAAAGCAACAACATCCAGAGTTATAATCCACTAAGCCAAATACACTGTCAATACAAACAATCACATAGTCTCAAAACAAATATCCTAGCATATCAAGTATCAAAGCAGAGGAAACAACACTGAAGGCACTTTCTTGACCTCCTATACCGCCGGATTTTCATCAGCTCTAGAATCAGCTACTTGTCCACTACCAACAATCTCCACATCTATACCTTGATGCTCCGTCCGATGATGATCAACTGCTGCACTCGTTCCACAAGTGCTTCCTACATTATTCCTTGCTGGCTTCGTAGCCGTCAAATTCTGACTGAAATCAGGTGGATTCCTCTGAGAACACTGTCTTGCCACGTGGCCCTACTGGCCACAATTGTAACATCTTGTACCTCTACCCATTGCAGCCTGTGCACTTTGTGCTGACCGCTTCAGATGGTAGTGCTTACAATGCCACCAGTTTCGGTTCTTTCTAGTTTGAGAACCACTACCACCAGGTTGAGGTTGTGACACCTTACGCTTAGGTTCAGAGTGTTGTTGCTGCATACCACACTACTATCTAGGGCCTAGCTCGGTAAGCAACTCCTCAAGAAAATTACATATCTGAGGACCCAAATGCTCCACATAATTCTGCTCATGGGGACTCAGAAAAGAAGAGCTCAGATGATCATCTCCATGATCACCTCTCCTAGACATCCTATACACACAACCCAAGAAATGAGTCACAACCAAAAGGTGAAACTAACATACACAGTCTCATAAATAAAGCACCATACCCATGATTAAACATGCATAATACATATACATACCAAAAAACAACACCAAAAATCACAACATAAGGCCACACAAGGGTCCATTTGGACACCAGAAAGCAACATACCAATCCATGATAGAAGAATCCATGAACCAAGAGAAAATGACCATCTCATATAAATCAAACATAAAATCAATGGCTTGATGGTGTTAGGTCATACATAAAGTGAGACCATCCAAACAAGACCACAATGACCCGTCTCTTATTGTATAAGGTGATTAGCCTCCAAGAGATAGTCATCACATAGGTGAGTAGTTGGACTAGCTGCATAACAGCCTCACATACCCCCATCCTCAACGTTTCTTATGTCTACTTCCTCGTACACACTCACCAAGTCTGCCTCATACATCCTTGGAGAGGAATCACAATATTAAAAACAACAAAGATAACTAGCTTAGCCACCAATTTCATAAAGAAGAAAAAATTAAAGTTCAATTTCAACAATAAGGCAATAAATGTGCATAATTTCAACAGTAATTCAAATGTATAACTGCTAGGGTTATAAGTAAATAAGATCACAAGTTGTGGCTAAACCTTCACAATCAAGTATAAACAAAGTGTCGACCCTCACAATACTTTGAAAAATCATCAATAACCAAAAAAAAGTTCACAATCTTTAAAATTGCACTATACAACACTATGTGACTAGATACTAGCCACCAAATGAGGAAAGAGGAAACAACGTTTGACTAGAATAATAATAGCCCTCATGTGATGCGGAATGAGCACACCATCCATATGACCCAGAGTGTATCCACGACTATCACGTCGTCACTCTACCTGGTCATACGCTAGGTAGAGAAGGCATGTACTGGTCATATGCCATGTGGCAGTGTGTCTGAGGGTCCGCGGAAATAGGCACGCATAGAACACACCCCACATCATGATACCTCATGGAGAAGACACACGCAGGAACTCGTTGTAGCTAGAGGTATACATGGCTAGGATCTACTCATATGCTATCCGACCAACATGGTTAAAGCAGACATGAGGATCCCTCTACAAGTGTTCGAGACCCCATAATGCTCATCTTACAATAGGCTAACAAAGACAATATCATAATGTGCCTTCACGTGGCATTGTGTAACATGACATCATCACCATTGCTATGTCAAAACATGATTGGGGTGTGGCATCGTATTGCATCATATTGGAACATGTGCAAATATAATATATCACAACATCATCACCAAAACTATGTCGGAACATCAGTGAGGTGTGGCATCGTATCTATCACATCATGTCGGAGCATGTGTAGATACAATAAATATATAATTCAATACGGTAATATCGCTATGGGGCTACCTGAGCTTCACCTCTCATATAGACAAGGTTTACTCGCTAATGCCAGATCAATGTCCCTACTGATGACTAGGCATATACTAACAACCTATGCTACTATACTCAAAACTGTGGGGACTAGGTGAACACTTATGGATCAAGTATCCTGATTCATTATAAGGGAAAGTAGTGGGTACGTTTCCTCAGGATTGGTTGAGCTGAGATGCTTTGCACTACAATATGTGTACGCTACACACTCCACCCAAGGAACTTGTGGCTGCTACTATCCCTTCATGGATTGAGGGTCTAGAGAACCAAAAGAAAAAGAACTACTTTTGGTCACTCTTATATATAAGTTTCAACCACACATGGGTTGGCCCTCAATCAGGTAACAAACATGCAAACACACAAAATGGTATGGTAAACCCCACACCAAAGTGCAACTTTTCCTCATGGATGGGTACCAAGTATCACCATTCCATGGGTACACAAAGAAAGCATGAGGTATTCACAACACTCAAACAAGATACAGTTACTAGTTCATTACATTTACAGGGGGGTACAACTACATACATAATCCCATAAGAACATCAAATTCAATAACCCATGGGATATATATCATTACTTTCCAATCCACAACCTTATATCAGGTTTCTTTCACGCTACTCTTTTCCACATAGTACATCATGCTAAAGTAAAATCCATGAACACGTGATCACTTAACAGTTCCACTAAAAAATTCATAAGGACAACATAGTGGACTCAAATTTACCCAGAGTACCCAGTGTATGAACTTGGGGCTCTGATACCATGTGTAATGCCCCGCCATGTAACCCTAAAGGAAGTTGCATCACAATGCGGAAGCGTACAATTTTTTTATTTATTAAGTTCATTATTAACAAGGAAGATGCACAACATATTCGCAACAACCTCTAAGGTACATGACAAGATTACATCTAAAACCATACATACATCATAATACATCCATAACATTTAATTACTTAAAGAATTAAGTACTCATACATTCCATACATGACAAATTAAATTATAACACCAGAGATACAATAAGATTTCACATAACATTAACCTAAGAATAAGGTTACATCTCTCATTCCTCGAATGAGGCAAAAAATATAAATGTGATTACATAAACAATTATCCACCTCAAATACAAATGAGGGGTAATAATTACACGAGCCAAAATGAAATAAATACAAAGCATGAATTAAGTACTGGATACCATGAGCTCTCCAACTAGAAACCTCGTCATCACGAATTGAAGATCAAAAGGGGGACCCAACGACGTAGGGTGCACGTTCCTCCCAACCAAGTGGTACCCATAGGCCCACCCCCGTGTTAGGAGATAGTAAAAAGGTTACATGATCAACCTACTACCTCTAGACACAGAATGACACAACACTAAATGAAACCACCACAAGAACAACACTAACTCAAGGATACAATGCTACTTGAAGGATACAATGCTACTTGAGTTAAATGACTAAATAAACTAGTGAACCATATACCACTGACCTAGGAGATGTGTCACCACAAAGGTTCATGAATTACCCGTTAGATCTTCCTAGACCCTGACCCCCATCAAAAATCACTCTCCTACTGTCAACACTTGAAACATAATCACTCCAAAACTTAGGAGGAAATAATTAACCAAAACCACTCCATCCAAAGGAGGCAAAACATCCCCGTTCATGGAAACCGGGTGACTCACTGACATGACACTATGCACTACCCAAGGGAATTAAAACGATTGACATAACAATATGACAACCCCCACCAAATAAAGACCCTCTAGAAGACTTACAAATTAATTGACTCACTTAGCCCATTTCCCCAACACGCAACTAGAAGAAATAGTTACAACAAGGCAATCAACATGATAAATAAATCTAATGTTTGGATTTACTAAATCCATTCTCATTCAGTGAATAATATTAAAATAAATTTCTCAATTACACTTGATCAAAATAGAAGCCCTCCAATCACAGAGAAGAAAAATCTAATCTTTTTGAATTTACAATTTCCTCCATATAATTAATAATTTCTTCCATTATATATTAAAATAATGTTTTTTTCTCCAATTAATAAAAATATTAATTTCCTCAAATGTATATCATCATTCAAATAAATTATTTATTCTAAAACTTTAATTATACATTTGCATGCAAATAACTATTTATATCCAATAAGTATACATTTAATTGTATATATTCATGCAATATATACATAACACATATATTTCTATATATTTAATTATATATATACCAATATATATACACTAAATACATATACTAATAATTTACAAAATACCAAATATATATATATACATAATATATATAATATATTAAAAACAAATTTTATTAAATCAAACCAAATAATAAACAACCCTCATTCTTTTTAATCGGTGGATGGATTTGTTTAAGCACGTTGGTTTTTTTATTCATAAAAACAAACCTCATAGCATGTGTGGGGAGGGTGTTGTGCTTTGCACAACCGCCCACCCACACATGGGTGCAACCCTCACATGTGGGGAGGGGCTGCGTTGCCTCCCCACAACGCCTCCCCAAAGGGGGCGAATGTGGGGAGAGCCCAACCTCCCCCTCATAACATAAACCCCAAGAAAAAATCAAATAAAAACCTGCGATTTTCAAAGAACTCATTCGCCGTACGAACGACATTCCAATTACTCAGATTTTCAATTTTCTATTTGAAAAAAAAAAAATATATATTATATATATATATGATTGATACATACATTCATATATGTGTATATATATATAATATTTACGAAATTTAGCACAACAGATAAATTGGGGAAAAATTTCCTAAAAGACTCTCTATAGGTAAACTTTGCAACCACATTCAGGAGACCAGATTTCACATACAATCTCACAAAGAACCATTTCCCAAACAGGGTTTCCTTTCCAAAAAGAAAATTTACAAAGACTTCATAAAACATAAATAAATATCAGAGGTTACTCCAGCCATACAATCCAATTGGAAACAAGATAAGACAATTTTCTACAGAAGTCATTGCAAAACTTCCAGAGGGTTTTCTTCGAGGAAATCTATAGAGAATTTATTTATTCCTCCATTGTTTTCTTCTAAGTTTTCTCTTTATTGTTTAACAATAATTTTCTACAGAGGCTCTTTGATTTTGGCTATAAAGATTTCTTTCAGAGGCACTAAATTAAACATGACAAATCTACAATTACAGAAGCCTTACAATGTTTTAAAACATCTAAAAGCTTCTTTTACAAATACAAATTCTTCTTACACAACAATCTTTCCATTTCTTTTAAAATCAATATAAAAAAAGTTCCACGGAATAGAGTTTTGTACAGGAAATATTTTCTTCAGAAAATTATTTCCATTTAAAAACTTTAACAAAGACAAAAGAAATAAGGAAGAGAACCTGTATCCAACAAAGCTTCTGGAGAAAATGAAATTTTTGGTGCAGAGCCTCCTCCAAAGCCTCCAACAAAGCTTCCACGACTTCCTCCAAGCAATTAAATTTCCCTAGCACAAGAATGACTCCAACACAACAATAATATTTTCCACACAAATCTAGGAATGTAAAAATGTCCCACAGTTTTCTACAACCCAAAACCCTTTTCAAAATTTCCACGGCAAGCAAAACTTCTTTTCCCAAATTTTCGACATCCAAAAATATCTTGTTCTTTTCCGTGAAGAAGCCTCCCGCTTCCTCACCCATATCATAAATATCTTTCAACAACCCACAAATATTTTCTGAATGTAATTTTAATAATTTCATATCCTAATTTAATTTCAAAATAAATTTAATTCTATTCAACTATTTGCTTAATAAATAATTTAACCATAAGGACTAAATTGCTTTACTAAATAAATTAAATTTAATTATTTAAATTAAATAAAAAGCTTCTATCAACATTATCTAAAATAAAATAAATAAATAATAAAATCATTTAAAGCATTAATTAACATTTAATTCCATAAAATAAACCTTGCATAATTAATTAAGAATAGACAAGGCAACCATAAACAATATAACCAAACATACCGAACATGAACTAATGACACACTGTGGCTAGGTATAGACTTGACACAAGTAACCTAGCTACTATCTCCCAATCAACTTACCGTTGGGTTGACACACTCAAACCTGTGAAGCTAGGTGGAGTCGATGTCATGTACCTACAAACCTGTATCCAAGGCATCAATAACACATGTAAATAAAATCATCATAAAACACATCGTGAAAATGAAATCATGGAATCACAGGGCGCTCACAAGCGAGCGATGCAATCCCATCCCCTTCACCAATACAGTATCACCAAACTGACAATTCCATCATTAATAAAACTCATGAGAAATAATCATGTTATAATAAACCAACATTATTCTAATAAAAGCATGTCAAGTATAACATCAAGGAAAGTACATCTCATCACACATAAAGTTCGCATCGCTCTAAAAATAATGATCAAAATATCAAAGCATCGTAATCTAATCATAAGAGAAAAACAGAGGGGTGTTACAGGGATTTTCACAGGTGGATGGAATTGATTATGGGGATATATTATCTCTTGTAGTTAAGCTGACATCTATCTATCTTTTGTTGTCACTTGTAGCAGCGTATGACTTAGAAATGGCACAGATGGATGTGAAGACACCATTTCTTCACGATGATTTGGAGGAAGAGATTTATATATCACAATTAGAGCATTTCATTGAAAAAGTTAAAGAAAAATTTGTCTGCAAACTGAAGAAGTCTCTTTATGGTTTGAAATAGTCTCCTATAATGTGGTATTAGAAGTTTTATACCTATGTGCTGTCATTGGGATTTCAGAGGTCTAAATCTAACCCTTGTGTATACTTTAAAACTGATAATGGTTGCATTCTTATTATTCTTCTATGCGTAGATGATATGTTGTTTATTGGGAATGGTAAAAGTATGATTTCAGATTTGAAGTTTCAGTTGTTAGCACAGTTTGAGATGAAAGACCTAGGTGCAACTAGGTACATTGTTAGAATGGAAATAATGAGAAACAAAGCTAATAGAAAGATTTGGTTAAGCTAGAGAAAGTATGTGAACTTTGTGTTGGAGAGATTCAACATGGAAGATTACAGACAATTAGTTATTCTTGTGATGCAAGGGACAAATCTTTCTATGAATGATTGTCCAAAATATCCTACTAAGATGAAGGACATGACTAGAGTACCTTATGCAAGTGTAGTTGGTAGTTTGATGTATGCAATGGTGTGTATAAGACCAGACATTTCCCAAGTAGTGGGAGTCATTAGTCATTTCATGGATAATCTTGGACGGGTGCATTGGGATGATGTTAAGAGAATGTTCAAATATTTATGGGGTAATTCTGAGTATGCCTTGTGTTTTCATGGCTATCCTAATAAAACTCAACATTCAATAAGCATTCAAGGATATGTGGATTCAGATTGGGTAGGTGACATTGACATCAACAGATCCACAAGTGGTTATATTTTTATGATGTTTGGTGGTGCTATCAGTTGGATGAGTAAGCAATAAGTTGTAGTCACTTTGTCCATGACAGAGGTATAGTATATGACAGACACTCATGTGTGTAAGGAAGCCATTTGGCTTAAGAGGTTGTGTTCTGATATTAGTTTAGATGCAGGATAAATTATTGTTTGTTGTGACAGTCAAAGTACAATTTTTCTAGCAAAGAATCCCACCTTCCATGCCAGAACAAAGCACATTGATGTACAATATCATTTTGTTCATGATATGGTAGAAGATGGAAAGGTGAACTTAGAGAAGGTTGAAACTTTGGTGAATGTTGCAGATGCATTGACAAAACCAGTGAGCATGGAGAAGTTTAGATGGTGTTCCAATTCCATGGGCCTTGGGGCCTTGAGGAGATGATTCAGTATGACTCGTGGCAAGTCTTCGACAAGTGGGAGAATGCTAGGATTAAGGTGTCTTGACCTTAGAGTCCTCATTGATTTAATTTGATGTAATTTATATATTTATTTGTATTATTTAATTGCCTATGGTGTGTCATCAATTGGGGCCCACCAATTGGGTGGCATCCCCATTGGAGTTGACTCGATGACGCATCATCATCCCAAGTGGACATAGGCGTCCCACTTTGGAATCTATGACATATTATAGATTCTATGAAGCGTCATAAGGCACCTTTGAATGTATGGAGGAAGGTGGCGCCCAAAATGGGCTATGACAAGATGTAAGATAATCGACTATTTTTAGCCAGTTATGATGGATTCTCTTACAGATCCTATGACATATGCTATGAAAATTTTATGACAGATTCTATGAAAGTTGTAAGGCATCTGTCATAGCCTATTTCTAGCATATTCTAGGAACCCAAGCTTGGAAGAAGAATATTTTCATGTATGACACTTGTCGGGGGTGTAAGGCAATATGTTACATGTGTCCAAATGCATCTCTAAGGCATTGAAAGTTGAGTCTTTTGAATCTAGACGACCCACACCTTCTAGATTCTTGATGAATCTTGTAACACTCTATTTATTGAGTTCCTTGTGTTGTAGAATGCATAGTTTTTTTGCAGGTAACGAAGTGCTACCGAAATTACTCCAGAAATAAGTGTTGGTGTTGAAGCGTTTGTTGAAGAAGCTTGTACTTGGTGATATTTTGTAACCATCATTTGAAGTAATAAAAGATAATACTATGCATTTGGAGGGTGGGGTTTTTTACCCGAAAGGGTTTTCCCCATGGTAATTTTGGTGTCACTATTTATACATTTTTGTATGTGTGTACTTGCTGATTTTATCCATTATTCTCTATGTATCTCTCATTGTAACTGAATAGGTGTTATAAATAAATTTTTGTAACTTTCCTTTGCTTAGATTAGTGTAGGAAGTTGTTTCGACTCACTTAGCTTCCTTTCAGGAGTGACCCGTTTCACCTATGTATGGGGTGCCATAAGAACATACAAATTTACAGACTCCAGATTCAAGAAGGATGTCCTTGGAGTCTTTGAGAGAGAGGATGCAATTTTTTTAGGTTGAGCGGGGCTTGAAGGCACATCAAAGGCCTTTTTTGAGAAGGATCTTGGAGTTTTTTTGGAGATACCATCAACAAAGGGAATATAAGCACTTGGGGGGAATGAAGAAAGGTTAGGTTTAGAGATGGAAAAGAAACTGTATTTGGTGTTGGTATTGAAGCACTTGTCGAAGAAGCTTGTACTTGGTGATATCTTGTAACCATTATTTGAAGTAATAAAAGATAGTACTATGATTTTGGAGGGTGGGGTTTTTTTACCCGAAAGGGTTTTCCCCATGGTAATCTTGGTGTCACTATTTATGCATTGTTGTATGTGTGTACTTGCTGATTTTATCCATTATTCTCTATGTGTATCTCTCATTGTAACTAAATAAGGTGTTATAAAGAACTTTTTGTAACTCTCCTCTGCTTAGATTAGTGTAGGAAGCTATTTACGCTCACCTCGATTCCTTTTAATTTTTATCAGAGCTTGGCCAACCTTGGTTCCTTTGTTGGGTAGAAGGGTTTTTTGTGCTAATCTTAGTTTCAGTGGGATTTTTGCAAAAGTGTATTTCATGACCTTGTTGAAGGAAAGAGATGGAAATCACATCTAGGAGGATTGAGATGGAAAAGTTTAACAGCGGTAATTTTGAGTTTTGGAAGCTCAAAATGGAAGACATGCTCGTAGATCATAACCTATGGGCTACAGTTTCTGGAACAAACCTTCAGGCATGAATCAAGAAGATTGGGATCTCATGGATAGGAGAGCCAAGGGTCTTATTAGACTTTGTTTGGCTGATTCTATCCTCCTAAATGTCCATGAAGAGAAAAATTATGCTTCTCTGTGGAAGAATCTTGGTGATGTCTACCAAGCTAAGTCCTTGGTAAACAAGATTTTCTTGAGAAAGAAGATGCATTCTCTGAAAATAGAAGATGGAGGGTCTGTAGCAGATCATCTAAATGCATTTAACATGTTGGTTGCACAACTAGGTTCCGTTGGAGACAAAATAGATGAACAAGACCATTGCATTCTCTTGTTGTGTTCATTGCCAGACTCTTGGGATCACTTGGTAATGGCTATTGGAAGCACTGATTCCACCTTCAAGATGGATGAGGTTTTTTCCTCATTAGTATCTAAGGATATGAGAAGGAAGTCTTCTAAGATGGCCAAGGAGGCACTTGCAGTCTATGGTAGACCTAAAAAGAGAAGCAAAAAGAAAGATAAAAAATCTATGTCAAAGTCTCTAGGGAAATCAAAGTCTCTTGGTAAGAAGTCAAAGGATTTTTTTTGGAATTGTCGTGGAGTTGGTCACATTCAAAAAGATTGTAAGAAGGAGAAGAAGGAAAATAAGTCTTTCTCTGATTTTGAATATGAATAATCATCCCAAGATGATCGAGAAGCTTTTATTGCAGCCTTGGAAGCCCATGCATCAGATGATGTGTGGTTGATAGATTCAGGTGCATCCTTTCACATGAATTCTCATAGAGATTGGTTCTCAAAGTATCAGGAGTACAATGGTGGAGAGGTATAGCTGGGTGATGACTCTCACCTAGAGATTGTTGGTCATGGAAGAGTAAGAATCATATTTCTTGATGGAAGAGTGAAGGGGATTAATGGTGTCTTGCATATCACAAGATGGGCACGAAACCTACTTTCTATAAGTAAATTGAATGATTCAAAAGTGTAAGTTGTTTTATCTGATAGAGGGTGCAAGATGACAAGAGGAGCTATGGTATTGGCTAAGGGAGTTCGTATTGGGACTCTATTTTAGCTGGATGCATGCATTGTACAGTGTAATAGTTCTTTTGTTGTACCGAAGAAGAGACCTTTGGATTCTTCATCCTCACAATCCGATTTTGCAAAAAAGAAGAATGTTGCAATTATATCCGATGGTTGTGTATTTTGGGTACCTAAGGGTGCTCATTCCATGGAAATGAAACTTCTTGCAGAGAAGACAATGTTATGACACCAACAAATTGGTCACATTGGTGAGAAGGGTCTTAAAACCTTGAAAAATAAGAGCCTTGTTGAAGGCCTTGATGATTGTAATCTCAAGTTTGACTTTTGCGAACATTGTGTACATGGAAAACAACACCGTGTTTGTTTCTACTCTAGTTCTCAAAAGTCTTCTGGAGTCTTGGATTATGTATATTTAGATGTTTTTGGTCCTGTAAATGTTACTTCATTATCAAAATATGTATATTTTGTTTCTTTCATAGATGATTAAGTAGGACATTTTTTTATTTTATTAGAAGAAAAGATGAAGTATATATTCGGTTTAGGGAGTTTAAGGCCTTGGTAGAAAACCAAACCAGCAAAAAGATCAAGTGTTTGAGAACTAATAATAGTGGCGAGTTTTGTTTCGTAGAGTTTGACAAGTTCTGTAAAGAGCATGGGATTGAGAGACATAAAACTACTCCCTACACTCCACAACAAAATGAAGTTACAAAGAGGATGAACAAAATGTTTATGCAGAGGGCTAGGAGTATGTTGAGTGGTGCTAGCATTGAACAAAAAAATTGGGTTGAAGTAGTAGCCACTACATGTTATTTGATCAATAGATATCCTACTTCAGTGCTTGTTGGAAATACACCCATGGAGGCGTGGTTTGGTAAAAATCCTTCGATGAGACATCTCAAAGTATTTGGTTATGAATCTTATGTTCATGTTCCAATTGAAAAGAGGTTAAAGTTGGAGAACAAGGCTGTTAAGTGTATCTTTATCCACTATGGAGTCGGTGTGAAAGGGTACAAGCTTTAGGATCTAGTAGCACAAAAGGTTCTCTACAACAAAAGTGTGGTCTTCAGAGATGAAACCTTCCTCTATTGAGTTGCAACCTGAGAAAGAAGAGAAACAAAAAATGAGGTAGTTTAGATTCCACCTACTCCAAAGAAAGAAGAACCATGTACTCTTGTTAGACTTGATGATGATGAGAGCTCAAGTAGCTTTGATAGTTCTAAAGAAGAAGAAGAACCTCAACCTCAACCTTTGTGGAGGTCTACACGATATAGGCGGAAATTGGAAAGGTATGGATATTCACTATTGGATTCTATTTACATATTTGCCTTGATTACTAATACTGATGAGCCTAGGATGGTTAGAGAAGCATTGGGTATGAGAGATTCAGATTATTGGATGCAAGCCATGGATGAGGAGATGACTTCATTAAAGAAAAGTAAGACCTGGGATTTGGTAACTTTTCCTACTAGACGTAAACCTGTTGGTTGTAAATGGGTTTTCAAGAAAAAGTGTGGTCCGAATGGCTGTATTGAGAAGTATAAGGTACTTGCTAAGGGATTTTACCAGGTGGAGGGAATTGATTATGGGGAGATATTCTCTCTTGTAGTGAAGCTGACATCTATCTGTCTTTTTTTGTCACTTGCAGAAATGTATGACTTAGAAGTGGAATAGATGGATATGAATACAACATTTCTTCATGGTGATTTGGAGGAAGAGATTTATATGTCACAACTAGAGCATTTCATTGAAAAAGGTAAAGAAAATTTGGTTTGCAAACTGAAGAAGTCCCTTTATGGTTTGAATGAGTCTCCTACAATGTGGTATCAAAAGTTTTATACCTATGTGTTGTCATTGGGATTTTACAGGTCTAAATTTGACCATTGTGTATACTTTAAAAATGATAATGGTTAAATTCTTATTATTGTTCTATACATAGATGATATGTTGTTTATTGGGAATGGTAAAAATATGATTTCATTTTGAAGTTTCAGTTGTCAGCATAGTTTGAGATGAAAGACCTAGGTGCAGCTAGGTACATTCTAGGAATGGAAATCATGAGAGATAGAGCTAATAGAAAGCTTTGGTTAAGCCAAAGCAAGTATGTGAACTTTGTGTTGGAGAGATTCAATATGGTAGATTGCAGACAATTAGTTGTTCCTGTGATGCAAGGGACAAATATTTCTGTGAATGATTGTCCAAAATCTCCTACTGAGATGGAGGAAATGACTAGAGTACCTTATGCAAGTGCAGTTGGCAATCTAATCTATGCGGTGGTGCGTACAAGACTAAACATTTCCCAAGCAGTGTGAGTCCTTAGTCATTTCATGGCTAATCTTGGATGGGTGCATTGGGATGATGTTAAGAGAGTGTTTAGATATTTATGGAGTACTTTTGAGTATGCCTTGTGTTTTAATGGATATCCTAATGGACCTCAAAATTTAGTGAGGATTCGAGGATATGTGGATTTAAATTGGGTAGGTTACATTGATAGCAGAATATCCACAAGTGGTTATGTTTTTATGATGTTTGGTGGTGCTATCGGTTTGATGAGTAAGCGACTGGCTGTAGTCGCTTTGTCCATGATAGAGGTAGAGTATATGGAACCCACTCATTCGTGTAAGGAATCCATTTGGCTTAAGAGGTTGTGTTCTAATATTGATTTAGATGTAGGAAAGATTACTATTTGTTATAATAGTCAAAGTGTAATTTATCTAGAAAAGAATCCTACCTTCCATGCCAGAACAAAGCACATTGATGTACAATATCATTTTGTTTGTGATATGGTAGAAGATGGAAAGGTGAAATTGGAGAAGGTTGAGACTTTGGTGAATGTTGTAGATGCACTGAAAAAACCAGTGAGCATGGAGAAGTTCAGATGGTGTTCCAATTCCACGGCCCTTGGGGCCCTGAGCAGATGATTCAATATGACCCTTGGAAGGTCTTCGACAAGTGGGAGAATGTTGGGATTAAGATGTCTCAACCTTAGAGTCCTAACATTGATTTAATTTATGTATTTATTTGTATTATTTAATTCCTATGGTGTTGTGTCATCAATTGGGGCCCACTGGCTGGGTGGCATCCCTGTTGGAGGTGACTGGATGACACACCATCATCCCAAGTGGACATAGGCATCCCACTTTGGAATCTATGACATCTTATAGATTCTATGATGCGTCATAAGGCATATTTGAATGCATGGAGGAAGGCGACACCCAAAATGGGTTATGACAAGATGTAAGAGAATCGACTATTTTTAGCCAGTTATGACAAATTCTCTTATAGATCTTATGACAAATGCTATTACATTTTTATGACAGATTCTATGAAATTTGTAAGGCATCTGTCATAGCCTATTTTTAGCATAATCTAGGCACCCAATCTTGGAAGAAGAATATTTGCATGTATGACACTTTTCAAGGGTGTAAGGGAATATGTTACATGTGTCCAAATGCATGTCTAAGGTGTTGAAAGTTGTGCCTTTTAAATTTGGATGACCCACACCTTCTAGATGCTTCATGAAGCTTGTAACAGTCTATTTATTGAGTGCCTTGTGTTGTAGAATGCATAGTTTTTTTGTAGGTAATGAAGTGCTACCATAATTACTCCAGAAACAGGTGTTGGTGTTGAAGCACTTGTTGAAGAAGCTTGTACTTGGTTATATCTTGTAACCATTATTTGATGTAATAAAAGATAGTACTGTGCTTTTGGAGGGTGGGATTTTTTACCTAAAAGGGTTTTCCCCATTGGAATCTTGGTATCACTATTTATGCATTGTTGTATGTGTGTACTTGCTGATTTTATCCATTATTCTATATGTATCTCTCAATGTAACTGAATAACATATTATAAAGAAATTTTTGTAACTTTCCTCTACTTATATTAGTGTAAGAAGCTATCTTCGCTCACCCGACTTCCTTTTAGGAGGAACCTATTTCACTTATGTACGGGTTGCCACAAGAACAAACAACTTTACATACTCTAGATTCAAGAAGGATGTCCTTGGAGTCTTTGAGAAAGGGGATGAAATTTTTCAAGGTCGAGTGGGGCTTGAAGGCACATCAAAGGCCTTTTCTGAGAAGGATCTTGGAAATTTTTTTTGAGATACCATTAACAAAGGGAAGAGAAGCACTTGGGGGGAATGAAGAAAGGTTAGGTTTAGAGATGGAGAGGAAATTCTATTTGGTGTTGGTGTTGAAGCAATTGTTGAAGAATCTTGTACTTGGTGATATCTTGTAACCATTATTTGAAGTAATAAAGGATAGTATTGTGCTTTTGGAGGGTGGGGTTTTTTACTCAAAAGGGTTTTCCCCACGGTAATCTTGGTGTCACTATTTATGTATTGTTGTATGTGTGTACTTTTTGATTTTATCCATTACTCTATGTGTATCTCTCATTGTAACTAAATAAAGTGTTATAAATATTTTTTTGTAACTCTCCTCTACTTAGATTAGTGTAGGAAGTTGTTTCCTCTCACTTGACTTCCTTTCAGTTGGTATCAGTGCCTGGCTAACCTTGGTTCCTTTGTTGGGTAGAAGGGTTTTTTATTTTAATCTTAGTTTCAGTGGGAGTTTTGTAGAAGAGTGTATTTTGTGACCTTGTTGAAGGAAAGAGATGGCAAGCACATCTGGGAGGATTGAGATGGAAAAGTTTAACGGTGGTAATTTTGAGTTGTGGAAGCTCAAAATAGAAGACATGCTTGTAGATTGTGACCTATGGGCTGCAATTTCTAGAACCAAAACTTCAGGCATGAAACACAAAGATTGGGATCTCATGGATAGGAAAGCCAAGGGTCATGTTATATTCTGTTTGGATAATTCTATCCTCATAAATGCCCATGAAGAGAAAACTTCTGCTTCTCTATGGAAGAAGCTTGGTGATTTCTACCGGGCTAAGTCCTTGGTAAACAATATTTTCTTGAGAAAAAAAATGTATTCTCTAAAAATGGAAGATGGAGGGCCCATAGTAGATCATCTAAATGAATTTAACATGTTGGTTGTATAACTAGGTTCTATTGGAGAAAAAATAGATGAACAAGACCGTTGCATGCTCCTGTTGTGTTCGTTGCCAAACTCTTGGGATCACCTAGTAATGGTTATTGGAAGCACTACTTCCAACTTCAATATGGATGAGGTTTTTTCCTTATTAATATCTAAGGAGATGCAAAGGAAGTCTTCTGAGATGTCCAAGGAGGCACTGGTACAGTCTGTGGAAAACCTAAAGAGAGAAGCAAAAAGAAAGATAAGAAATCTAAGAGAAAGTCTCCAGGGAGATCAAAGTCTCCTAGTAAGAAGTCCAAGGAAAAATATTGGAATTGTGGTGAAGTTGGTAACATTTAGAATGATTGCAAGAAGGAGAAGAAGAACAAAAATAAGTCTTTCTTCGATTATGAATCCGAGAAATCATCCCAAGATGATAGAGAAGCTTTTATTGCAGCCTTGGCAGCCCATTGATCAAATGATGTTTGTTTGATAGATTCAGGTGCATCCTTTCACATGAATTCTCATAGAGATTGGTTGTTGAATTATGATGAGTACAATGGTGGAGAGGTATACCTGGGTGATGACTCTCACTTGAAGATTTTTGGCCGTGGAAGAGTCAAAATCAGATTTCCTGATGGAAGAGTGAAGGGAATTAATGGTGTCTTGCATATCCCAGGTTTGGCATGAAATCCCAGGTTTGGCATGAAACCTGCTTTATGTAAGTAAATTGAATAATTTAGGAGTGCATGTTGTTTTCTCTGATAGAGGGTGCAAGATGACAAGAGGAGCTATGGTATTGGCTAAGGGAGTTTGTATTGGGACTCTGATTTAGCTAGATGCATGCATTATGCAGTGTGTTGGTTGACAAATTTTTCACATCAATAAATACTCCCATGCCCGTATGAAGTGACAACTTAGCCAACAGTTGAGCCACTTGTGATGGCAATCGCAAGTGCTCTCTGCTTATTTTACAAGGCACAACTACCTTCAAAGATATGCAATGAATGAAAATTAGATGTGCTTTTAACCAAAAAGCAGGAAAGGAAGAAAAACAACATGTGCATAAACATGACACAAATGTGATATATTAATCTCAGAAAGAAGGAATTATGAATAAACGACACACAGTTCATTTACTCCATATTCCTAGATAGTAAACAAGGGAAGATAAATAGCAAACTAAATTCACAAGATGATTTAATCACAAAAGCAAAAAGACATTTGTAATCAAAAGTTATCAACAAACTCAAATATCAGTCGTATTCCTTTATTTCCCCAATACAAAATATGAGTTCAAAGACTCAATTTCCACATTACAAAATTGTGTGGAAAAAATAATATGCTCCCTTGTTCCCTGATCACCCAAAATAAAATTTCCTCCTTTCATTTTTTCATGCTTTTGATATATATACAATAACTATTCATAACCGTCCTTGAAAACGATTAACGTTGTAAGAATTTATCAAGAAACGGAAACCGTTTCCATTACACCCTAGAATTTTGGTCACTATTCATAATTACAAAAAATTTCATGCATGCAAAGTAAAGATTCAGTTTTTGTTGAAAGAAACCATTTTCGTTGACAACTACATAAAGGAACCAAGTCGCTAAACTACCGGAGGAGCCGGGGCTTGAAAAATATTTGCAAGCATCTCATTAACCAAATTATTAAATTTGGCTCACTCTTCCTCTCTATCTAAGGCATAGATCACCCTGCGATAGTCGGCATAGCTAGTCTTTTCCTTCCATGCAAGCGAGCATAACTCAGAAATAATGTCAAGTTGCTCCTCCTCAGGCCACATTAAATTTGGTTGAATGATTGGCACTGAATCATTTTCCCTTTCTGCAACTTCACTAGGAAGCACCATGTCGATAGAAACCTGGGATCAAAATGCTGCCACCTTGCTTCGTTCATACGTTTACTATAGGATGATGACAGAGAAAAGAAACAATTTATTGAGGAAGCACATGCAAATCCATTACCATATCTTCTCCACTAACTTTTCATTTAAGAGTCATATTTCAAAAGATTCAAAGGATTATGCTTAAATTGGAATGAGCATTGTGAGGCGCTTGAGAAGACCCTCATTAAGGAAGTCATACCATGTTTTAAATTAGCTGATACGTAGGGAAGTGTGTTGCCCGACAAGTCTGCTTGTCGCTGAAAAATAAAATCTCCAAACCATAAATCGCAAGTTCAAAGATTTCAAGAACTCCCAACCGACCGACTGCATGAGGTAATCAACTAAAGCCTTGGAACGATAGAAAAATAAGTGATTCGGTTGATCGGGAAGTTCTAGAACTAGTAAAACCCACGACCTTGGTTAGATGAAGCAAGAGGACCGTGATACCAATGAGGAACTTTCCATTAAATGGGGACATTAAAATGATTAAAAAATGGTGGGTAACATTGGCTTCGACTGGGGACTGCATTTCTTAGCAAATGTAGAGGACCTTCAAAATCTCGTAGTAGACCAGTTCAAATCCATTGGGCAATAGAGTCGAGGAAATCAAAAACATGAGAAAGGGAGCGACATGCAGAGAGGAAAGAGAAGCTAGACACAAACCAAAAATAGGACAAAAACCAATAGAAAAATACAACAAACACCCTACTATGTACATGGTCATAAGACCCTACCTCCAATAATTCCAGAATGATCATGCAAAACCGTTGATAGATTGAGAAAAATATGACCCACTACGAAAAAATGAACTATAGCCATATGATGTAGCCAAAAACAACTACCATCTCATGACTGATATCATATCAAGTCCCATATTGACGAAGTGCATAAACCTTATGAATATACATTCATGCCCAAATAACCATTCTTCATCAAAAATCTCTGATTCATACCTCATTTTGTCAAGATCATTATATACAATGCAATCAAAAGATTCTGGATCAACAATGATCACAACTTCATTAATTTGGCCTGTATATTCTTCTTGTGTATTGTAGGCTGAAATAGTCTCTAAGTTTTGAATCTCATATTCAAAAAGCATAGGATCAAATCTAAATGTAGAAAATTCTTCCTCATTTGTACAAAGAAATTCATCACTCAAATATTTCACACACCAATGGAGTCATGTAGCTTAATCATACCTTCACCAAGTTGAGACCTCTTATCATCACTTTCTTCAGTTTTATCTTCACATGTGTATGCTTCATCAGATGAGTCTTTTTCTTCAATAGATGAAACAAACTAAGATATTATTTCTTTTTCGTCAAGAGAGTCACCATCTAAAGCTTTTAATAATTCTTGAGGCTCTAACTGTAATAGATCCTTTTCATTATCTTCTTCATAAAACTCAAAAATTGCATACTTTGATTGCGTGTTACTTTGAAAGTTCTCATTGTCATACCTTTTGGGAGCAATTTGATCCTCAACTTTCTCAAAACTAGAAGATTCTAGCTCTGGGTGAAAAAAAAGCCTTAGTGAATCTTCATTACCTCCATTTGTCACCTCATAAGAAACATTCTCTACCATTTGACCAACTTCAATTTTTTTAAAAGAAAACATTTTGAATTCAGGTGGAGGCACCAACATTTGCATCATCGCTCGTACATCGTTTTGTGTCAATGAAATCACAAGCAAATAAGTTTATCTCGACTTCAGTAATATGAACATTTCCATCCATGATTCCACGCAAAAAATCATTACTTGGACCTTCCAAACACCAGTTAAGAATTAAAATAGTATTAGAATCATCCAGTGCTACCTCTTGTTCAAGAGAAATAAGAGATGGTTTAATCTCTTCCGTTTGCATACAAATCATGGAGGCTGTTGATTTCTTCTTTCCAGTTCGATGAGATATCTTTATAGATTACCATGGTGGCACATATGTTTCTACGACGGTTCGCTTGTCAAACACAAATTTTTTTAAGAACAAGAATGTGGTGTATCAGCAATATCATCATCTCCAGGCTCTTCTTTAATCCACTTTAATCGCCCTATTGCAACTTGCAACTGATGAATTTATTGTTTAAGATCTTTAATCAAATAGTATCTATGATGCAAATTTTCTAGAAATAATGAATATTTGTGATCTTCTGACGGGTGCAACCCTTTTCTTTTAGCTTCAAAAATTCTTTCTTTAAAATCATTCCACAAAGATTGAAGTATTTCATCGTCTCTAGCCAATATCTCTGTGATTATTGGTGTAGGTCATATTTTGAATTTAGATTGATTTCTTTGTTTTACCTGGTACTGAGCCATTTTATGAGATCTTAATTGAATGGAGTTTCCAACCTTCATCCTAGAGAAGGTAACCTTTAGAGTTTGAAGAAATAAAGCACCAGTCCTTTCGTCTCCCCAATGGAGTCGCCAAAAATCTTTTGGTTGACAGATTTTTCACATCAATAAATACTCCCATGCCCGTACAAAGTGACAACTTAGCCAACAATTGAGCCACTTGCAATGGAAATCACAAGCGTTCTCTACTTATTTTACAAGGCACAACTACCTTCAAAGATATGCAATGAATGAAAATTAGATGTGCTTTTAATCGGAAAGAAGGAAAGGAAGAAAAACAACATGTGCATAAACATGACACAAATGCAATATATTAATCTCAAAAAGAAGGAATTATGAATAAACGACACATAGTTCATTTACTACATATTCCCAGATAGTAAACAAGGGAAGATAAATAGTAGACTAACTTCACAAGATGATTTAGTTTGGAATTCATAGATTCATCAAATAAACATCAAAACATTTTGACATAGAAAATATCATATCAAGGAACGATCATAGAAGCACAAAGACATTTGTAATCAAAAGGTATCAACAAAATCAAAGATCAGTCATATTCCTTTATTTCCCCAATACAAAATATGAGTTCAAAGACTCAATCATTGCATTACAAAATTGTGTGGAAAATAGATATGCTCCCCTGTTCCCTGATCACCCAAAAGAAAATTCCCCCCTTTCATTTTTCCATGCTTTTGATATATATACAGTAACTATTCATAACCATCCTTGAAAATGAGTGAGGCTGTAATAATTTATCAAGAAATGGACACCATTTCCATTACACCCTAGAATTTTTGTCACTATTCATAATTACAAAAAATTTCATGCATGCAAAGTAAAAATTCGATTTCTGTTGAAAGAAACTATTTTTGTTGACAACTGCATAAAGGAACCAAGTTGCTAAATTACCGGAGGAGCCGAGGCTCAAAAAAGATCTGCAAGCATCTCATTAACCAAATTATTAAATTTGGCTTGCTCTTCCTCTCTATCTAAGACAAATATCACCTTGCGATACTTGGCGTAGCTGGTCTTTTCCTTCCATGCAAGCGAGCGTAACTTAGAAATAATGTCGAGTTGTTCCTCCTCGGGCCACATTAAATTCGGCTAAATGATTGGCACCAACTCGTTTTCCCATTCTACAACTTCACTAGGAAGCACCATGTCGATAAAAACCTGGGATCAAAATGTTACCACCTTAATTCGTTCATAAGTTTACTATAGGATGATGGCAAAGTAAAGCAACAATTTATTGAGGAAGCACGTGCAAATCCGTTACCATATCTTCTCCACCAAATTTTCATTTAATATTTATCTTTTCAAAAGATTCAAAGGATTATGCTTAAATTGGAATGAGTGTTACGAGGCATTTGAGAAGACCCTCATTAAGGAAGTCGTACCATGTTTTAAATGAGTTGATATGTAGGGAAGTGTGTTGCCCGACAAGTCTACTTGTCGCTGAAAAATGAGAAATCCAAACCATAAATTGGAAGTTTGAAGATTTCAAGAAATATCGACTGACCGACTGCATGAGTTAATCAACTAAAGCCTTGGCATGGTGGAAAAACAAGTGATTCGGTTGATCGGGAAGTTCCAAAACTAGTAAAACCCGCGACCTTGGTTAGATAAAGCAAGAGGACCGTGATACCAATGAGGCACTTTCCATTAAATGGGGACATTAAAATGATTAAAAAAAATGGTGGGTAACATAGTGCAATAGTTCTTCTGATGTTCCAAAGAAGAGACCTTTAGATTCTTCATCCTCACCATCTGATTGTGCACAAAAGAAGCATGTTGCAGCTACATCCGATGGTCATGCATTTTGGGTACCTAAGGGTGCTCATTCCATGAAAATGAAACTTCCTGCAGAGAAGACAATGTTATGACACTAATGACTTGGTCACATTGGTGAGAAGGGTCTTAAAACCTTGAAAAGTAAGAGCCTTGTTGAAGGCCTTGATGATTGTAATCTCGAGTTTGACTTTTGCGAACATTGTGTATATGGAAAACAACACTGCATTTCTTTCTACTCTTGTTCTCACAAGTCTTCTGGAGTCTTGGATTATGTACATTCAAATGTTTTTGGTCCTGTAAATGTTCCTTCATTTTCAAAATATGTATATTTTGTTTATTTCATAGATGATTATAGTAAAAGGACATTTGTTTATTTTCTCAAAAGCAAAGCTGAAGTCTTTAATCAGTTTAAGGAGTTTAAGGCCTTGGTAGAAATCTAGACTAGCATAAAGATCAAGTGTTTGAGAACTGATAATGGTGGTGAGTGATGAGTGTCAATTACGCTCCATTTTATACCATATTTTATCCTTTTTCCTATACCATTTAACCCATTTCCATATTCCATTTACATACATTATCATACCATTTTACCACCTTTTGCTGCTTATGGTTAAATACAAATAAGTAATATTTAATTTACTTTTTAGATAAATTAAGTGAATAATAATTGTTAGATTGTATTTAGTAGTATTTTCCTCTATTATGTTAAGAAAACATATTTTGCAACAAGCTAATTGAAGGAGAGGAATGCAGACTTCTTGTCGCCTTCTTGTTCCTGTCTCCTTCTGGTTCCTATCACCCATGGGTACACGTATTAGCAAATTAATTCTAGCCATATAATTATTTTGTCATAAAATACTTTGGTTATTTAGTTATAACCAATTATTATTCAATTTTGATGAGAATGTCTTCATGTTGAAAATAATATTCTATTTTGATGATTGTAACCATGAGCTAAATAAGCTCCTACAATTTAGGGTGAGTTGTTTCAGCAAATCAAACAACTAGATATCAGCCAAAAAATAATGGAAAGGTGGTGTAAAAATAGGAAATGAATTGCACTCATATTTCTTATAAATATGAGTGACATGAGGAGTAAAGATATATACATGTAGACTTTGTATTATTTTTTATAAATAAAAGAACATATTCACATGACTCAACCAGCGTAAAGGAATTTCATTCAGCACCAGGCAGACTGAGGAGGAAGGGCACCCCCTTCTTGGAATGCTTGGTGATTTTGTAGATTTTGTAGTGAGTGTGTTTATTTTCAACAGTGAGTTTATTTTCAGCAGTGTGTTTATTTTCAACAGTGTGTTTATTTTTGTTATCTTGTGAATCTATTTAATGTTTATTTTTTATTACTTATAATTTAATTATGGGATCTAATGATTATCTATGTTAATAATTGATTACAACTATGAGTTCAATTTCTATAATCATTACTATTGTTATTTCTCTTGTAGTCTCTATTGTAGAAATATTACAGTACTGACATAGTCACATAAGCAAAACATAAACATTAATTTGATTTTCAATTTAGGTAGTTTAGGAATGTATTTTCATCCCCACTCACCTCATGAATCACAACCATTGTGTATATAGCCACGAAATATTTCATAAGTTTATGCCCCTAATTGACACTTAGACTAAGTTGAATCTTATTAATAAAATTAAATCCTTCTTATTATTTACCCCAGTTTTGGTCTATCATTTTGGTGTCGTTGTCAGGGAAAGGTGTCAAAGGCCTATTAAGTGAGATGAGATAGGACCAATGCTTTAGGATGAAAGCTCACACACTTGTCGGTCATGATTAGGTGATCACTCCTAATTTGTGTTGTTTAAATCATATAGATGCATGATTGAAATTTGTACGTAAATCTTAGGGGTTAAAATTATTTTTATAACACCACTTGTTGTGAGTGAGTTGATAAGTAAAGAAGTAATTTTAAAGAAATAAGATAAAAATATATTTTTTGCAAGGTTAACTCATACCTTTATTTATCTCTGTGTGATTAGCACTAATAGGGCAAAAATCTAAAAAATTACAGACCACAAAAGAGAGAAAAAAAGGAACTGGCCTTGTGCAGATCAAATAATGGTTGAACTACAAGAATTTGAGGCAGTTTCAATTAATATTTATGTGAATGAATATAGGAAGGGAGAACTTCAAGGTGAGCATTCTACTTTTGAATTTCCTATTAACATTCCCATGGGTATTGCACCTATGACAAATATTAACCAAAGTTACTGTAGAGAAGATGTCATCTTCTGGATATCACAGGAAAATGATGAGCTACTGGAAGACTATATGGAATGTTTCTTGTTTATCCTGCAAAATCTAAATATAATAGGCTGAACCAAGATGCCATCAAAATGATCTTTTTGAAAGGGATGACTGAAGAAAGCCTAGAAGCTTTAAATCTCATGTGTACTAGAGATGTTTCAAAAATTTCATTTGATCACATTTCTATTTTGTGTAGGAATTACTCTCAATTCATGATGCAGAGGAGTTTGAACATAAGGAAAGAAGAAAAGGAAGAACAAGCTCTATCTATGTGTTGCCCAACTTGTTTCAAGAAGAAATAATTATGTAGATGCCATGCTACTCAAGGAAGGGAGACCAATTTCCAAAAAAATCAATACTATCCATGGCAACCACATGATATGAATCATCAATGGTTCCCACCTCAACACCCATGGTTTGGAAATCAACCATGGCTTGAAAAGAATCGTGATCTTCAACACCTACAACAAAAGTATTCAACACCAATTAATCCTTCTCCAAGTTGTCTGGAAAATACAGAGTTAATTGTTGCACAAAAAGAGATAGCATCTCTTAAAGCAATAATAAAAGATCAACAAATGCGTACCAAATATGGGGATGATCAAAGATTGCATATTTCTGTTGTAAATAGATCTAGACTTGTCTATGAGGAAGGGACATTGACAACACTGTTTTCTATCAAAATTCCTGCAATAAGTTGCATAAAAATTAAGGAAAACCCAGATCACTCTATAGCTGCCTCTCATGCATTCAATGGTGAGAATCATCCTATAGCAGCCCCAAGTACAATAATTTATGCCTCTTTTGGTAAAAATCAGTTCCGTGAGATTGAAAGGTATGCATCTTCTTGTCCAGACCAACATGTAGATGTTTCTCCATTGCTTGATCACAACAAGAGAATGCTACCTATAACATCTAAGTCTTTTGAAGAGTCACTAACAGAGATTGAAGAATGCACATTTTTAAAAATGGAAACGCCTATAATAGTATTTTCTACCTCTGTTGTTGAGAAAGAACATTCCCTTGTAGCTATTAATGGAAATAGACCTGCAATAGTCACTTCAACATTTGTGGAGAAAGATCAATTTATAGAGGTATCTAATAAAAACATGCAACAGTCTGTAGCGATTTTTGTTACATCCAAATCTATTCCTCACGCACTTCCCAATAAGAAATGGCCATACGTTTTTGAAGAAAAGATAAGTAAAGCTAAGATAAATAAGTCATCTTACACAATATTCATACACGAAAAGAAAAGATAACTCTTCAATGATAAACCATTAAGGATGAAAACATTTTAATCGAAAAACAACCAAAGTCGAAAGTGCATTTATTGTAATAATTTTAGTAACCGTTATTTGGAAAATAATTTTTTGAATTAAGGACCTATTTAAGACTAACTATTTACTTACTTCGCCTAATGGATGGAATAGATTTCCAATTCTAATTTAAATTGGATATTTTATATTAGGTATTCTTCTAGCAATTTTCAAGTGATTATTCTTCATAATTTAAGGGTACACAGAGGTAGACAAGATTGAATCCCAAGTTTATTTTAACATATAATTTTTATTTTTAAAGAAAAATCTCATGAACCATCCAATTAAAACTAAGCTCATTTTACTTCTTGATTTATTTTAGTTAACTAACTTGTTTAATCCCTTACATGATTATATGAATTAAAATATTATATATATTCCTTAAGAAAATCCGAATTCGTTCACCTAAATACGTGATACCAAAAATAATAAATCCAAACTACTGGGTGGCACTAGGTAATCTTTCCAAGCGAGGTGATTCAAGGACCATATTAAAATCAAGGTTCACCTTCTCAAATGTTGGAAGCACTATTAACTTAGTTCCTTTGAGACTAAGGTTTGTTTCTCACTTAACATTTGAAAGAAAATTTTTGAATCCTCCCTAAGACCTAGGGTTTCCCAAATTTGGAGTAAACTACCAATTCCTATTCCAATAGTTTATCTTTATATTAAGCACCTTATGAAATCATTTGAGTAAGGGAATATCCAGCTACTATCCCATGGAAGCTTTATCGGTTTCGCTCCTCATACCGTTCTTGAATTAATTATCTATGCATATATATTATTATATCAAGATGAATGTAAAACTTGACCAACATACATACAATGTTTTTAGCAAATGAAAAAGATACTCATAGCAGTCATGATGAATTTTTAGTATACACATTTAATACAATTTAATCTAACAATTCAAATATTACTTCCCTATCGAGTCTTTCTTTTTGAAACCGACATATTAATCACAACATTATTTTTATGCACTTTGCCTAGCCCACAAATTTTATTTTTTTAACTCTTAATAAGCCACATGATTGATTTCTTCCCTCTGAGCTTGGACACATTAATACTCCATTTTCCTCCTAATGAGTGATTTTTTCTCATAATCAAGACTAGGGTGGTCGAACCTGAGTAATTGTTAGCCTCGACCTCCCTCCCTTAACAAAACCACATTTCTTACCATTATATTATTTTTCCTTTTTAAACCCAAAACTGACTACTTAAAAAACAACTTAGTGCAGGGCTAACTGAATGACAACTAACTACCTAAACTGCTGACAGAGAGACCCGATCTACACATGCGGGCAATGCGGCTTTTAGAACACATTTAAATGGATTTAACGAGATTGACACAATGGTGGGGATCTGGAAGGACATATCATATCGAGACAACAAGGTCACTTAAGAGTTTGGAAGCTACTAATCAATGGCTTTATCCTTGGTGTTATTTTCCTTTTGATTACACAACTCCCTTAGGTCTCTTTCATGAAAGGAGGAGCCTAACTCATGGAAACTTGAATGCAGATCGATAAGCATCAAGGAATGGTTCCCAGGTAACAAGAATGATGGTTCAATGCCACCTGTAAGGGTGGTAATCCTTAGTCACTCCTTAGGCCAACCCAAACTATGTGCAGGTTCCTGAATCTATCATGCTGGGTAGCTACTGAACAATGTGTTATAATATTGAAACATTCATAGAATTTTTCATTTAAAAATAAAAATAGATTCAAAAGAATGTAGAAAAACTAAATAGAAAAAAAAAACAATTTACGTGGTTTGGTAATGTGCCTATATCCACGAGAAAATAGGAGAAGACTTGTATTAACCACAAACCATTTTACATTACAATCAATCCAATATATAATGGACTTTGCAACCAACATGTTGCATTAGCTGGAGCACGAGAATAAGAATCATCTAAATATTTAACAAATTAAATTGGAACTGCCACAACCAACTGCTTCTCTGAATACCATTCTCTGCACAATATTGATCAAATTCTTTCGAACAATATTCACCTCCATTGTTATTTTAAAAAATTTTAATCTTATAAACAGTTTGGTTTTCAACAAGTTCTTTGAAGGTTTTAAATATACCAAAAGCTTCAAACTTCTTTTTCATCATATAAACCCAAAACTTCCTAGTGCAATCATCCAAAAAGTAACAAAATAAATGGATCCTCCAATAGATGCCACCTCTGTGGGGCCGAAGACATTTGAATGCACTAGATCCAATGGTCGTGTCTTCATCTTGTGTTCCCTTTTAGAGAATCTTGTCCTCTTTTGTTTTCCATAGATGCAATGCACACATAAATCCATATCCACTTCTTTCAAACCTGGAAGTTGGTTCTTCCAAATCTCAAGTCCCTTTTGGCTCATGTGTTTGATCCTTTTATGCGAGAGCTTTGTTGTGCTATCTTCTATTGCCAGTGTAGCTCCCACTTCAATTTGACCCTCTAGTACATACAATGTACCGGATTTGCTTCATGTTGCTATGACCAATGCTCCTTTTGTTACCTTCCATGCTCTTGCTCCAAATGTAACATTATATCCAATAGCATCTAATTGCTCGACTGAAATCAGGTTTCTTCTGAGTTGAGGAACATGTCTAACATCTTTCAACAACCAGCTATTACCATTCTTCATCTTCAATAGAACATCTCCTTTTCCAATGATACTGCAAGGTTCATCATCACCGAGATAAACCTTACCAAAATTAACAGCTTGGTAATTTGTAAAACAATCTCTTGAAGACATTGCATAAAATGATGCTCCCGAGTCAAGTATCCAAACATCTACAACAACATCACTTGAAGATAAAATAAGAGCATCAACATCTTCTTCGGAAGTTGAATTTACCTCATTATATTTAGATTGATTTTCAGCCTTCTTCTTGTTCTGGAAGGTCCAACAATTTTTCTTCATGTGGCCCTCCTTACTACAATGCCATCAAAGGCCTTTTCTGCCTCTGGATTGGGATCTTTTAGTAGAATTTGATATTTTCCTTTGGTTATCCTTGCCTCATTGTTGTGTTCTTCCTCTGCTGTTGGCTACTAAAGCAACACCTGATGAATTACTTTGATTTTTTCTTCTCATATCCTCACTGAGAACTCCTACAACATCATCAAATTTTAGCACACCCTTTGGGCTAGATGCAGAGTTACTAAAAACCATAACAACTCCTTCCCAACTATCATGCAATGAACATAATAAAAAGATGGCCTTTATCTCATCCTCTGCTGTAATGTTTACTGAATACAACTGACTAACCAAAGTATTAAACTCATTTAGATAATTTGTTATAGAACCACCTTGCATTTTTAAATTATACAATTTCTTCAATAAAAATACCTTGTTCGATGCAGAAGGTCTCTCATACAACTCTGATAGATGATCCCAAAGTCCTTGTGTTATCATTTGTGTTGATACATTGAACAAAATATTATTGGATAATGAAAGCATGATTGTAGCCACATCCTTCTGATCCAATTTATCCCAATCTTCATCCTTCATGCTGGTTGGCTTTTTAGTTTTTCCTTCCAATGTAATCGAAAGGTCCTTCTGAATGAGAAGAGATTTGAGTTACAATTTGCACATTCCAAAGTTTTGGCCTAAGAATTTTTCAATTCTCCTTTTTTCTATCTCCTCCATTTCTTGTGATTCTTGTTATACTAAGTTCTTATACAGATTGCAATAACTAGATTACTGAAAAACAATCACAATCTCCTAAAAAAAACAAACTCCTTTGGACTTCTTCAATAGAAGTTATGATTCTCATCATATATTTTCTACTTCACTCTAACACATTGAATGAAAAAAAATATTTTTTTGTTTTTGGTATGAGAACCAACCTGATCTCTAGAACCCGTGACCTTTGTTGGCATATATAATAATGATTGATCTCTCCCAAAAAAAAAAAGAATTCAAACTCAAATATTGGCTTTTACCATAGCTTCATCAGGTAGTGCAAAGCATAGAGAAAGATCTAGACAAATCAAAATGGACTTCTGTGGTATCCTCCACAACTAGCAAGGATCTAACTTTTGGTGTCACCATGTTCTTCTCAACAACATGGTTCAGATCTGCTCATGATCTTTATCAATCTTTCTGCACACCTATGCTCCCTCCTATGCTGGCTAGACTTCTGCTGATTTCTATTACCTACAGATCTTCTTATTGCTCTAATACCAATTATTATAATATTTAAATATTCATATAATTTTTGATTTAAAAATAAAAAAAAGATTCAAAGGAATGCAAAAAAACTAAATAGAAAAAACAAAAAAAATTATGTGGTTCGGCAATGTGCCTACATCTAGGAGAAAGCAGGAGAAGACTTGTATTAACCACAACACCATTTTACATTACAATCAATAGAATATATAATAGACTTTGCAACCAACATTTTTCATTAGTTGGAGCACGAGAACAAGAATCATCCAATTTTTTAATAGATTAAATTGGAACTGCTCAATACGTTGGAACTGCTCAATGACAAATGGATGGAGGGACAACATTAGAATCTATTTGTTATTAAAAAATTTCTATGAATAGACAACAAATCCACCCATATTGGATCATTCAGACTTCACATCCCAAAACAATGCAATGGTTTCTAATGATAAGAGTCACTTGAACTTAATATTAAGGATTTTGTTCTCTACATCTAGCCCTATTGTTGTTTTTTCTATTTGAATCAATCCAACCAGTGAATGGGCCTACACGCATGAAGATCTAGTCCAGGTTTAAATTTGGAATAGCTAATGGAAATCTTGCCACCCAGGCTCTAACTAAGACCATCGACTTATTCAATTCCTGCCAAAAACTATGCCTCCCTAGGAACTAGGTAATACAAGTTTGAATAGATCTAAGAATGCTTCGCTACCAATAAACATGGAAGACAAAATAAAAACATGGGCAACAAGTTTCTCTCATCATGCCTTTCTTTTCCCATGCAAATTCTATCAAGTGTTGCACAATAGACAACTTCTAGGGCAGCACACGACCAGATGGAGGGTAACTCAGGATTTTACTAGCCGCACCAAGGGATGCCTTAGTCTTAGCCTAATTCTAGTTTCATTTACATAGAAGTATTTGTAACTATCTAGATTGCTAAAACACTGGTTCATGAGCGACTCAAATGTTGGGTTCCTATGAAGGGAAAATGAATAGGTTCATAGTTTTCAAACACTATTATAAATGGTTACAAGGTTTGGAAGGGCACTAAACATACTAGATTTTTCAGCCACACATAAATCTTATTGTGCAAGGGGGAATGCGGATGTTAGATTAATGATCCAAGAGGGACATTAGAGAAATCTAACTAAGAAATCTAATCTACAACCAAAAAATTTAAATCTAAAATCTAGAAACTCCTACACATACGAAATCAAAACTATTCTATTGAAAACATGATGAGGAACCTACTGATTACCAAATGAAACGAATACAAATGATAGCTTTTACCATCCCGTAGCGGAGTTTATTCGCTTGATGTTGGATTTATCTTATCACAACGAAGCCTCCAAAGTTCGTGTGCAAAGTGTGGATGAATGCTTGTTGTGTTTGGTTGATCAAAGATAATAGATGAAGCTCTCTCAATGATGATCTTGATAACAGTTCGTTGCTCAATGTATGTTAATTCTCCGATCCTTTTTTGTGAGGAGAGAGGTTTGTTATATAGAAAATGATATTTGAAATGGGCAATCAAGATCATTTTGAAGAATATCCTGATCAAGGGTCGGAGTGTGTCGAGAGGATTTAGACATGAGAGAATTGTGCAAAGTGGATTGCACAATTTGTGTGATTGGGAAATAGATTGGCCATTCAGGAATGTGATTAATCAATTAAGAAAATAGATTTATCAGTCAGGACTGTGATGGCTTAGTTAGGAATGTGATGTTTTATTTGACATAATAGATTTATTAGTTAACAAATTAGATTGCTTAGTCAACAATCATAATTTGCTCAATCAGATTGTGGGTGAGGAATATGAATTAATTGATTTAATTAATTAATTCCTTTTTGGAGTTTGAATGTGCAAATAAAGTTTGACTTTTGCAAACAAAGTTGCGTTAGTTTTGATTTGATTTTTGATAATTGATTTTAATAGTTTGATTCTGAGTTATTATGAGGTGTTACAAAATCATTTCAAGTCATTCCAAAGTGTTATGAGATGATTTTGAGTCATTTTGAAATGTTACAAGATGATTTCGAGTCATTCTAAAGTGTTACAAGATGATTCTGAGTCAATCTAAAGTGTTATGGGATGATTTCGATTCATTCTGAAGTGTTACGGGATGATTCTGAGTCATTTTGAAGTGTTACAAGATGATTATGTGTCATTCTGAAGTGTTACAGGATGATTTTTGAGTCATTATGAAGTGTTATGTGATAATTCTGAGTCATTTTGAAGTGTCACAAGATGATTCTGAGTCATTCTGAAGTGTTACAGGATGATTCCGAGTTATTCTGAAGTGTTACAGGATGATTTTGAGTCATTTTGAAGTGTTACAAGATGATTATGAGTCATTCCAAAGTGTTATAGGATGATTCTGAGTCATTTTGAAGTGTTACGAATGATTCTGAGTCATTTTGAGATGTTATGGGATGATTTTGAGTCATTCCGAAGTGTTACGGGATGATTCTGAGTTATTCCGAGATGTTACAAGATGATTCTGAGTCATTTTGAGATGATCAGAGATGATGTTCCATATCGTTTGACGTTGTTTGAGGTAGTTCGATGTTGTTCAATGTTGTTTTATGTTGTTCAAGGTTTTGTGATAGGTGTGTTACCAATTTTTGCTTCCTGCATAAATTAGTGAAGTTTTAGGGGCAATTAATTACTGAGGTACAAAAGTTTTATGACAGGTTATCCAATGAACTTTTGTTTTCAGAATAAAAGTATGTTTAGGATTGCTTTGTCAAAATCATTCAATAGTTTAGATTAAACTGATTGAATAGTCCTAACAAAGCAAAAGTTAAACAAATTTCATTCAGAGAACAACATTCAAGCTGAATCATTCATTTACAACAATTGTTTTTGTATAAGACATTGCAATTTTAAAAGAAAAAATCATTCATTTTTTATGATAGAATATATGATCTAAACAGTTGCAATTTCATTGCTTCAAATTGTGTAATTGGAGCTAATTCATATTGCTGATTATAAAATCCATTACATATCATGAACAGAGGATTCATTGAGAAATGTGTTTCTGTGACCCCACACAAGCCCTGGGTAGACTAAGTTGTTTTAAATCAACAAGAAGAACAAATCATACAACTGAAGAACAATTAAAGGAAAATAACACGAGAAAGGAGGTCATGTCCATCATTGCCTAGAGGGCTGGTGTAGGGTTGATCCCATGAGTTCTTTTGATCTTAATTGTCTTTAGACTCTAGGCTCTCGAACTTGCAGATGTTTCAATAGTTTGTTAGAGCTCAGGTCATGAAATCCTAAAACATTTCCAGTTCAACATAAATATGATTTGCACTTGTTATTAAATCAAATCAACTTAGTTGCACATTCATAAGATAAACAGAAGAACTGCGAGGCCAAATCATCAAGAGAAGTCATTGAATCTGTTGTTTTTACTAACTTGTTTCTTTCATGTGTAGATATAATAAATTTTTTGCTGCTATTTTATTCATTAGATTATAAATGAGTGGGGATAAAAGTGGCTCCCACAAGGGTTGAGCCTAGCTCATAGTAATGAAATACTCACTGTATAAGCAATTAAAGCCAATATGTCATCTTTTCAAAGATAGTGAACAAGCATACATGCCAAATTCATGGAACATTACTTCAAGGAGATATAGAAGTCACGAACAACAATGATAGCAACAAAGTGTTCATGAAATTAATATGGAGTTTTACAAGTTCCTGAAAATGGTTTCTTATTCAAGAAATGATTGCATCACTAAGATATGTTTTTAGGAAAAATCAAGTTGTTCTCTATTCTCAAAGTGGATCATTTGATTTGAAGAACAAATAAATCAATCAACAGTGTTTCAGTCATCAAAATGCTATCATACATTGTCTGAATTCAAGTCTTTACCAGTCATTATTTAATAATCTACTCCAACTGTTAAGAGTACTACATTATTACAAATGGAGAATCAAATCAGCTTAGCCATCAAAAGTTGAGTTAAATGCATCTTTTCCTATTTCGAATGAACAACAATTTAAAGAACAACCATGGTCAGTTTACAGACAAAATGCAGAAAGGGTCTGCATTCTTTGTGCAACAAAGGATGATTTGAACCTCCAAAATGTGCACAAAAACAGGGATTTCTAGCTACAAATTTATGAGGAATTCTACATATGTGGTAAATAACAATGAAAATCGAATACCTATTTTCAAGAAATCAAGGAAATAATATAAAAAATACAAGTATTTTTAAGTTCGGGATTTTTAACACAAATAAACCCTCAAAGAATGATGAAGTGCAAGTATGGCCGTGGCTTCAACTTGAGGAAATCACTTAAGAAATATCTATTAGAGGATTCATGGCCATGACATACATTTCCAAAAAGTGTAAAAATACTGAGCATAGAAGGAGCATGACCGAAAAAATGTGTGAGAGCAAGAAGCAACTGTTTTGTTTGTTTTGGAGAAGTGAAGACTTTGATCATCATTAAGTTTGTGCAATATGGATTCTACAAAAAAGAGCTTGAAGCTTCTACAGAAAAAGAAAGAATGGGTTTTGAAACCCTCAATGAATGAAACCCTTGAAACACAGAAGGGAACAAAATTTCATTTACAGGAAACTACAGAATATCAAATGCCCAAATGGAAAAATGCAAGCTGCGGCCAGAAAGCTCATGACAACTTTTAAAATGGAGAAAATTTTTAAAGATCTAAAACCAGAAGCACTTACCATGTGTTTTGCAGAAAATCTTTCAAGAAATGCATATGAAACAACAGAGATACAAAGATTTACAAGTTCCATTTTCAACCTGGGGTTTTCAATGGTGGCACCCTCACATAAAAGATCTTTACACGACTGTGGCTAAAGCTAATGTAAAAGATTTTCAAAATCATGAAATTTCCAGATTAGAAGTCAATAACTTCAATTCTTAGTCTTGGAGCTCCAAAAAATCTGCAGAGAATGGCATCATACACATAGGAAATTACCAACACAAGTCAGCTAGGGTTGCTCATGGCAGCGCTTCAACATGAAGCTTCCAGAATGAGACACATCAAAATGAAAAATGAATGAATGCCATTCATATTAGGGTTATAACCCTAATGGAAAGCTCGATGCGGTGAAGGCACTTTTGCCTTAAGTTTTTGATAAAACTTAATGGTATTTGATGACCTGTGGCATTTAATAATGCCTTTTTTTTTGTTTTTGAAATTTTTATTTATTTCATAATACTTGTTTCTAATTTTGCATTTCGAAGTTCAAAAGTGTAAAACATTTGTTTAAAAAAATGATAATTATAAATCATTTTAAAATAAATGTTATTATTTGAATGCGAAATTAAGAGTTTTATGAAATATTTTCAAATAGAAAATATATTCTTTGCATTGGATTCAATTGTAATTTTTTTTTAAAGTGATAATTATAAATCAATTTTAAAAAAAATGATCTTTCAAATGCAAGATAAAGTGCCTTCATTATATGGTCAAAAGGAGTCAAATAAAGCTTTAAAGCCTTTCTCAAATTGTGGAGATGATTGAGAAATTTATGCCAGCATGTTGGAGATAAATCAGGAGTTCGCATTCAGTTTTGAGTTCCTTTTGACTTGACTTGAGTCAAGGAGCGAAATGAGGCACAAATATGGAGTTAGCTTTTAGTTTTGAGCCTGATTTGGAGGGCTTTCCATTTGCATACGACTCACCAGGTTGGTGAAACTTTGACAACTCTTATTGGATTTAGTTGGCAATTTCATGCATTGTTTGGAGAAGAGGTTGACAACATATCAGATTTTGGAGCCAAAATTCAAATTCGAATTTTTGAACTCTTTCTATAAGTCTCTCTCTTCTTTCATTATAGGAGTTAGTTCTTGGTTTGGATATTGTTGTGAGAGAATTTTTCACACTTTGTAACTCATTTTCCTTAATGAGATTTGCAGTCTTGTAGAGCATATTTTGGCCTTTCTAAAACAAATACTCATTTTTCCTCAATAGAAAGTCATTTCCTTCACCTATTTTCTTTGTTGTTTTAGTATTGGTTGTGAATTGCATGATAAATTTCTATGTTATCCTTTATTTTATCAGATTCATTCAATGCTAGATGCAAACATTATTATGTCATAGTGCAGGTTTATGTCAGTGATCTCTTTCTCTTGCATTTATATTTGTGGAAACATCATTGTTTTTCCTTGTGTTTAAGCATTAGAACAGTCAAATCCTTACATAGAATCATTTTTGCAGACATAAATCTTTGTGTTGTGAGATTGTTTAGCTTTATTGGGTTTTTTATGAGTTTCAACAACTTGGTCAAAATTTTACCTTTGGTGTACCACCTATTAGTGATAGGTTCTAAGTTTCAAGCATATCCTTCTTACTCTTTTACTTGTCAGTTTTTTTACTATTTTCAAGTTATCTAAAGGGGAACCAACCCATAATCTGGAGGTCCACTTCATTCTTGGGTCACCCACAACCTTGAAGTGTTCCCATGTGCAATAGGTTGCTAAAGTTCATAGCTTAGCAAGGGTGCAAACCTTATTTGACAACAAGGTGTCAAGTCAATTTTACATGTCTACATTTTGCCTCTCTTTGATACAAAGTATTGGTTTCTTTGTTTCAAAGATTCTATTTTTAAGATTAAGATTTTGAAAAAAAATTATGCCCCACTATGCCCCAGTGTTCAGTGGAATGATGGTAGGACTCTATGCTACCCCCTCCAGAGATTGACCGAAAATTTCAAGCTTTGAGGTCAAGCTCTTGACAGTATTGTATTATCGTTTGGATGGAATATTCTATGTTAATGTGCATCGTTTCTCATTTAGAGCTTCTAATTTGTAAGTAGGAAGATTTCCTAAGTGTAATTAGGGTTTCCTTGAGGTGTTATATAGGCAATTTTTCTTCAAATTGGATCATTTGTGCTTGGTTCCATTTGCTAATTCTTGTCTTTGGATTCTAATTTTTTTCCGTTGTTGAGGAAGAATGCTAAGGTTCGAGGTTGCCCCTCATCATTTGAAGCTCTTTGGAGAGTATAGATGACCTTTAGACATTGGTGCCCCAGTATGTACCTTTTCGCCCTTAGCTTTCATCATGTTTTCGTTCTCGTTTTGCATGTGCAAAGTCTTGTTAGACAAGTGCGCTGGTTTTGAGGTTTTGGCGCATCTTTCTCAGTTTTGGTGCATTTTTGGGTGTTTTTGTCCAAAATTGGTGCATTTGTTCAAAAACTGCACAGTTGTCTTGAAACTACGTAATTGTCAGGAAACTGTTCCCAAGTTTTTGTACAATTATCCTAAAACTGTGTATTTGTCTGTCTTCTATTGAGCATTTGTCTCAAAATCTGGTAATTGACTCTCTGTCCGTCATTTTTCTCTTAGCTTTGTTCTAAACCCTAGCATGTGTCTGTTTACCATCATGAATGTTGTTTTTCACCTAGCATGTGTCGTTTTGTGTTTCTTTACCTTCTTAGTGTGAAACCCTATCTTCAATCCATTTACCATTAAACATGTTGATTGTCACCATGCTTGTGTTCAAAACCCTAGCTTGTGTCTTTTTATCATTAAACATGTCGTTTGTCACCTAGCATGTGTCATTTTGTGTTTCTATTCCTGTTTAGTGTGAAACCCTGGCTTCTACCTATTTACCGTTAAACATGTCATTTGTCGCCATGCCTGTGTTCAAAACCCTAGCTTATGTTTGTTTATCGTTAAACATGTCATTTTTCACCTAGCATGTGTTCTAAACCCCAACATGTGTCATTTACCATCATAAATTTTGTTTGGCACCTAGTTCATGTCGTTTTGTGTTGTTTTGCATGTTTAGAGTGAAACCCTAACATCTTGGTTTATATCTTTTGTAGATGAATCTCCAAGTGCTTATGATGAGAGAGAGACATCCTCATCACTTGTTTGATCAGATTTCCTAGTTCAACGCATTGGAGCGGGACTTTCTTGATGCAGTGGGAGTACATTTTGGGGTCTTGCCATTTTTGTGACTTGATCTTCATGTTGTTCCATGGTGCAGAGTCATTTTGTAGACATGTGTGTTATATATATTCATCGGTCTAGTCGAGACCTCATATATATGTTATGATTTTGTACTTTCCTATCACACTTGTGGCACTGTGGATGTACTTATGACATATTCCTTTTTGATGTTGATATATATGAGATATACCTTCTTTGATTCACCCTCATTGTATGTTTATGTGTTCTTGTGCCTTATTAATGTATGGATATGATGTAGATGTAGAATCATACTTTGTCTCATTTTATGATGTGATGGATGTTGATAAATGAATGCCCCATACATGGTACATGATGTTTTTAATTGGTTTGTTATCATCATGATATGTATTGATAACATTTGTGGATGTAGAATGGATATGGTACTAATGATGTGTTATGTAGGATGAATGTTAATTTAGAAGAATTATGATGATAGATAGAAAAATGATGTTAATGAGAAGAAATATGTGATGTATGTTAGTTAGTAGAAATATGATGATGGATAAAATTGATGATGTGACTTTGCTTCACTTTAGATACTTCGATTTTTGAACAATCCTGTTTGTTGTAGCAAACAAAGACGATGCACCAGGGTATGAATTACCAAGATGACTTTGTATCCATTGCATGGACTTTGACTCTACAAACAAAGAGTATCTTTGTTCATACTAGACATACAAAAAATTTGTTTAAAGTATAGGGGGGATTGTGTGAAAAACGTTTTGGACCAATCACACAGAGAGGTATAGAACACCTAGCATGTAATTGCTTCACAAATTGTTTTAATACAACTTCCATACTAAAAAATACAAGTATTCACCATGGTAATGTTACAAACATATCTTACAAACAAAAAATCGAAATGATGCTCAATTGCCCCCATTCATTCTTCTCTATATCCTTTTGGACATCCTTGAGAGATCTTGGGAATGAGTCAATAAAATAAATCAAAAAAAGTAATACCACAAAAAGATAAAAACACAGTTGCAATATCACTTGCCATATCTGTTTAGGGTGGGGCTATTATCCATTGTTGATCATGTCTATCGTAGGAATGGATCTATTAAGGAATATCTCAGGATGTTGTTGGGACTTGTTTAAAAATATAGGTAGTTGATACTTTGGCTTTTATTTTTGTCTATTTACAGTCATCTCTTATGCGATTGTTTTTGCTTTAAAGTTCTAGTTGTTGATGTTTGCATAATTTATTTATTTTTTTTGTCAAAGAATGAGTGTGACGATCTGTTTATTATGGATGAACCTTTATTGTAGATAGGCAATGGTGGAAATAGGCTTTTATTTTTGAGATTTTTCAAATGTTTTTTTGTTTTTTGATGTTTATTTGATGTTGTTTTTATTGTGTTTTCAAGCTATCTATTTTTTTTTGTTTTGTCGATTGTCAAGGAGCTATGGTGCGGATTTAGGGAGCCTCATATCACATGGATACATTTCAAGAGTTTGGATTTCCTTTGGGCATCAGTTTCGTAGTATGTACCTTGTCGCTTCTTGTTTCTCTTTGTTATGTTCTCGTTATGCATGTTCAAAGTTTCTTGAGTGAATAGAAAAGTTCTGGTGATTTTTGAGCATCTGCATCGGTTTTGGCACTTTTGTACTTGTGAAAATTGTGCTTTTGTCTAAATTTTGCGATATTGTCATAAACTGGTGCTTTTGTTTTAAGCAGTTATTCAAAAACTGTCCAGTTGTCTGAAAACTGCACAGTTGTTCTAAACTGGCACTTTTGTTTTAAGCAGTTGTCCTAAAATATTGCTTTTTTTCATGTAGTTGTCCTAAAATCTCGCTTTTGTTTGCTCTATGACTTGTAATTTTACCCTATCTTCAAATGACCATATCTTGGTCATACGAAAGTATTTTTTAGTGCTTTTTGTTTAAATGGGGTATAATTCCATGATCTTTGCAATGGTGTAGGTGGTTTTCAATTTTTGTGTAGTTAAATTTTCCATTGGTGTTGTGATCTTGCATTTTCCTTTGTTTCATTTAAACCCTGTTAGCATTTGCTTGTTGCCATCCTAAATGGTGTTTGTCATCATGTTTTGTATCATTTTGTGTTATTTGACATGTTTAGAGTGAAACCCTAACATTGTGGGTTAAAATTATTGGAGTTGGTCCTCAAACCACTGTAGTTGAGGAAGAAATGAATTCAAGATCTATTTGATCTTATTATCAGTTTCATGGGTTTTGTTGTTTTGTGAATGATTTTGAATTTGTTTGGATTTTGTTTTTTTTGACTAAGTTGAAATAAATCATGTTGGAAACCTAAGGGGACTGACCTAGCGCCTCAGGGGCTAAAAAATTCTTGCCTACGTTGTACACATAGAGACCACATATTTTGATCATTTGACTCAAAGCATAAACTTGTTTTTGGGATAAACAATTCTTAGATTGATATTCCATTTCCGTGTCTAGAGGGTATGTTGCGGGAAATCTACTTGAACTAGTTGTGGGGTTCAAGCAAATGTTGATATCTTAGACTGTTTGAGTGAAGGAATAATCCAATGATGTTGTTTTATTTTTAATATTTTCAGATGTTTTTGGAGTTTTACCCTTTTTCCTGGGAGGGTAAGATGTAAAAAACTTGGATTGATACCTCACCTTGTTTTTCTAGAGGATATGTTGTTGAAATAGCTGTGGGGTTCAAGAAAGCTATTGATATCTTAGAATTTTTGAGTGATGGAATACTCCACGTTGTTTTCATCTTTGAAGGTTACCTTGATAGTGTGTCAGTGGTATACCTTTTTTTTGGGATAAATGCCTAGATCACAATGTTAATTAGAAGACCTAGATCAAGATTTATTCTGAAGCAAGATGCAAGCATTTGACCCTAGTGTCTAGCAATGTAGGTAAAGGATTATCTTGTGATAGGATAACATGTTTGGATAGAGTATGCCCTTTTGGACAATGCCTCATGGCTTAGATAATTTTGTATAGGGTAGGATCAATGATAGTGACCCATGTCAATATGTTTTCTATAAGCAAGTGTAAAATGTATGTCAAACATTTTTCAAGATCAAGATACGATGGATTTTGGATAAAAATGGATTAGATTTATTATGGATAGGCTGAGATGCTTTCCCATGAAATGGTGTATGTAGATGCTCAATTCTTACACATGCAACCCATTTTCTAGGTTTTCATCATGGTACTTGTCCAAAGCACCACCATAGTGGTTTTCACTAGGGAATAATTTTTTCTTGACTGTTTTTCTTGATATTTTCTTGATTTTTAATTAATTTATTGATTTTTGATGTCACACAAGATGCCTATTTACCAGGTTTTCATCATGGTGATATTTTTTTGCTCATGTTGGACCACCTGGTGGTGTTGATGTAGACATTGCTAGTGCTGATATGGTCGTTGTTGCTATCATGATGTGCCAACGATATCCTACCTGGAGGAGTTATTTTTCTAGGCTACGGGTGCTTGAATGTAACCCCTAGAAATTATTATCTACCTTGCTGATACTAGAGTTAACCTTCCCTTGATGTGCACATCATTATAGAGTTCCCTTAGAGTCCTTATGATAAAGAGTTTCTGCCAACACATGGTCAATGTGATATTTGGATATTATGGATGGTAAAATGCATTGAGGGATATGATATTTAGATGGATTGGTTGATAGTTTGGAACCTTTGACTCTCAAAACTTGGGATGATGAGCAATGATGGGTGGATATGGAGATTCGATTGGGACCAACGTCTTCATATACCTTGTAAGTTTCTCTTGAAGCTTTCTTTTGCATTGTTGGACATTTTTTATGGATGAACTTCCCTTTTTGATTTTTTCCCATAGCTTCTTTAACTAATGGAGTTTGATATGGATGATTTTCTTGCTTTTTCTTTTGTACCCATTTGAATTTTTCTTGTCCATTTTCTCTTGTTGATTCTTTTTCTTCAATGAATTGTTTCATTATTTTATATAGCTTTTTTTCTTATTGTTGGTCCCAATCAGAGGATTGAAATATATGTGGATGATGATTCATGACATGGCTAGTTGTAGCGTTGGTATCAATTTCATCATAAGGACTCTTCGTGCTCTCTATGTTGATACTTGCATTAGATAAAGTTTCCCCCGATATTATGGAGGTATCCTTGATGTTTTTAGCTCCCTTAGTTGCTAAATAATCAAGACCTCGATGCTTAGTATTTCCCATAATCCGCACTGGTTCTATGATACCCTGTTCATGTAGGTCTAATCCTCTATCTTGATATTGAATCCGTTGAGAGATATGTCTCACCTTGGAAACAAGGTGCTAATCTTTCTTTGATCTATTGGGGATCTTTAAATGTGGTAGCTTCCTCACTGATAGGTTCCTTCAGATGTGGTATGCCTTCCTAATTGATATCTTTGGCCTGATCTTGTAAAATATCATATTTTAATGCTTTTTAAAGAGGTGTTTCTGATTTACTATCCATGCAAAATTCTTCCTCATGATTCATTTTTGATATGTCTTCATAGGATGTTTCTGATTCACAACTTATGTATAAGGCTTCTTTATGATCCATTTTTGATATGTCTCCACAAGATGTTTCTAATTCACAACTTATGTATAAGTCTTCTTCATGTTCCCTTTTTGATATGTCTCTAGCTTCTGCTATGTCTTGATCTTGTGTACAAATGTTAAGAGTAGGAGAATTATGTTCCTCGGTAATGATATTAAGAGTATGAGACTCTTGTCTTAGGTGAAGATCATCTACATGTCCATTAGGAGTAAGTATCTCATGGGTAGATGTATGTGTGCTTGGTATATGGATGTGTTCTTTTTTGGGAAAACATGGGATGTCTTGGAAGATATCTACCAAGTCATTGTAATATTTTGATGATAGGGATTCTTGATCTTGACTTTGTGTGGTATCATCTTTGACATGCTTTGGATCACATTCTTGACATGGATCAATTTCAAAGAACGGATTGCTTGTAAAGGATACTTGGCTTTCCTCAAAATGTGGACATATGGGTAATGACTCTTGGCTTAGATCTTTTGCATTGGGTATAATTTTTGGATCAAGAGTCTCTTGATCATCAATATGCACTACCATGAGGTTGGATGGTACCAATATATCTTAGAATAGGTCATTACTAGACTTGGGTAATTGATTTTGATCATGCTGGGGATTAAATTCTTGATGTATGTCCTCTTGCTCACTAGATGATGTAGAAACATTATCAATGTGATTGGTAATAGATAGCTCTTGATCATTTCTTTCAACTTTTGAGGTTGAGACATTATCATTGTTCTTATTGGTAGATGGCCCTTGAACTCCATTTTTAATAGCTATTTCTCCCTGATCAATGAGGTCTTGGATGAGGTTCTTGAGTGTAGCACATCTATTCATTGGGTGACCCTTGATTTTGTGGAACTCACATCGTTCGTACTAGTTATACCAAGGGACTTTAACGCTTGATTCACCATAAGTTGGACTATCGTTAATTTTGATAAGTTCTTGTTGTACTAGTTCATGCATGATTACCTCTAAAGTCTCTCCCAAAGGGGTGAATTTCCTTCTTGGTTGGTAATCTTTTCTCGGTGGCTTTTCTTGATTTTTTTGCTCTTGATTTTGCGGAACTCCTTGATTCTATATTTGGGGTATATTTTGATATTTTAATTGAGGTACAACTTGGTGTTGTAGAACTTCGTGATACCATGGATGAGGTACATCTTGATATTGCACTTGAGGTACACCCTGATATTGCATTTGAGGCACACCTTGATATTGTTGATATTGGAGGTGTTGTTGAGGTGCTTGTGGAATGATGCTCATTTGTTGTGGATATGTAATGTCCTGAGTTTGCACATGGAATCAATGATATGTTGGATTTTTTTTCATTTAATTTCCTCAAGATATCTCTCAATTTTATCTAGGGAATTTTGATGTTCTAGACTTATTCCTTGATGGGGGTTTTGAAACCCTTGATGTTGTTGCCTTATTTGATATTGTGACCCTTGATAAGAATGATTTGGGTAATAGATCAACATGTTTTGGGGATGTTTTGATATTCAATACCCTAAAAGGTCACTTGGTTTATATCCTCATGGGCCACTTCCGTCATTTGTGGTGTTTGTTGGTGGGCTACTGGTGTCATTCTTGCTTGCTTCCATTTTCTTCCTATGTTGTGATCTTGTGGTTGTCATAAACAACTTGGGTCTCTTGTGGGAGAGTGGTGTACTCTCTAGTTGACTCAAATTTTAAAGACATGATGTTGTCCTATAGATTATGAAAGATACTAGAAATTTTGGATTCTAACAATAGTAGAAGGAATACAAGTTCAGATTGTTCCTAGAAGCTTGTTTGTAGAAGTTATGTACCAACCTAGTTCTGGTTTCGTGTAGTGCCTAAAGGTATTTCTTAAGAGATTTCGGACTTGGATGCCTGAGTCTAAAATGATGACCTATGGTCTTTACCTTAGGGATCTTGACCTTATGTGAGATCATGAATGGGATAATTATTACCACACGAGAGGTGGTAATATGGGTCTCTCTGCTTCTATCTCAGCTTTCTCTTCCTCTTCATCTAGGACAATTGATGTGGTGAGAAATTGGCGGGGTGTTTTGTTCTTCTGAAAAATGAAGGTTCTCAAGTTGCTTATGATGTCTATTTATTCACCTTTGATATATGTGAGACTAGGTTGAAGGATTGATGCTACAAGATCTGGTTGTTGAACTAGGGCAGTTGGTTGCCAAATGGTCATAAAGTTTGGTGGTGTTATGGGATGGTTGTTGTGAAGCTCAAGACCCTAGGGTTTGAGTGTTTTTTTGGATGACACTACTTCTTGGAAATCAAAATGTTGAAGAACTAAAGTCTATATTCCACTTCCTTGTGTAGAGGATATGTTGCAGGAAAGTCTACTTGTACTATCTGCAAGTCCCAAGTAACTACTAATATCATGGACGTCTGAGTGGAGGAATGACCTTAATGGTTTATTTGATTTTGATTTTAGATAGGTAGGATGGCAATAAAGGATGTGGAGCTATCTGACCTTCGGTCTTTCCAATTGTTTTGGTTCGAACAATGATCTTGTAAACAACTCTTTTTCAAAAATTTCTCTATGTTTTGAAGTATGGCAAGTGATAAGACAACACTTGGACTGACTCAACAAGCATGGACTTATGTGACTTTTATGTCTATAACTTAGGTTGTGAAATCACAACACCCAAGCCATAGTTTCCAAATGTTTACTTTGATTAATGTACCCTGAAATCAAAGCCAGAATGTTCGAAAACCTTTAAGGAAAGATCCTTTCAAAGGGGTGCAAACATAAGGCTTCTCTCACAAGTGTGCACTAAATTAAAGGGTTTGTGGTTTAACCATCTTGTTCAGTGTTTGTTTTGAATGTGTTCTTTTTCTTTAAATCAAACACATAATTTGATGTCAAATTATTTTAAATGTAATGGGATAAGTTTAACATAAAGTAGCAATTACAACCCTAGGGGATAGACACTATTCTCTTAGGTAGGCCTGCCTCATGCTCTGAAGAGATGAATTTACTTGAAAATTATGGTGCAGGATTGTAGTCGGACATGACAAGTAACTTCTCAGAAGTAAATTTTGATGCACCACTTTTAGAGAATGTTTTTTGGACAATAGGGTGGCTTCTAAAATAATTTGGTTCTTAGTGGTAATTGTGAACGCGAAAATCTGACACTCACCCGCTAGCCATTTAAGGCTCCTTAACCATTCCCGTTCCACTTAAGGTATGGGATTAGGTGCAGTCTTCTATTAGCATGGCTTGAAGCTACTTTCTTATGATTTCGCAACCTTTAATATAGACTGCCAGTAAATGTGCTTGGAGACCTTGCAATGAGTTCTCCAGCGTGGGATGTATCTCAAGGCAAGCCCCCTCTAAAAGGTAAACTTAAAAATAAAGTGCAATGCTCAATAATACTCTTTCGCTCACCCAAGATCGCCAAAAGGTGTGAGAGGAGAATATAAAATACTTCATCTTTTCCAATCAATGAATGCACAGTGAACAATCCATAGCAATTTGATTCATTTTAAACACCTCGAGTGATGTTATCCCCAAAAAATTGTGAATAAACAAATTAAAAGTTATTTTTAACTTGCACCAATATGAAGTGTTCAAGACATTAAGCAATTAAGATAGCAATGGTGAGAAATCACAAAGAAGCATTTGTTCATTTTTATGAGCTCCAAATGAGGTGTTTCTAAGAAAGGCAATCCTTGTCCTATTTTGGTCAACAAATGTAAAAACGTGCATGTCTCAACAAAATAAAAAATGATTTCTCTCTTTTTATGCACCAAAATTAAAGGTTCCTACTTATGAAAACATTAAATGTGTTCATTTTTAGAGCCCAAAATTGAAGTTTTTTTGTTCTTTTTATGAGCACCAAACAATAAATTCCTAACTTAGAAAGCTTAAAATTGGTTCATTTTTAACAACACTAAAAACAAGTGTGATTTTGTTGTTGTTCATTTTTAGATCACCAAAAGAAAGTTCCTAAGTTAAAAAGATTAAAAATTGTTTATTTTTTTAACACCAAAAAAAAGTGCGAGTTTGTTGTTCAATTTTAGAGCACCAAAGAAAATTCCTAAGTTAATTAAAAAGTAATTCAAAAACTGGGACCGATCATCTTCCCTACAACAAACATGTTAGAATCATTGAAATCCTGCATCAGATCTATCGATTCCTGCCTACACATCCAAAAACAAAACACCTGTTAGTGAAAACATATTACAAGAGTGTAGGATTGGTGCATTTTTCCATCAGTTTAATTGGTCAGAAGATAAAATACAAATGCATAGGTTTCAGACAACTGCACAGTTTTAGAAACAAATTCTAAAAACCCTACCAGACAAATGCTAACTTAAGAAATTGCAAATGCACAAGTCTCAAATAAATACGCCATTCCCATGACAAGTGTGTATTTCTTCTGATAAAAGTGCCATTCTTTTGACAAATGCTCGAACTTTCTGGACAGATGCTCGAATATTCAGAACGAGCATGTGAAAACTGTGACAAAAGCATTTCCAGGACCTACAACTTCAAAAATGGCTCAAACGAATGTTAGAGGAGGGGACAAGGGTCCCACTGGGCGTGCTAGAATGTGTGAGGGGGAATAAGGATGTTAGATTAATGATCCAAGAGGGACATTATTGAATCTGACTAAGAAATCTAATCTATAGCTAAAAAGCTTAAATCTAAAATCTAGAAACTCCTACACATACAAAATTGAATATTCTATTGCAAACATGATGAGGAAGCTACTGATTATGAAATGAAATGAATACAAATGATAGCTTTTACCATCTCATAGCAGAGTGTATTTGCTTGATGTTGGATTGCTCTTATCACAACGAAGCCTCCAAAGTTCATGTGTAAAGTGTGGATGAATGCTTGTTGTGTTTGGTTTATCGAAGATAATGGATGAAGCTCTCTCAATGATGATCTTGACAACAAGGAAAACTTTAAAAAACCCCCCCCTCGGTGCAGGTGTAAAATCCTAGCGAATCCTGTATACTTCCCGATGAAAAATATTAATTTTATTGGTGATTTTTTTCGTTTTTCGGGAAAAAAAAAATCCCAATTGGTGAATCTTTTATAATCCCTAGAAGTTCATGGAAAATGTTGGAGAATTGTAAATTTTTTTATTCGAATAAAATATTTTTCATTGGCGATCAAAACTGTTTGTCAAACCAGAATTTTTTTTCAATTGGTGATTGAAACCTTTTTTCAAAGCAAAAAATATATTTTCATTGGCGAATTAAAAAGAATCTCAAAATAATAAAAGAATCCAGTGGCAAAATAAATAGATATGCCAACGAAAAATCATAGGGGTCATTCGATGGATGACTGTAGTTGCATTCCGGAAGTAAATCTCTAAAGCACTAGACTTGCGATTTGAAACCTCCAGAATAACACTAGAACCGTTAGATTTCTAGAAATCAATGGTCAAGATTTTATTACCGTACAAATGGTTATAAAGTTCTATTTCTCAGCGATTGGGCGACCTCGATGGGATGCACAACTTTCGAAGTTTCAACTCATTTAATGAATTGTACGGTGCCATTAAGGGATGTCTTCTCAAATGCTTTCAAACACCAACTGGATAGGTATAACGTAATATTTTAAATCCTCTGAAAGGATAGATCTTAAATAAGGAGGTTGGAGAAACGGATTTAGTAGCAGATTGTCACTTCGTGCTGGTAAAGTTAAGTGAGCCTACATACGAGGAAAGGTGGCAACATTTTGAACTCCATACTTAGAGTTTCCTCAAAATGGTACTTCCAGCCGATATCAGGGTATGGGAAGATGAACTTGTGGCCGTCATGCAACCAAATTTGAATTGGCTTGAAGAAGAGCAACTCAAAATCATTTCCCAGCTACGTTCAGTGGCGTGGAAAGAGAAAACCAGCTATGCCGAGTACAACAGGGTGATTTTCATTTTAGAAGAAGAAGAACGCACAAAATTTCATAATTTAGCTATGGAAATGCAGTTGGAACTGTACAGAGTCCCAACGCCTCCAAAAATTTAACAAAATGCATGAATCCTTTTGTGAATTATGAATTTGTGACATGTAATGATAAGGGGGCATAGTTTCAGCTTTTGAGCGCTTTTTGAATTTTGATTGTATAGGGTGTGGGGTGATAGGTCTGTGAAATCACATTTTTGGAATTAGAGAGATAAAAGAATATATTTCTAAATCTGTGTATTTATTAATGCTTCCTTTTAATTATGAATGAATTGTGTTTCTTCATGATAATTGTTCAATGTTTATCTGATAGGTCAGATTCATAATGCATATTTTTTCATCTCTGAGACTTTGTGTTCAGATTAATTCATTTGTTAAAAGAGAAAATATAGCTTTTCTTTATTGATTGTCAGAAAAACGGACTTTGTGTCATTTGTTTTAAAATATTTTGCATCTACTTTCATGGTTAAAGTGACAAATCTGTACACCAACAAGAAAAAAGAGTTGCATTCCAGAAGTAAATCTCTAAAGCATTAGAATTGCGAATTGAAACCTCCAGAATAACACTATAATCATTACATGCAAACATGTGGCAAGATAAAGGCCCATCGCTCATCACTCATTCAATATTTTCAATGCCTTGATGTTGTACATTTCATTTAATTGAAATTCTCAATATTTTTGAAGAAAGTGTGGTTGGCAGTGGCAGTGGCGGCGATTAATGCCATATATGATATGAACATCCAAAGCAATTTCTTGGACAACTCATAGCTTTAATGAAACAAGATTTGTAATTATTTCATATCATTTGAACTTTGAGTGGCACTGGTGAATCAGTGATTTTGACAGCTTGTCAGCTTGAGGTACAATTGGCATGTAGCCAGATGTCAATCAAATTAAACATTTTAATTATACAGGTTGGTAGCAGCACTGGTGGCCCATAAATAGGGATAGTGATTTACTGAGTAGTGGATAGTGCCATAAGGGTTTTTATTTTTTAGGGTTAATAAGGATTCATGAAGAAGATGATGCAGTATTGGGGATACTGTAAATTCTCCTACCTACAGTTATGTAGTTACAGAGTAATTAGTAAAAGACAAATTTCCTTCAAGTTCAAAATGGGTGGAATTGGAAAGAAGTTGATTTGGTTAACCTGACTTCTCAAATAGGTTTTGAACTAGGATGAGGAGCTCTGATGGAGGTAAGTGCTATACCAGTGCATGGAAGCTTCATGCAAAAGATAGGAGCATATTTGATTCTCCTCTTGTATTATAACAACTTCCATTTCCCTAGCATGGCTGGCCAGGCAAGCCCCATGCATTTATTTTCAAAGAGACATTTGTATTACATATTATGTATGACTCTGGTTCTCGAAGGGGATAAGTACATTTTGTATCTTCACGGCTCCCATTTCCCCAGGATTGATTAGAACCCCCTTTCCCCAACATGGTTGGAAAATCCACTAGCAAAAGCTTGGAATCATGAATTTATTTTTAGAGCCACATTTGTATTACGTTGTCACCAGCAGAAGCTTGGAATCATGCATTTATTTTTAGAGTTACATTTGTAGTAAGTTTTCAGCAACAAAAGCTTGGAAATTGGAATCAATTTGTAATCCATTGTAACGAGCAACAACTTGGAATAAATTATTAAAAAAATTGTCTATGTAAAGTACTAAAGTGACACACTAACATATGTTATTTATACAAAACAAGAGCTATAGTGCTACTCATCTGTAAAAAGATATGTAATAATGTGAAATTGAAATTCAGTTGCAATAAAATAAATGGTTGTGTTGTGTTATTCTTGAATCTTCGTTATTCATTTACGCTTAAGAGTAAAGAGTTGTTTTCTGAGTTCGAAACTTCAGTGTTTATTAATAATTTAATATATTCAAATCAGTTTTTTTCTTTTGAGAAATTAAGTAATATACTTTATGCAATATGCACTTGATAATTCATGGTTATATTGGGCCATCGGGGGAATGCAATCATTCGTTCTACCGATGTTTATGTGTTACAATGATGTGCTTACTTTTGTTGACTCTATTAGTATATTGGGGAGCACACCTTATGAGTTATGAGTCTTCGCCCTTGGGCCATCGGTGGGGCTGTGATCGGGGTTCCACCGATAAAGAATTGTTAGGCCGATGCCTATGGTATTGATTTTTGTTAGGAATGGGGGAAGGACTACGTGTACGGGATTTTAAATCTGTTTATGGATGCAATGTAATTATGTAGGCTATAATATGGATCTTATCACACAAATTTCTATGATTTACATTATGTAATATGTAGGCTATAATAAGTCCTTTGCAATGTTAAGTTACCGGCCCCTTCGCCTTGATGCCAATCCTAGCGTGCAAAAGTTAAAACAACTTTAAAACACATGTGTCATGTTTACTTTTTAAAGTTAATATCATAAATTACTCAAGTTTCAATCGTTGGATGAACATTTGATGTATGGTTATAGTTGCATTCCATAATGAAATGCACAGAGCGATGGTCTTGCCAACTTAAACCTCCATAATCACCCTATAATCATTAGATTTAGAAAGATCAATGATTAAGATTAAGCATTTGTAACTTGTAGACCTAAGACGTGTCATTCACTTTAATGTTCCAATTTTGAGAAACAAAACAATTAAAGCACTTTGTACTACTAAGTGTCAACTGTCAAGTGATTAATATTTATTTTTAAATTCAATATCATAAATTACTCAAGTTTCAACCGTTGGATGAACATTTGATGTATGGTTGTAGTTGCATTCTGTAATGAAATGCACAGAGCGAGGGGCTTGCCAACTTAAACCTCTAGAATCACCCTATAACCGTTAGATTTAGAAAGATCGACAATTAAGATTAAGAATTTGTAACTTGTAGACCTAAGATGTGTCATTCACTTTAATGTTCCAATTTCGAGAAAAAAAGAATTTAAAGCACTTTGTACCAGGCTAAGTGTCAACTGTCAAGTGATTTTTTTAAGTGAGGGGGTCAACACATGGGGAGATATTTTCAAGTCCTTTGCAACGTTAAGTTACTAGCCCCTTGGCCTTGATGCCAATCCTAGCGCACAAAATTTTAAAACAACTTTAAAACACATGTGTCATGTTTATTTTTTTAAGTTAATATCATAAATTACTCAAGTTTCAACCGTTGGATGAACATTTGATGTATGGTTGTAGTTGCATTCCATAATGAAATGCATAGAGCGACGGGCTTCCCAAATTAAACCTCCGGAATCACCCTATAACTGTTAGATTTAGAAAGATCAACGGTTAGGAATTTGCAACTTGTAGTCTTGTTGACCTAACTCCTAAGACGTGTCATTCACTTTAATGTTCCAATTACGAGAAAAAAAACATTTAAAACACTTTGCACTTTGAAATTGTACAGTGATTTTTAAAGTCTTCACTCTTCAGATTGCTCATTGCAGTGTACCACCCTATTTTGGATTCCACAGTTCCACTTCCAACAACGCCATTCCAGTTTTCAAGAGTCGAGACTCAGAATTTGGGTAAGTGAAAGAATTCCTACAGCTACGTTTCATCGTTTGACATTTCTTAAAATCTTATTTTGTCAAAGTTTGAAGTTTGGGTTTAGAGACTCAAGAATTCATTAAAATTAAGGAGGACTAATAGGTATTACTTATTAGGGAATTCAAATTTCACAACTTCACATTTGTATTAGCATGTCTACCACCAGTACCACTAGAGCAATATCCAATAAAAAAATATATTATGCAGAATTGCTTAAAACCCCAGGTTTCACCGATGGGTACCATGATATTTATGATCCAAAAATCTATGGTAGGCGTACCTCATAACTTAGATTTTCATCTCAGAATAAGGCTACAAAGAAAACGCAAGTTGATAGTATCAGTGCACCATGGATAACTAGATCAGGGCGCATGATGTTACATGAAGTTTTCCCTTGCCCAAAATTTATCATGGTCTATGCCGAAAATTATGATGATAAGAAAAGAGCAATTGTTAATAAAGATAACCAAGAAGAATTGTTATCCATTAATGTAGAAGAACTTGGAAAAGTGTTGGGGTTTACAATCGAAGAATTTGGAAACCACCACATTGACCTAGAAAAGCTTGCTAGTGATTATGAAGCAGTGGAAGAAAGGCAAAAAAATAATTTCTTAAATAAAATAGTTAAGAATAGAAACAAATTGAAAGGTGATCATAAGCCTCCTTATAATTTGGATATTTTTAAACCATGGGTTCAGGATACTATTTCCATGCTAGCATTTTTCTTCGGTCTGGATAGCAATTTGGAAGTGGGTGCAAGCCTCCTTGAAATGGTATATAATATGCATTATGCTGATGAACATGTCAAATATAATTATACTTAGCACATTGTAGAATCCATGCATAAACAATTTTTAATGATTAAAGCAGGTTCCACCAAGACATTTAGGCTCACAACCTACTTGTGCTATCTTTTTCTATTCAAATTTAAAGGAATGTTTCAGACCAACAAGCCTCAGATTCAGCTCTATAGTAATGCATAGGAAAATAAAATGGCTCTAGTATATGAATGGCCCAATGAGATAAGGATGCATGATTCTCGAAGGAACTACAATAATTTTGTAGACTACTTTTTTTCTCCATTGCATCAAGTAATTACAAATAATCCAATGCCTGGATTGCCTATGTCATGTAGAAACTGCATGCAATTAGGAAAAGAAATACAATTGGCTGATTGGTACTTAATGGAAGAATATACTGTGCTAATATTTTATGGATCGGGAGTACAACCATACAAACTTCCAATAATGTGACAAATTTTTTTTTTGCATTGGAATATGTAAGGCAGGTGTAGAGTGCTGATGAACTACACTTTCTCAGTCAGCAAAAGAAGACCTTATTTCCTTCTTTACCTTTTTCATGTGGAGGGTTCACAATCGAGAGAAAAGTATTTAGTGTGGCACATAATATTTTGAATTTTTTTGACTTTGATGCTATATGTCACTGGCGGTATGATCCATGTGACATCATTAAATCAATGATTGTGGCCAATAGGAATGTTGCAAATAGAATTTAACATCAAAGTAAACCCTTGATTGAAAACTTGAGAAACAAGGATTCTTGGGATGAGGTCAAAATACTCCTACAGAAAAGTGTTGCTGAGAATGGTATTTCTTTTGAACAATTGTCAGTAGAAATTATGGCATTGCACCGAAAGACAATCAGGACATACAACAATTTTTATGAAAAAAGTGATAAAACATCGAGTAGAGTAAAAATTCCAGGTTATCTAGAGAAGGAAGTTATAGATAAAAATTGGTCACGATAAAAAAATATTGCCTTTTGGTCTATGAGGAAGGACCTAGGTGATCCAAGAGCTCTTGCAGAGTATGGAGCTAACAAAGAAGATAAAGAGTTTAGCAAATTGTGGAATATAGAGCATCCTGATCAGCGTGGAAGAAAAGGAAGTGATGAATCTGATGATGAATCTAATGATGATATTGATAGTGAAGAAGAAGAACAAAGCCATACCAATTACAAACCTGGTTTAAGTGAGGCCACAAAAGAAGCATATGCTTCAACATATACTTCAGGAGCAGCCATACTTTAAAAAATTGGTTATGAAGGTGGTCCTTTGGGGTCCAAAGGACAAGACCCTTGGACAATAACAGATGTTGAGCATAGAAAAACAGTTGATAAATCTTGCCTTGGGCTTAGAGGTGAAAAAGTAGACCAAGGGCATACAAGTCAAACTCAATTTGCTAGAGCTTCTAATCCTCATCCTCATGGTCAGATACAATCACAACTAGGACATGCCCTTGGTGGAAAACTTAGTGCAAGTGGGAGTGCCATTGGTTGTGATGGTATGGGTAGTAGTACTAGTAGTGGTCAACATGTGCTACACCAACAAATTACACATAAGACTAAGAGGAAAACAATAAAAGATACCACAAAAACACCAGGTGATCAAGGCAACCAAAAGAGGCAAAGGATTTTGACAGGTCAAGTCACACTCTTAGTGGATCGACCACAAAAGAGTTATTTCCAGGTACTCCCTCAATTCCAGTTAGTGTGGGTGCGACATAATTAGCAACTGCAAGTACTATTCCTTCGCCATTCAAGCATTCCATTGTTCCCGCCTCCCTAGGTTATGATTTCATTGAAGAGTTTAAAAAGAAATCAAACTTGAATAAAAAAGAAAAGAAGAAACTGATGGAGAGTGCATCTGCTATAACTTCAGAGCCTGCAAAAATCATGGTATTACCCACATTTTACACAAATAAAGAAATCATGGAGTACACAATTGTTGTTCCCATAGTTCAAAACAAACCAACAAATTAGATGGATTGATTTGAATACCAGGTAACCAATTTTCAATTGGATTTTTTTGGCCTGAAAAATACTAACAAAATTAATGTATCAAAGAAGAAAAATGAATTAGTGTACACATCATTGCTAAAGCAAGATAGAGAGAAGAAAAGATTGTAGACCCAAATAGAAAAAGTTACAGGAAGACCTAGGAAGTGAGAAAACAAAGAGGAAAGCAGCAGATAACAAGAGCAATGAATTAGAAAAAAGAATAATAAAATTTGCCTCTACATCAACAAGCAAAGAGGATAAATCAAATGAGAGAGAAGTGAATGATGTGAAGTGAAGGCTAGATGAGAGCAATAAGAAATATGATGAGGAAAAATCCACTTCAGAAAATTTAAGACTAAGCATTGCGAATGGAAATGCACAGTGGGAACAAAAATTGGAGAAATAGAGAAAAACAAATGAAAGATTCGAGACAGAGCTGACGGAAGCAAAAGAAGAAATTAAGTCTTCTCAAAATAAGTTATCTGCATTTTGTAGAGATATAGTGAGGCATATGAAACAAAATATCTGGGATGAAATAATGCAGAGGTTTGATCATTTGTGTGACATGTTTCAATTGATTGATGCTATCAAACAACATTATAAGAAGCTCAACAAATATTTAGTGGACAACAAAAACGTGCTGGAATTAGAGAAATCTGCAAATCAAGTTCTACAAACAGTCTACAAAGCCAGTGAAAATGATCTAAAATCAAAAGCGATTACTAATCGGATTGAAACCTCAATGAAGTTGTCATCTATCATTGAAAAGTGTTCAAGAATGTATGGAACAAAGGAATATTTGCATTTGGTTGTAGACAAGATGAAGGTGGTGGATGAAAAGGTAAGGAACTTCACAGAGCTTGGTTTTTTAGAGGCTTTTGACACAAATGAGCAATTCATTGGAAATGATGGTTTTAGAAAGAAGATGGAAGGTGCAAGGAAGATTGATTTGGACCAATTTCCTCAAAACCCAGATTTGAACTATTTAGATTCCATTAGAACACTGATGACCTTGAATGCAAAATTGACTGAAGAATTCAAGACAGGTTCCACTTCCAATTACAATCATGAAATGTTATCAAAACTTCAAGTCAAACAACATCAGTTAGAACAAATGGCAATTCCACCACCTGAAGAGTGGAAGTTTCTAGAAAAGGTGATACAGTGACGATTTATTATTTTCAATCTTTGACAATATGAGTTTCCAAGTTCCAACTTAGCTTTGTGTAGACTTGTCTTTGGGCATTGGAAATATTTTAAATTTCCAATGCCAATATGTACTCCTTCATGTGAAATTCAATTAAAAAGCTCAAATTCAGACTTCAGTAATGTGATGATGTTCAATTATTTGGATTATGTATTATTTATTTTATCATTTGAACTAGTGATGAACTATTAGCTCATTATATTTACTTCTTGGTAGAGCTTCCAAGTTATGGATGTTGAACTATTAGCTCATTATATTTTCTTCTTGGTAGAGCTTCTAAGTTATGGATGTTGAACTTTTAGCTTCTGTTATGTTTTGACTAAAAATCCTGATCAATATCCACCAACTTACACCTCACCCACATCCCACATACTGCAAAAATACACTACATTTGATTTTATGATTAGAAAAAATTGCATAGATTTGTGTGACAAGATCCATTTTGTGGCCCACATTACTACTTGATCAATGATCATGTCCATAAATAAATCTAAAACCCCATGGTCATAGCCCCTATTCCTGAAGAATTCAAATTCAATGTATTGACAAATTAAATGTACTTCCACACACTCAATTTGAATAACATAAACAACCACTTTGGAGACAGCCAAATAAGTTAATAACTTATAAGCATATGAATCCACAACAGTTGAAAACTTGAAAGAACATCAGTAAATATGTGTAAACTTCTCCATTGTATTGATCTACAAACTTCAAATGATATGCATTATAAAAATAATTTATGATATGAGATGGATGGGCGAATTGGTGCAATCTATTATCTATCTTCTTACTATTTTCTACTCTAAAGTCTAATTAAAAATGATGTGATGATCCATTGATCTCCTATTGGGATCTTGATCTCTCTTATATATGAAAGGCAACAAGCTGCAAACCCCTTGCAAAAATTCATGATGTTTGATAACTAAACATAACTCAAATTATAAATAAAATAATGCCGCAGGTGAATGCACCGATCCGTTAATCTCCAAGCAGAAGCCCGTGACCGCTAACCACCTAAGATCTGTTCAAGGCTTCTACTCCATGATAGGGTGCTCATCATGCTATCGGCTGGCATTCTTCCTCTGAATCTGATGGTTGTTCTGTTGGATCTGATTTTGACACATCTATAGTTTGGCTAATAAAGAGATTGACTGCAGAGAGGTGATGGATGTACTCCTGTTCAACATAGGTGTCCACGTTACAGAACGCCTCTTTCATATCATATTCCATAGACATTATTTTTTCAAGTTTCTTATGAGTGTTTTGTAAAACCATAACCTCGTCATTTATTTCTTGCAACACAACAGTTAGAAGCCTAGCAAGCTCTTCCTTCCAATCATCATATTCTTGCAGATTTCCAATGCCAAAATGAAGTGTCGGGAGTGGGACTAAATCAAAGCAGTTAAAATCTTCGCTAAGCCTGTTATGATATCCATTATTTGATTCTACCAACTTGTTATATGTCAACAATATTTTTCCTTTCATAACATTCTTATCTATGAGTTCCTTTTTTTCTCCATCATTCTAGGCTACAATCGTTCATTCTCCACCAATGCAATGCGTGTTTGTTTGAATACTTTCCAATATTCAATAGCACATTTCATCATTTTGTTGAATCTTTCTTTTATCATTTCAGATACAATTTTATATTTGATGGTTTTCACTTCTTTCTCCAATTCTTTGCATTTCCCCTGGGATTTCAGATGGCAATTCTTCCAATAGGCTACATCAGCCAATGCGTCAAGCACTCTCTTATCTTTTTCAAGCCATGGGGAGTACAACTCTGATGTGGAGGAGGAAGATTTTTTTTCTCTTTGATTTGCTAGATCTTTCTTTAGTTTGTCATTTTCTTTAATCAGTTTTTCGATTTGTGCTTTGGTAAATTTTGCCACATTTATGTTCAATTATGCTGTCTCCATAGGGTTGGTATCCACTACTCATTGAACCAAGAGATTACCAAACACTTGGTTTGGATTACTAATTATAGCAGATATTTTATCACGGGGATACAATGACCAAATAAGAAAGGTGGTTTTGTCTGGGTTGTACCCATATCCTGAATACATTTTGTCACTTGCTTCTTCTGTTAAGTTCATTATCGTATCCCCTCTTTTTTTGAAGCTATGAAATACAATTGAAGAGCTAATATCCCACCCTGGTAGGAGCAACACTCTAGCTTCTTGAAGCAATTCCATACCTCTTTCAGGAGTGATGGACTCCATTTCCTTTTCTACCTCCCTTTTCAATTCCTCCAGAGCAGTTGCCTCATGTTGAGGAGTGATATCTTGTATCTGTTGTCTCATTTTTTTGCCTTTATATTCATAAATAAATGATTTAAATTTAGAAGATTTAACAAAATCACAATCAGAAATAAACTATTATCCAGCCCTGACCCTCACATCATCAGATAGTTCATTCGATGCCTCAAATCTTACAATATTATTCTCTTGAGGGGGCTCGTACTGTGCAATCATAGGAGCATTGATTTGTTTGACCTACTCACCCTCTTCATCACCCTGCTCTTCTTCACTTATATCAGTATCTATAGAAAAACATACCTTAGGAGTAGGTTGTGAAGGTATGTAATCCAAGTTCTCTATGTCTTCAGCTTGTACTCCTGAATAGGTTGCATGAGCTGCATCAAAAACAACTGGGGGAACATCCTTTACCAATTCATTGACATGAGCGATGAGTTGCTCAATTCTTGTTAAAGGATCCCGTATCTCACCAAATGCCTTTGAATAAGATGGGAAATTTTTTATCTTCCATTCCTCTGCAAAAATAATCTTGTTATAGGTAGCCATTCTTTCCTTGGTGGAAGCCTCATCATGGTTTCTTATGACATCTTTGATTGAGAACAAATGTTCATACCCTGATAGCCCCTGCGATAATCTCGCCTTGTGAATGAACCCTTTTGCATCAAATTGTTTCCTTACATCACCTAGAGGTAGGTTGTACTATGCTAATTTACCATCAATTTCTCCATATCCTTAATTGGCAACCACTGTAAAGTATCCAAAACATAAGGTGTTGGGCATAATTGATTGTTTGCTATGTCCTTTGACGTGTTTGGAATTAGATTTTTCCAATTGCCTCACAATTTCTAAATAAGCAATTCAGTCAGGAACTACTCATGGCATCAAGTATGGAGCCTCTTCAAACCCATAAACCCTTATCACTGTACAATCAGGGAAAGCATACTAGTCTCCCCAGTTATGATTCACTTTATTGATCTGGTCATTTTCCTTTGGTCTTAGAAATCTTTGTACTTCTGGGGATAGGTTATAATTGTATGGATATCCCAACAACTTCATCAATGGTTTTACAAAAGATTCTTCAAAATAAAGGTAACGAGACCTACCAAATCGACTATCCCACAATGAAGTCCATATTTGTACAGGTTTAAAATCTCCATTTTCATATGTATCTTTTATCCTTAATTCTTCACTCCAGACACCTCTGACTTGTCCCTCGTACAATAGCAAATGTATAAGCAAAGAATAGTGTTCAAAATTAATATTATCACTATTATTTTTGATCTTTTCAAGCCCTCGATGTAGGGTGTTGGCCAAGTATCTAGCATAATCAAATGGCCTGGAATCCTTGCTCTATATGTCTGCAACTGAGACCATTGGGGCAATCGACATGAGAGGTGGAACCTCTACTCCTAAAACCTGACCAGCTGAATAATAGGTGTATCAGAAATACTCTTCGAACAAATCTTCATGGAAAGGAGGGTTTTCACTGCTAGAGAACCTCCTGAGTTGGCCTCCTTCATCCTTGGGCCTATGCAAAGGTAATTTCCATCTCTTATAGCTGGTATCCATGTGGCGATACTCTATCAAGAGATATTTGACCGTGAATGATAAATTCAGTGAACACTCTAACTGAAATACATTAGAAATTAGATCCCTAGAAATAACAAGCATGTCACCCCCTCCATGTGACTGAATAGTTCTTTTCTTGGGGTCATATGTGATAGAAAGAGCTTTAATTAGCTATGTGTTCACAAACACATTGGGCACCACAAGTCTTCCCAGGTTCAACCTCCATGGATTGCAGATTGGTTGAAACCTAAATTATTTTCTGTAATGGTACATGAAGAGGTCGTACCCTCGTTGCGGTGTCCAAATATCCCCTAAGCCCTTTTGTTTGTCCCATAGTCGATCCATGGAAGGATTCATTTGAGCACTCCTCTTGGGTCTCGGCCTTGACACAGGGCATTGATCTATCATGTCTTCATTTAGGAGTATCTCAGGCTTTTCGGTTTTCTATTTTTTAGCTTTGGGTTTGTCTGTAATCTCTTCCATTATTTAAATCTTAAGCTTTTGATGAAAATAGCTTCTCAGCTGGGTCTGAAGTACTTACGTGAGTCTTGTCGAGTCACCTCCACAGTCCACCGGTATTTGTTGTGTCAGAACTCCAAGTTTTTGCATTCTGCTTCTGCCCTAAGCGAAATCTTCTAGGATTTTGTAACAACTACGTGATCAACTTGTGATATAATTCACTTCAATTCCGGTTCATAAATGCACTGCAGTACGATGCCCCGGGATGTCACGTTAGTCTTTCACAGATAGCCACCCTCTCCACTGATGGACACCTATCTTGTTCTATTGATGGGACACCAGATAATGTTTCGCCGATGCACCATAGTTCCCCCGATATACTTTATGCATTCGATAATTCATGCCCATGGTTATAATTCATGGTTACTTTTGTTGACAACTTGACTCTATCGGTATATCGGAAGAGCACCTTAGGAGTTAGGAGTCAGCCCGATAGAGTATTGTTACACCGATACTAGGTTGTGAGCTATTTTCATCGGGCCATCGGCTGTGATGGGGGTTCCACTGATGAAGCATTGTTAGGCTGATGGTATTGAATTTTGTTAGGAATGGGGGAAGGTCTACGTCACTACGAAATTTCAAATTTGTTTAATATTTATGGATGCAATGTGAATGTAGGCTATAATATGGATCTTGTCGCACAAATTTCTACAATTTGCATTGTTCATAAAATCAAAGTGTGGTATATTTTTGTGATTATTGATAAAATAAGATAATTCATGCCCATGGTCATAAATTATAATTCATGGTTACTTTTGTTGACAGCTCGACTCTATCAGTATATCGGGAGAGCACCTTAGGAGTCAGCCCAATAGAGTATTGTTACACCGATACTAGTTTGTGAGCTATTTTCATTAGGCCATCAGCGAGACTGTGATGGGGGTTCCGCCAATGAAGCATTGTTAGAACAATGGAATTGAATTTTATATAATTTATAAAATATCATCAACTATAGTTTGACTTTGGCATATGATTCATGAAGTGCAATATAATATAAAATATCATGGAGACTTGGAGTGCAATATAAAATAAAATATCCTGAACTTGAAGTGCAATGATTCACAATTTATTTGAATACAATATAAAAAATCATCAACTACAGTTTGGAATATGATTCATGCAGTGCTTGAGTGCAATATAAAATAAGATATCATGAAGTGCAATGATTCACAATTTCAATGTTCATTGAATACAATATAAAATATCATCAACTATAGTTTGGACTTTGGAACAATGGAAACTGATTCATGAAGTGCAGTAAAAATACCTAAAACCTGCTAATTCTCTTCCATTTCCCAAACAGAATTAGGGTCCTCAAACCGATGCTCATCTTCAAATAAAGTAAAAGAGTCATCTTGATTCTGAGACTGCTTTGCACTTTCTTCGACTTGTGTCTCAAATTCAACATTCATTGTTTGATTTGTGTCAATTTCAATATCATTGTCATATGTCCCAGGCCCACTGCCACTACCACTAGTACTACCACTAGTACCGGCGGGTCTTGGAATTGGAGAGCCGGTGTTGCACAACCCGGTCCCTCTTCTTTCACATATGGACCTCTAGATTGCAAGTTCCCTTTCAAAAGGATTTTTTTTTGACATTATACGTAGTTGCTTTCATCCTCAAGCAATTTTCCAAATTCTTGTCTAGTTTGTTTCTTACCTTTGATTTCAAAAACCCCAATGTATTGAAAACTCTCTCATCCTCCACCGACCCCAATATCATTTTTTGACATAAATCAACAAGTTTAAAATATTCTGACATTGAACCACGCAATATTTCACTCTGACCTAAGCTTGTCCAAACCTTTTTTATTGATCCTGGTTCAAAGGACTTATCCTTTCCCATGGACTTATACTGGTCCCTCATAGCTGTTGTAAAACTCTGACATTGCTTTCTAAGCTTATTTTCATTTAAAATTCCTTCTATTGTCTGCTCATTATATGTTACCTTTTTCGAAAGATGTTCGATCAAGATTTTTACTTGATCATGAGAATATTTTGGGTTATCTCGGTTTACCCAAAATTGAGGATACACAATACGCATGGCTTCAAGTATTTCATGTTGAGGGAATCTTTTACGAATCTCTGAGGAAAGAGATTTTTCAATTTCCTTCAAATTATCACTAACAGATTTAACAATGTCGTTAAAATATTCCTCGTTAATAGGTACTTCTTTTCTAGAGCACTTGGCTATCTTACAATGGTACATTGGTATCTCATATCCACATACACACAAATACATAAATGCCTGCTTGCATTAAACTATAAATAATTATCAGGATTATTCAAATCAGTAATTTTTCGCCACATCAAATAATTTGCACCTTCTTGTGTTAGATCTAGATATAGATGATCAAGGGCCAAGCATGTAAGTTTACGTAGATTGGCATATTCATAAATATACATAGTTCTATCTTGGGATTTCTTCACAAGATTGTTCATCTCATCCAACATGGGGAGAAGACTAACTAAAGTCAAGAGTGTCGCTATATCGCTTAACCTATGTAAGAGGTCAGGAGCTTTGTCTACTGTGTTGTGATGCTCGTACATCACTCCAATCAAGGATTGATGTTATGAAAGAACTTGTTTTGTTGGTCCATGCAGGGAGATCCATATGGTATCGACATCCTTGAGAAGCTTGTTTCCAGGTGTTATGCCCTCAGCAAAATGTTGAAATTCAAGGAAATGTTTGGGACTTCGGCAGAAGTATGCGTGGATCTCACGAACTAGATTTTCAACTTTTGATACTATAGGAAACTTGCTTACAATTTTGAATGCTAAATTCATTCTGTGGGCCATGTAGTGAATGCCAAGCATGTATGGTGCACAAGTAGTTTGTAAATTTGTGCAAAGACCGCTCCTTTGACCTTGCATCACTGCAGCTCCATCAACTCCTACACACACCAACTTTTTGGAAATTGTCAACTCATCCATACCTGCAATTTCATTCAAAGATTTCTTGACTAGTTCAAATAGATTTTGCGATGTTGAACCGTCCTTTATTTTATGAACACAAAGAAGATGAGCTTGGAAAATATGTTGTTCTATAGTATACAAATGCATACAAACCCAAGAAGTATTGTCTACCGTAGTAACTTCATCTAAAGATAATGCAATAAAATTTGACTCTTTTAATTTCTCCTTTAAATCTTGGTTTTCCACTGCAGCAAGATAGTTCGCCCATTCCCATCTAGCGTTTACTGACCAATGTGAGAAGGGAAAGTGGGGAACACTCAAATAAGATAATAAATCAAAATATTCTGGGTAGTCTGTCATAGGACGCCTCCTAGACAAAATATGAAAAACAACACTCATTTGAACAGTTTTTGACAGATTTGTTGCTGCCATGGATTTTCCAAAATGAGCCTCAAGTGTACCTTCACATTTTTTAATCTTTGAAATTCTATGGTTATGCTCTCCATAATCTGTGACATACTTAACATGAAGACATTCTTCCTTTGATTTCCATTGTACGACTGGTTGTTCCTTTCCGTCTATGATTTGTTTTTCGTAAACTTTACCGATATGCTTTTCTATAGTGTCAAGCTTTAGCTACATCATCTTGTCTCTTCCACATTTCCAACTACAAATCTTACATTTGACCTTTGTTGCCCTTTTAATATCATTTTTGTTTGATACCCCCATTGGTTCAAGGAATGGGTACTTCGACAACCAACCAATTTGAAAATTCCTTGTCATTTCCCACTCGCGCCCCAATTTTGCTTTGCCTTTTCTTTTCTTGCTACCAACATCATCCTCATCCAAGTCAATTATCTCATTCTGGCTATCCAGGGTATCCCTTGGAACATCTTTTGTGGTATTGCCATCCTCATATGATACATTTTGATTTAACACAATGACAATCTCACCTTGACCTTCCTGTGGGGGAAGAGTTGATGATGTAGCTCCATCTTCAATAATATTTGGTGGAAGAGTTGATGGTGTAGCTCCACCTTGATTTGATGGATTAGAAGCTTTTCCAATTCCAAAGTAAGACTGTATGGTACCTCCACATTTTGGGTGTTTTTATGGCCTCCCAATCTCTTCATTACCCTCCTGCTCAGGAGTCCTACTCTTGCTGCTTGACATATTGATATCTCACTTCGAATAAAAGATGGAAAAACATGTCTTCTTGTTTAAGAAAGACAGACCGACAGAGAATATAGATCCCATTCCCTACTCAAAATTATGTTTAAGACTGAAGCAAGAATGAAAAATAGATAAATAAATCTTTTTATTATAACTAATATCTAATAACAGTATGAAGAAATGATCACTCACCTTTGAGTCTACGTTTTCAGGTTTCGCTGACTTCTGAATCAAGAAGTAGAACCTCAAAACCGAGCAAAATGTGTAAGAACAAATAACAGTTTCAATTGTATTTATATCAATCCATATTTGGCGAATTCCGTGGGATTTTGAAATGGTATGTTAAAAATTTGGTGAATCCCGCGTGCTTATACAACAATACCTTGTAATTTTCAAGGCGAAATAGGTCCTCATAAGAAACTATTTATAAATTTTGATTGGCGAAATGGGTCTTCACAAGCAACTATTTGTAAATTTTAATTGGCGAAATGGGTCTTCATATAATGTTGTTTTAATAGTATTGGCAAATATGTTGGTGTTTTATGACATGCTCCCCAGGATTCCAGGCGAAAATATTAATCGGTTCGTTGGAAATGCGTAGTCTGTTATGGCAAATTTATTGCCTAAACATGCCTCATAAAAAAAAATCGCTGGGGAATGGACATGCATTGGATCGATAGTTCATGAAATCCTGGCGATTTGAACACCCTGCGGATACAGTAAATTCGCCAAATTCAAATTGCCCAATTCCTAGAATTTGCCAATTGGCGAAGATTCGCCACTAAAGTTTTCCCTGCTTGACAACACTTTGTTACTCAATGTATGTTAATTCTTCAATCCTTTTTTGTGAGGAGAGAGGTTTTTTATATAGAAAATGAGATTTGAATGGATGATCAAGATCATTTTGAATAATATCCAGATCAACAGTTGGAGTGTGTTGAGAGGATTTAGAAATGAGAGAATTGTGCAAAGTGGATTGCACAATTTTTGTGATTGGGAAATAGATTGGTCAGTCAGGAATGTGATTGATCAATTAACAAAATAGATTGATCAGTTAGGATTGTGATGGTTTAGTTAGGAATGTGATGTTTTAGTTAACATAATAGATTGATTAGTTAACAAATTAGATTGATTAGTCAGCAATCATAATTTGCTCAATCAGAAAGTGGGTGAGGAATATGAATTAATTGATTTAATTAATTAATTCCTTTTTGGAGTTTGAACGTGCAAATCAAGTTTGACTTTTGCAAACAAAGTTACATTAGTTTTGATTTGATTATTGATAATTAATTTGAATAGTTTGATTTAATTCAAATTTTTGGAGGGAAAGTGTTGTAATAAAATTATTAATTAATATTTTAATCCACTTAGGAGAATAAGGTGATTTAGCAACGTAATTGGCATTATTTTATTAATTAGGACGAAATAAGGTGGGATTAGGACTTTATTAAATAAATGAGATTTACTTAATTGGTTGAAATGATGAAACATGAATTAATTAAATAATGTTGTTTTATTTAATTAATAGAGGAATTATGGTTTCTAGGACTTTATTAAATAAATGAAATTTATTAAATTTGTCTGAAATGATGAAAAAGTGAATTAATTAAATAATGTATTATTTAATTAATAGAGGAATTTAAGTTTTTGATGTCGTTTTGATGTGATGTGATGTGGTGTGATGCGAGAACGTTGCAGTATGACTTCGAGCATTCTAGGATGATTCTGAGATGATGTGAGAAGATCCAAGACATTACAGGATGATTTTGATATGTTTCAAGGTGATTATGAGATGATTTGAGACATTATGAATTATTCCAAGTTATTATGAGGTGTTACAGGATGATTCTGAGTTATTCTGAAGTGTTATGAGATGATTCTGAGTCATTCTGAAGTGTTATAGGATGATTCTAAGTCATTCTGAAGTGTTATAGGATGATTCTGAGTCATTCTCAAGTGTTACGAGATGATTCTAAGTCATTCTCAAGTGTGATGAGATGATTTTGAGTCATTTTGAAGTGTTACAAGATGATTTCAAGTCATTATGAAGTGTTATAGGATGATTCTGAGTCATTTTGAAGTGTTACAGGATGATTCCGAGTCATTCTCAAGTGTTACGGGATGATTCCAAGTCATTCTAAGATGTTACGAGATGATTCTGAGTCATTCTTAAGTGTTATGGGAAGATTCTGATTCATTTTGAAGTGTTACAGGATGATTCCGAGTCATTCTAAGATGTTACGGGATGATTTTGAGTCATTCCAAAGTGTTATGGGATGATTTTGAGTCATTCTGAAGTATTACGAGATAATTTCGAGTTATTCCAAGATGTTACGGGATGATTCCGAGTCATTTCGAGATGATCAGAGATGATGTTCCATATCGTTTGACATTGTTTGAGGTTGTTCAATGTTGCTTAGTGTTGTTTGATGTCATTCGATGTTGTTTGATGTCATTTGAGGTTGTGTGATACATGTCAAGTCAATTTTACATGTCTACACTTATTCTATTTAATTTTCCATTTCATAGAATCATATCCAAAAGTTAAGAATAAATTTGTACACCATTTTCTTTGTTTATTCCAAATACATACAATATCAAAGTGGGAAAAAAAGAATTTAAACCTTTTCTATTGCTTTGACAGTCATGCAATAATTAGATTTGTTTCCCTACACTAGAGGAAAACCCTTGCATTCATTAAATCAAACCACATAATAATTCACTTCAAAATAATTCATTTTCTCCATATTGCAAATCCATTTTGAAATCACTTGTTAATTTTACTTCTATTAGGGATAAGTTAAAATGTATTCCAACATATACTTTTCAACTTCCTTCAATTGAATATAAAGATATGCTTGCAAGCATTAAATACAATGTATTATTACATAACATATGAAGTATCTTCTCCAAGAAATATTAACTCAAAGGAAATGTTGTATGCAAACAGAGACATCATTTTGATAACCTCCTTTCGAGGTACATTTACAATCCTTGCAAGGAATACAAACTTAAAGTATTGAAATGAATGACCAAGTAAGAAAAAGAAACTCTTGAATTACAACACATCCTCTCCTTCCACACCAAGCATCTCCAAGATCACCATAAAAGCCTGAAAGAACGAACATAGGAAAAAAACAAGGCATCGATGGGCTCTCCTCCCATCCATAGGTTTATAGAACAACCCACCCCGAGCAAGGGGTTTCCACATAGCCACTTGAAACAACTTAGCCCAAGATTCAAACACATGTAACACACTATCATTTCACATATGCAAATTTCCTCATAGCAATACATTCACATACAATCACAACACATATCTACCACATTGGTTTATCCCAAGGGTAAACCACTTAGGGGGGTGGGGGCTCAACCAAACATGGGTAAAAGTGAATATATATAACATCAAAACCATCTCCACAGTCCACAATAATCTCCACAAATCCCCAAACCAACACCTCCTCAACTCCACACCCCTTATTCCTCCCATGCACACAACATAACATGAAGAAGGAGATACTCATATCCCATAATTAAAAACAAGGGTACTCATACCCCGATGATGGCCATCACATAATGGGATACTCTTATCCCAATTGAAAGCACCAATGCGATGGAGAAATCTTCCATTCAACCCCACACATGGAGGACCAAAATCCTCTATAAGAGAGGGGGTCACCTCCCCTTAGAAAAATACACCAAAACAAAATGCATCACAATTTCAAGACTTTCCATAACAACAATCCCACAAGAAACTCCCCAAAACAAAACCCTCAACACAAAACATTTTTTTCAAAGATGCACAACATAACACTATGAATACAACAACTAAAACACAAGAGGGAATAGTTAAATCCAATTCTATGATACCACTAATGGTAGACACAAATGAAAGAGAGTCTCCTCCCAAAATCTCCTTCTCCCAAGATCACCTTCTCCCAAGATCACCTTCTCCTCCCAAAATCTCCTCAAGACAAGAACTCAAAATGCAAGAGAGCACAAATGGTATGGTAACCCCTTCCTTTCCATAAGTAGGGTGTTATAAAGGGAAGAAAGAAGTTAATTCCTCCCAACTAACTCAACCACTTCCCTATTTTCGCCACTTTTACAAAGGGGTCATAACAAGAGTTATAAACACTTTTAAAAAGGACATAAATGTTAAAAACAAACTTCTAACCCATATACCTAAGGCATAGGCTATTCCCCAAACATAAAATATACTTTAATTCTCCTTAAAAGACTTCTAAAGTCCATTTGAAATTACATGACTAAAATTTACACAAGAAAACCAAAAAATATAATATCAACACACAATCCTTAACATCAAGGCTTATGGACCAAGGACCAAGAGGAACATAATAGAGATAAGATGAAGGGTGGCTAAGTGGATCCCCTTAATCCATTGGTGTTAGAACTCTTGCACACTCGATAAATGGTGTTAGTATGATAGGAATAGATACACACACACACCTAATCCTAATAATTCACTACTTAATATATATCAACATAATCAAATAACCTACATAGAACATTATATGTTAAAGTGCATAAATCAAAAATCACATCAGTGTTATCATAACGCATTAAAGCATGAAATACATTAACATCAGATCTAGAATATGATAGATCATCATCATCATCATAAACACATATAATTATGACTCAACTGATTAATCATAAGATAACATATACAATGCATAACTTTGCAATTACACCAATTACCCTAATCGTAACAAGAATTACTACATGAATAATATAACATAATATCCATAATTATATCAATACCTTCTAAAATATGCATCAGTTAAATAATAACCCATAGATTCTAATATCATGTTACATAACATCCTCAGTGAATGAATATGCATCGTTAAAATACTAAATCTCATAATCATTTAAATATATCTAGATTCACCAAAAGATCATGCTAGAGGGAAACCCATGAGCTGAATAATATATCACCCATTGAATAGGTAAAGCTTCCCAATTAATCCATCAAGTGAATGACCATCTCTCCCAACTCAGGTATGTCACCCAACATGAAAGCACATAAAATATTGGACAAGGATCATCAAATTGTATCGATTCAACATAAACATAGAGGGTGGGGTCTCACATTCTCCCCCCCTAGAACTTGAATTCCTCCTGGAAGTCTTTAAATATTTTAGAGAAAAATTTCACATGTGCAACCATACTATTGGAAAATATATCATACCTATCCTCCTCAAAAATTGAGCCATACATAAGCCTATTATAAAATTGTATTTAAGGAATCTCCTTGAATTGAAGTCTAACTAGCATCGAAGTCTAACCACTATTAAAGAGTATAGATTTGGAGTCCATTTGGTGCTATGAGATGGTGTTGCAATCGGTAGTTAATATGCAACTAAATACATACGGTTAGGGTTAATAGACCGAACTCTTATTCCCACACATATTCCAAAATTAAGTCTCCTCTTTTGTTTCAAACTGGCCAACTAAAGTGTGGGTCAAGTAGTACTAGGTATTAGGTGTCACTTAGGATATGTTAGACTATTGTTTAGTTATTTAGGTCATTGGATAAAGCTAAAGAAATGCATACAGTTTCAAACAAATTTTAAAGCCTTCCAAAAAATAAGATAAACATATTATTGTAAGAGTTTTTGGATTAGATTATGTCAAAAAAGATTCCATCAACGTTTCAAATTACACTTTGTGATTCATCATCAGGATAGAGGAGAGCATAGGAATAAAATGAACGTTGTAGAATAAGAAAGAATAAAAAAGAGAGAGGAGGGAAGGGGGAAAATATGGCACAAGAATCAAGGTGGAAGGAAGGGCAACAAGACCAAAGAGTTTGGAAAACAAGGGAATAAAAAGAAAGAATCAAATAATAGAAAAACTAAAAATAAAAGAAAGCTAATAGAACAAGATGTAAATCGAGAAAAAGAACAAAACAACCAAAACCAAAGGCTTGGAAGGACAATAAAGTATCAAAAACAAAAATATAAATGACCAAATGTAAATATAAAAATAAACAAATATAAAATTATATAATTATAAATAAACAGTTATAAATATATAACACTATTCTTTATAAAAATATGAAAAACAATTATAAATACATATATAAAGAAGCTAAACGAAGAAGCTATAAACAAGAAAAGAACAAAAACAACAAAAACAAAAGGCATGGAAGGACAACAAAGTATAAAAATATAAAAATGAAACCAAAATAAATAAATATATACACACAAATATAAAAATGAAAAAATAAAAAATAAAAAATGCTAATCTATATAAAAATTATAAATAAACAATAAAATATATAAAAGTATAAAAGATTAACATAATAAACAATAAGTTTGACAATTATATTACAAATGATTAAATTGGCACCAATTATGGAAGATGAGTCAACAAATCAAAATGACCAAACTTCATAATCCACTACTTGATAGAAATTGAATAGGTTAAGACCTTTTGATTTAGCTGAGTTACTATAACATCAATGTATCTGGTCATTTATTCCTAGCATTGCAACTCATGACATAATAGTCTTGTAAGGCCCCTCCCTTTATATCAGTGTCATAACCTTTTATTCTAAACTTATGTTACTCTGTTGTGTAGATATAGAATGCATCATGAGATGTTGCAGGATCCAACTGTGTTTGAGTGCCATTGTACTTATAGTCTTTTGATTCTAAGAGAAGATTAGATAAATTCTCATGTGAATACTTCCGTTTAGGTATATGATTAAAGCTACATTGATTGATACCATGATTTTTCATGCTTTATGATATTTCAGATCCTCATGTAGTAACGTTTGTTATTAGCATTTGACTCATGTTGAGTTTGAATGTCTCCTATTGTCTTTACTTGAGGATCCCCATATCAAGTATCATGACCAATTCAATAAAGGAGCCATAGGGGTTTTTATAATAAGTGATCACAAATAAGATACATATTAGATTCCTATAGCACTTCTAACTTCAGTGGGAATAAGATGTAAAGTAAATAAGGAAAGATGAAGAGTTGTAGAGTTTATATTTCTATTGAGTTGTGAGATATCATTTAATTATGATCTATGTACTTGAATTTGAACATCAAGCCTTTACTTATAGTTGGGAAATATTAATAGAGATTTAGTATATAGGGATGACTGAACCTAGTTAAAGTTACATTAATCTATCAAGAATAAATAACTTAATTTTCCATTCTATGCTTAATATCATTTTAATTGGTTTTTGAGATCACTATGGTAGTTCAGTGAAGTCATGAAGTTCTCCATGTTCAATAATGTGATATTAAATCATTTATTAAATTACAAAGACAACACAAGGAAATGTCTTAGAATGTATATCATCTCGAGGGTCATATTAGTGCATTTTATGTATTATTAGCAATATCCTACCAAAAATGTAATAGTAATAGTAATAGTGCTATTATTAACATACTAACATTTCATCCATTATTATTATTACGATGAGACTAATACTAATACAAGTTTTCCATTATATTGTGAATCTATCATTACATCGTGTTGATATGAACATTGCCATTGTTATCTATAGAAATATATTAATGTTAAAATTGTATTAATATTAATACTATGATGATTAACTTAAAAGATGGTAATATTAATTTGTATTGTAATACTATTATTAATATCAATCACATTCACATTCATATTAATTATGTTGATATTATTATAGTTAATTTTTAATTTAAAATCACCTATATTACTGGTGCTTCCATTATTGTCGCTACTATTGGGTATGGGTATAATAACCAATAGAAACTTCCATCAGTATTTAATATTTATTATATGCATATACAATTGTCCATCGCACCGACTGCCAACCATTAAAATGTTAGAGGCAAGATTAGATTTGTGTTAAGGATCTAATGACTTAGGGGAGAGGAGCCGATACGTCGGCGGGGGCCTGAACGTGCGATGTGACATGCGCTCATTGGGGCCCACACCTATACACTGGTCCTCCACAACGTAAGCTTAATTTCATCCATAGATAGGATTGATCACATCAAACATAAATCAGATATAAAATGCACACAAGTTAGCATTAATTTAAAAACTTAACAAGTACATGGTGGCAGCCAAACATGATGAAGTGTATCCAACTTGTATCTGACATTGAACAAGTACCATTCCGACATGGAATTAAAACAGCCCAAACACTAAGACATGTACCCTTCCCCATAAACTATTAAACCCAACTTTCGCACCAATGCAGGCGTCACTTTCACATTAGTCACAACTACAGAAAATAAACAAGGTGCCAAGTCAACAACTTGAAACCCATCCGACCCATCTTTGACCGACTGGTGAACCCATTACAAGATTGTTTCCCATTGTAGCATAACTAAACCAACACGCAAATGCATTCGCCTGTCCCATCTACCATGAGATCTACAACACGTATCGGCTTCAATCTGTCCCATCTTGCCAAGTAGGGTGCGCACGTAGTGGAGCCAAATGCAAATATCCCACCTGCATCCATTTAACACTCCTGTAAGGCCGCCATTATTCAAAACAAAAGCATGGAAACAATTTCAAAGAATCCACCAAACCAATCAAGTCAAGAATTAAAGGCTGAAATCAATCAAATCTCCAATTCATATGAAACATAACTCAAATTCAAAAGACGACAACAATTTATTTCACCACACCAAACAACCATCAATCAAATTCAAATAGCCGTGAAAACCAACAAGTATTTAGTTATTATGCAGTGAGCGACATAAGAAAAGGAGGAGTGACAAGCACATAATTGAACGAGTTAACATCAAGGGGAGGCAACAACTTAGATTCCAGTGCACCAGCATCCATATTGTACCAGGTTTTCCTTTTCACACTTGTTCTTTATTACAGCCATTAACAACATCCATATTGATCTTCATTACACCCATTACAGTCATATTACATGTTTCTATATGTATCGGTAGGGTTTATATTACAAATATTGCAGTCATAAGTTAGCATATGTGTTCCATAGGATTTATAATGCATATATTAAAGTCATGGTCTACCATTTAAGGCTTTCTCTAGGGTTTATATTGCAAATATTACAGTCATAGTTTACCATCTCTGTTTCCCTAGGGTTTATATTGAAAATGTTACAGTCATAGTTTAGCCTTTCTATTTTAGTAGGGTTTATATTGCAAATATCACACTCATAGTTTAACATTTATGTTTGATAGGTTCTGCATTATCATTCACTCTGCTTTTCATGTGTCTCAATGGTTCTACATTATCATTCACTTTGCTTATTTTAGTCTCACATCGTAGTCTCATAAGTTTTGCATTATCGTTTATATGTTACATATTGGTCATGGTTTACCATTTCTGTTTCAATGGTCCTACATTATCATTCACTTTGATTACCTTATTCTCATAGAATCTACATTATCATTCACTCTAGTTATATTATTCTCATAGGTTTTGCATTATCATTGACTCTTCTTAGCATAATCTCATAGGTTTTGCATTATCATTCACTCTGCCTATGTTATTCTTCTTTCAGTTCTACATTGTCATTCACTCTGGATATCTTATTCTCATATCTTCTACATTATCAGTCTCTAAAGTTTTTGTTGTTCAAACATGAGTGTGGTTTTCACTTTGCTGTGCATGAGAATGTTAATGTTGTAAACACTTAAGAGATATGAGATGTTCTTAAACTCTAACTCCCTTGCATAGCTTGTAATTTTGTGCTTCTTACTCCTCTACTTCCTTATGTTGCTCACTCCAGAATAGATAAATCAAGATAAAAAACTCCTACAACAAAAGATAATCTTAATTGAAATGCAAGAAACTAGAAAGATAACACATACACAAACTAAATAATCTTTTGTTCAAGCATCACGCTCTTCATACATATAAAGATATCTGTTAAAGCATTTGTGTTTCATAGTTTACCATTTATCTTTCCTAGGTTCTACATTATCATTTACTCTGGTTATCATATTCTCATATGTTCTGCATCACAAACTAAAAGATAACACATACACAAACTAAATAATCTTCTATTCAAGCATCGCTCTCTTCATACATATAAAGATAACTGTTAAAGCATTTGTGTTTCATAGTTTACCATTTATCTTTCCTAGGTTCTGCATTATCATTTACTCTGGTTATCATATTCTCATATGTTCTGCATCACAAACTAATTATTCTTCTGTTCAAGCATCACAACACTCTCTTCATACATACACATAGATGTATTTCATAGTTTACCATTTATGTTTCATAGGTTATGCATTATCATTGACTCTGCGTATCATATTCTCATATGTTCTGCATTACAAAGTGATTGTTTTTCTATTCAAGCATCACTGTTTTGATTCTAATTATTCTGTGTAGATGGCCAAGGGCAATGCAGTGGTGACCGGTACTGGGAACCAGAAAAAGAAAAGAGCCACGACAAGGTTGCCTGCTGAGAAACGAGGATGCAGATTCCCCCCTGAAATAGATCATGTTGCACAAGTAGATGAGGTTTCTACTCCTCAAATACCGCAGATTGAGGTTACTACACCTCAAATACCACAGAAGGTAAAACAAATACAGAAGCTGTGGTCTGAGGATGACATGAAAAGGGCACTCTATGACGTTGAAGAGAATGACATGCCGATAAGGGGGGCTTCCAAAAAGTGGTCAATCCCAACAACCACACTGTCCAAATGGCTAGGGGGTCTAACAACAACTTCCAAGAAAGGTCCGCCAACAGTCCTCACAGAAGAGGAAGAAAATCGCATTGTGGAATGGTGCGAGCAAATGGCTGCTATTGGTCATGGTCTTGAGATAGTCAATCTTAAGTCTGAGGTTGCTCAAATATGTCAAAATAGGCCAAACCCTTTCACCAATGGCTTCCTAGGGAAGTCCTGGTGGACAGGATTCAAGCACAGACATCCTCAACTCGCATTACGAATTGTTGAAGGCCTAGACAAAGATAGGGCATTCAATCTTAGACCTGATGTTGTAGATGCATTCTACAAAACACTGTCTGCAGCATACAAAGCCATGCCATATGGTCCTGATCGCATATGGAATTGTGATGAAACTGGCACCAAGCAGGCAAAAATGGGTCCATGAAGGTGCTCGCAAGAAAAGGTAGCAGGAATGTCTCTTACATTATCCCAAAGAGTCATGAATGGATAACCATTCTATATTGTGTCAATGCTGCAGGGCAGAGCATTCCAAGATTCTACTTGTTCAAGGTGAGTGCGAACATAGATAATTACATCATAGATTGTGAACCAAGTGCTTGCATGGCAGCCCAGCCACACGCATGGATGACCAAAGAATTGTTCATAGATTGGTTGACCCACTTCAAAACCTTGATTCTAGGCGGTGTCTCACCCATGAACAGGGTCTTGCTAATCTTTGATGGCCATGGAAGCCACGTAGCACTTGAAACCATCCAGGAAGCAAGAGATATCGGTATAGATTTGTTAACATTGCCATCACACACATCACATAAGCTACAGCCGTTGGATGTGAGTGTGTTTGCACCTTTCAAAGCTTACTTCAAATCAGAACGTGCAGAATTTTTGTCAAGGTTTCCAAACATTGAAGTGAGGAGGAGAGAACTTGCAATGTTAGGCAACAAAGCAATGAAAAGAGATTTGACAGTTGACAAGATCAAGGCTGGGTTTAAAAGGACTAGTATATGGCTACTGAATCCCGATGCACTTGTCAATGACATGCATCCAAGTGAGACATTTGTGGTCAGCGAGGATGCTGACGTAGTTGAAAACATTCTCAGCCTTTCTGGACTTGGTGTGTCAAGTGATGATGTCACAGTACTGTATTCCACTCTTCCAGATGGACACATGCAGCCTACAACAGAAACACAACACTCACCTCATACATGTCCTGCTAAATTAGTTGCACAAGTGGTGGTTAATGAACACACCCCTCCCATGGTGGATAGGGCCGTTGATCAATTCAACAAAAGTTTAGATCTTCCATCACAACAAAGCCAACCATCCTAGTTGGTTGAGGGAGCAATGAACTTGGGCATTCATTTGGAAGTCCCAGAACAACAGGATACCTATACTTTTCCATCACCACCACCAGAAATTGACCTTTCTCAAGTTGTCCATTACTATGCTCCTTCTTGCAATTCAGATTTACAAGCCAATGAAGATGTACCATAGGGCTCACAGGTAGTCGAGGAGGCCATTGGCACACAGTCAGATGGGACATAAGAAACACAAACAATTCCGCACATCAGCAAGTTCCTCAAGTTTCCTGTGCACACTGTCCGTCAAATGAAATCCAAAGCAGGTGCAATTCGGATCAGTAGACAGTCTCAATTGTTGACAACAAATGACTACATGAGGCTGTTAATGGAGCAAGAGCAAAGGAAGAAAGAGGTGGAGGAGATAAAAGCAAGAAAGAGACAATAGAATGCAGAGAAAAGGGAAGCAAGAATTATGGCAGCGGAGTTGAAGGAGAATGCCAGAATTGAGGACATACTACGAAAAGAAAAAGAGCAGCAAAAATTAAAACAAAAAAATGATAGAGATGCAAAAAAGGATCAAGAGAGGCTTCACAAGGAACAAGACCGAAAGGAAAAAGAGATTGAGGAGGCACATAGGGATTTACAGAGAGAGAGGCGGTTAAGGAACACTTCTAATCCGTTGTCTCAAAGTAATGGAGTCTTCCATGATATTCTCAACATTAATATCCCTCAGCTCTCTACAACAATGAATTATTCAAGCCTCTCCCAATCTGACTTTAGGGGCAGTCAATATCCATATCAATTTGGCACTCGGGATGTACAAATGTCTTCACCACCACCCCCAACACATGTCACTTGCACCCAATTTACCACTCCAAGTCCCACTCATGTATGCAGCAATCCCCGTCGACTAGAAGGGGACGAGAACATGGCAATTGGCACCCCAACCAAACAAGATCCTTTTCACAATAGCAGTAGCTAGATTACAAATGCTAGTTTCATAGACTTTAGAAGTATTGATATTTACAAATGCATCGAAATTGTGGACAGTTGTAATTTTTTGATAAGTACAGATTGACCGTTATTGTTTTGTTTTGTGAAGTAATCTGATCAGATTCGAAAAAGTGTTGTATGTAATTTGCAATGTATACTTCTTCGTTGACATTTTTAAAAATATGAGAATTACAGATGCATCATTTTTGTTTTGATTTGCAATGTATTAGGATCATATTGCAATGTGTGTTCTATGTAATTTGCAATGTGTCACTATTTTTGTTTCAAATGTTTGCTTCTTTATTGACATTTTTTCATTTTCTATTCCTTTTTCCAAATATTTTGCCACGTGGAAGGTCCAACTTTGTCCATGCATCGAAAAAAATAGAAAAAGACCCGTCGACCGATACAGATGCACCTCGGGTGCCACTACTTGTGTGGCTTGACGTTCGAAGGTGACAGCCTTGCCACGTCAACTCCTCCCAGTCCGCCACCATAAAAATCCACTACTGAGCATTTATCACTCGCTGCCACTTCCTATTCCTATCGACTATCTGAATTAAATGCTGTCACCTCTCCTAAGCTCCACGCCACCCCGCAATTTTATTCCAACCAACCTATACATATACATATCCATATGCATAGACATATGCATATGTATATGCATACATATGCATATGCATATATATACGTATATGTATATGTATATGTATGTAGATATGTATATACATATACATATGTATATGTATATAGATATATGTATATGTATATGCATATACATATCTATATACATATACATATGCATATGCAAATACATATCTACATACATATGCGTTTATTCTGAAATTAACTGCATTGAATGCTCTCAGTGCCTCACTCTTCTCGCCATTCAACCAGCCTTTCATTTTCTTGAGTAAACATTCCGTCTTCACTTGCTCACCGGTACCTGATCATTTCGTCATTTACAACCTTCACCATCTCACGGCAGCCTGCAATTCTCGGAGACCATATCTTGTTTGGGTAGAAGCCGATACGGAGATGGGTAGACGCCAATTATCGAATGTCACCAATAGCTCCACTTCCGCCATGCAAGCAATGAACAGGTTCCTCGCCACCATGAACGAGTTCCATATACATATACATATACATATGTATATAAATATATGCATACATCCACATACATATACTGTATATGTATATATATGCATACATACACATACATATACATATGTATATGCATACATATGTATATACGTATGCATATGTATATAGATATGTATATGTATATGCATACATATACATATCTATATGTATATGTATGCATATGTATACACATATACATATTTGTATACAATTAAGTTGTGCAACTATTCTATCTTTTTCAGGTGCCATTGATGAATTTGGGGGTGTTAAATTTTTCATAGGTGATGGCAACCTATGCTGCATGGGTCCACAACACCATTCGAATTGTGAAGTGTTGCATAGGTAACCATGACAAGCCTTCACAAAACCAAGTCCCCTAAGTCATTCAAATACAAAGCTATGGTAATCTATGCGAAGTGCTACATAGGCCACACATGTATATACATAAAACATAGACATACAAATATACATATAGGTTATGCTTCATCAATTCAATCAACTAAGCAATAGAGACATGTTTTAGGGAGACTTGATTTTGTGAACACTCGTTTAATGGAAACCTATGCTGCACGGGTCCACAACTCCATTCGAATTGTGAAGTGTTGCATAGGGAACCATGACAAGCCTTCAAAAAATCAAGTCCCCTAAGTCATTCAAATACAAAGCTATGGTAATCTATGTGAAGTGCTACATAGGCCACAGTATATACATAAAACATAGACATACAAATAAACATATAGGTTATGCTTCATCAATTCAATCAACTAAGCAATAGAGACATGTTTTAGGGAGACTTGATTTTGTGAACGCTCGTTTGATGGAAACCTATGTTGCACGGGTCCACAACTCCATTTGAATTGTGAAGTGTTGCATAGGGAACCATGACAAGCCTTCAAAAAACCAAGTCCCCTAAGTCATTAAAATACAAAGCTATGGTAATCTATGTGAAGTGCTACATAGGCCACACATGTATATACATAAAACATAGACATACAAATATACATATAGGTTATGCTTCATCAATTCAATCAACTAAGCAATAGAGACATGTTTTAGGGAGACTTGATTTTATGAACACTCATTTGATGGCAACCTATGCTGCACAAGTCCACAACTCCATTCAAATTGTGAAGTGTTGCATAGGGAACCATGACAAGCCTTCACAAAACCAAGTCCCCTAAGTCATTCAAATACAAAGCTATGGTAATCTATGTGAAGTGCTACATAGGCAAGCATGAAAGGCCTTGGGAAAACCAGGTCCCCTAAATACATGTTGTAAGAAAGCTTTAGTGCTCAATATTGATCTATGGTAATACATGTGAATACTTGAAGGTTTTCATGGCTATTTGACTTGGGAATTTTTTGAATCTGATTGATGGTTGTTTAGTGTGGTGAAATAAAAAGCTACCCTCTTTTGAATTTGAGTTATGTTTCGTATGAATTGGAGATTTGATTGATTTCAGCCTTTAATTCTTGACTTGATTGGTTTGGTGGATTCTTTGAAATTGTTTCCATGCTTTTGTTTTGAATAATGGCAGCCTTACAGGAGTGTTAAATGGATGCCGATGGGATATTTGCGTTTGGCTCCAATACATGCGCACCCTACTTGGCAAGATGGGATAGATTGAAGCTGATACGTGTTGTATATCTCATGGTAGACAGGACAGGTGAATGCATTTGCATGTTGGTTTGGTTATGCTACGATGGGAAACATTCTTGTAATGGGTTCGCCAATCAGTCAAAGATGGGTCGAATGGGTTTCAAAGTTGTTGACTTGGCACCTTGTTTAAATTAATGCTAACCTATGTGCATTTTATATTTGATTTATGTTTGATGTGATCAAGCCTATCTATGGATGAATTTTTTTGACGTTGTGGAGGACCGGTGTATAGGTGCACACCATATAAAGTTGAAACCCCCAAATTAATCAATGGCACATAGAAAAGATACAATTGTTGCAGGTTTGAATTTATGAATATAGACATATACATACACATACACATACACATACACATGAGTGAATTAAACACGACTGTAGAGAAGTATAGGAAGAGGCAGCGAGTGATAAATGTGACACAGTGGATTGTTAGGGTGGCTAACTGAGAGAAGTAGATGTGGCAAGGTTGTCCACTTAAGACCTCTTCACACATCTATACACACACACATTTACATATAGACATACACATTCACACATACACATTTACATATACAAATAAACATTTACATATACAAATACATATTTACATATATACATAAATATAGACATACACATACACATACACATACACATACACATACACATACACATAAACATAGACATACACATAGACATAGTTATACACATAGACATACACATACACATAGTCATAGAAATACACATAAACATACACATACACATACACATACACATACACATAGTCATAGACATAGACATACACATACACATACACATAGACATAGACATAGACATAGACATATACATATTTACATATCCATACAGATTTACATACACATACACGCAGACATAGACATAGACATACAAAAACACATACACATACACATACACACACAGACATTGCCATCATTGTGAAGATAAAACGAGAAGTTGCTAGAATGAAAGGCTGTAAAGTTGACAAGTGTGCGAGGCATTATTAGCATTGGATGCAGGTTGGCTCAAAAAATATGCAGTATGTCGTGAAAGTAGTATATGTATATGTATATACACATATACATATACATAAATATATAGACATATTCATATACATATACATATACATAAACATAAACATATGTATATGTATATGAATATGTCTATACATATGCATATATATATATATATATATATATATAAGTAAGATGCAAAGACCTTAAGCATATACAAGTTGGATACACTTCATCATGTTTGGCTGCCAGCGTGCATTTAATATCTGATATACATATCCATATGTCTATGTATATGTGTATGTATATGTCTATCTATATGTCTATGTATATGTCTATGTATATGTATATGTCTATGCCTATGTATTTGTCTATGTCTATGTTGATGAAGCAGAACCTAAAAAAAATAGAACACCCCCCATATATTTCCAAGACACAAAATTAAGGTACAATAATTGGATGACTAATATGATGGAAAATAACCTATGCAAAAGATAACACCCCCAAAAAATAACCAATGGCACCTAAGAAAATATAGAAACATTTGCATTATAGACTTATTGAAGGATATGGGTTTTTTTTTCATTTAAATGTTATTGGTCCACATGGCCTGCCATGTGGACAGTGTGATTTTGGGTGCATACGTATTGGCTCCTCTCCCCTAATACATAAGTGGGGGCCCTAATGTGCTATGGGACATGCGCTCGTTGGGGCCCACACATATACGTTGGTCCTCCATAACGTAAGATTAATTTCATCCATAGATAGGCTTGATCACATCAAACATAAATTAGATATAAAATTGATGGAGCATTACCCAAAATCAGAATCAATGACAATGCAAAACCTATGAGAAAACAATAAGGAGAGTGAATGATAATGCATGACCTATGAGATTACGATAAGCAAAGTGAATGATAATGCAAAACATATTGAAAAGAGATATGATGTAATATAAGCTTGACAATTATTTGAGTTTTGCTTCCCCTTTGACATCAAATAATTTCTTATTTTTTGTAGTTAGGATATTGTTTTCACTATGTACCTGAGGTAGAGGATTAGTTGGTTGATTGTGATAATGAATTTTAGGTGAGAATAAGAGATTGGATGAGACTATCATTAAGACATGTTATAATGTTTAATCTAAATTGGGATACCCAAGGCATGAATAAGGATGAGTCTGATTTAATGGATAAAATATACTTCGATCATGTATAAATGATGTTCATTCTTTCTATCAATTTGAATAATAAGAATGTTAAACAAACATAGATGGGAGAACAATAGTTGCACTAAAGAGGAAAAATGGAATGGATACTAAAAGGACAACGTAGAAATAATATTCTAAGGAAAAAAACTATAGAGAGGATCCTCTTCATAGCTTTTACTTCTATCACATATGAGAATTGAGACCTATATGCTATGGGATCATATCCTTCTTTAATGAATCTCTAGTGGCCCTTATGGTTGATTGGGGATTTCTGGTCCTATGCGTGTTATACTATCACATCCCTAATTATAATTGAAACAAATCAAACAATGATACAAAGTGTAATAGAAAATTGAGACATGTAAGATTGATTCTAATGGATGAACAAACTAACCATCCATCTATACCATAGCGTCGTTCGAAGTTATATATACATTTGATAATGTTGTATGAAATTATATTTTAGTATCTATATGAGAAATGGTTATAGCATACGTAGGAGTCAACCATCATCATAGTTAGTTATAAGGGAGAGGGGCCGATATTTACAGTCACTTTAATTGAACAACAAACAAAGCGTACATCCAATTAGGTTGTATATATACACATATACATATATGCATATGTATATGTAAATGTATATATGCATATGCAATGCATTTTGGATGGAGAGTGTAACGAATGCAAGGTACAATGCATAGCTTAAGGGAGAGTGTAATGGTGTTGTTGTTTCAAATTATGCATGTTTCATCCATTCACTCCACTCTACATCTAAAACAACTTCATTTTTTGTTTGCATATGCACATATACATATACATATATGTATATACAATTGCATATGTATATGTATGCACATACATATGCATATACTGCATATGCATATACATATACATATCAAATATTGATAAAAAGTGTAAGAACAAAATCATACATGTAAGATTGAGTGTAACTGATGAACAAACTAACCATGCATCTAATTGAAGTGATTGCAAATGAACAAGGGTCTTATGTTATACATGTAAGTTTGAAGCCTCTTAAGTTAATAGGAAATAACCCTTATTGTGTAATAAGATTAAAAGGGATATACATTGGAAGAAGTCTTATCTGTTGAAGATATACAAAGAAACCATTAATGCCATCATGAATAGTAGTTTGGTATATCTTAGACAAATTAGACTTATTTCACCATAATTCCACAATTGTAAATCTTATATCCTGAGGTGATGAAGGGTAGGTTTGTAAGGAAAGAAAAATTGCATGTTATAGTATGACATCAAGAAATCATACTCAGAAATAATTGAATGATACAAACTGAAACAACAATGTTATACTTGTAAGAGTAAGAGCTATCAAGAAGAACAAATTGAATAAGGATGAGTCTAATTCAATGGATAAAATATACTTCTATCATGTATAAATGATGTTCATTCTTGCTATCAATTTGAATAATAAGAATGTTAAACAAACATAGATGGGAGAACAATAGTTGCACTAAAGAGGAAAAACATAATGGATACTAAAAGGACAACGTAGAAATAATATTCTAAGGAAAAAAACTATAGATAGGATCCTCTTCATAGCTTTTATTTCTATCACATATGAGAATTGAGACCTATATGCTATGGGATAATATCCTTCTTTGATGAATCTCTAGTGGCCCTTATGGTTTATTGGGGCTTTTTGGTCCTATGTATGTCTAGTTGGTGTAGACATCATCTCTTTTTTTCCCCAATTTACTTCCTATGGAGAATAGTTACTAGGCTTTAGTAAGATAGTTGTCTAGATGTATTGAGACATCAATCTTTTTGGTTTTCAAGTGTTTCTCTCCTCTATTTGTTTTTGTTTGGGAGGTGAGGGATCAATTTTAAACTCCCATTTAACATTCTTTCACAAAAAATATCTATATTTTCTTTTATCTCCTATCTTTATGTGAACTCAAATATTGATATTTTTATGCAACTTGAATTGATTATCACATACTCTTGCTTCTTTCAATTATAACAGGTGTACTTAGCTTAGCTATGTTGAGTGCATTTTGGCTATGATTTCGGCATCATAGGCTTTTCATTGTTTCTCTCCTCTATTTGTTTTTGTTTGGGAGGTGGCTGATTTTTTGATAACAAAAATTTATGAGCTACATTAATTAAGCAATGCCTATTGTAAAACCATAAATCAAAATACAGTCATTTGACTAAAAATAATAATAGTAGCTGAAAATCAAAATCCATTGCAAATGAGCTGAAAGTTGAAATTACCAATTACAGTCCAGGGTTTGTATGCATCTTTATTTGTTGTTTTTAGATGATTTTTTTCCTACTGAATATTCTTATTGGAAATTTGGATCTACTCATTATGTCCTGCCACGTGATGACACTAATGACTAATGAGCTGTTGATGGTAAATTCTTATCAAATTCTTTAAAAACTTGTATAGCAATATGTTGTACGAATAAGTGAAACTATTTTAAAAATCAAATCTGAACAAGCACAACATTGCAATGCTGATATAACAATAGTTTTGTAATGCTTATACCCATTATATGAGCATAAGAAAGTATCAATAGAGATTCATTGATGAAGACCAAAACATGTATGATGAAGAAACTGACAAGCCTGCATGAGCTCGAACATCCAATTTAAATGAGGAACTTGGGCAAGTTGACACTATACTTTCTGATAAAACCGGTACATTGACTTGCAATTCAATGGAGTTCTTGAAGTGTTCCATTGTAGGTATTGCATATGGTGGAGGTTTGACAGAGGTGTAAATAGCAATGACATACACATACACATACACATACACATACACATAGATATAGACATAGACATAGACATACACATACACATAGTCACATACACATAGACATACACATAGTCACATACACATACACATAGACATACCCATACACATACACATAGTCACATACAAATAGACATAGACATACACATAGTCACATACACATAAACATACACATAGTCACATAGACAAAGACATAGACATACACATAGTCACATACACATAAACATACACATACACATAGTCACATACACATAGACATAGACATACACATAGTCACATATACATAAACATTCACATAGACATACCCATAGTCACATACACATACACATACACATACACATAGAAATACACATAGAAATAGACATACACATAGACATACACATAGGCATACACATAGACATAGACATAGGCAGACACAAACATAGACATAAACATAGACATACACATACACATAGTCACATACACATAAACATACACATAGTCACATACACAAAGACATAGACATACACATAGTCACATACACATAGTCACATACACATACACATACACATACACAGACATACATAGACATAGACATAGACATAGACACACATGCACATGCAAAACGTATGAGAATACGAGAAGCAAAGCGAATGATAATGCAGTACCTATGAGAAAATGATAAGCAGAGTGAATGATAATGTAGAACCTGTGAGATTATGCTAAGTAGAGTCACTGATAAGGCAAAACGTATGTGAATACAATAACCAGAGTGAATGATAATGCAAAACCTATGAGAAAATGATAAGCAGAGTGAATGATAATGCAAAACCTGTGAGATTATGTTAAGCAGAGTCAATGATAATGCAGAACGTATGAGAATACGAGAAGCAGAGTGAATGATAATGCAGAACCTATGACAAAACGATAAGCAGAGTGAATGATAATGCAGAACCTGTGAGATTATGCTAAGCAGAGTCAATGATAATGCAGAACGTATGAGAATACGAAAAAGCAGAGTGAATGATAATGCAAAACCTATGAGAAAACGACAAGCAGAGTGAATGATAATGCAAAACCTGTGAGATTATGCTAAGCAGAGTGAATGATAATGCAGAACCTATGAGAATATGATATGCAAAGTCAATGTCAATGCAAATCCTATGAGATTGGTATAACCCTAAACTATGATTGTAAAATTTGCAAAATAAACCCTACCAAAACATAAATGCTAAACTATGTGTGCTATATTCTCAAAATAAACCCTACTGAAAGAGAAATGAGGTAAATATGAGTGTAATATTTGCAATAGAAACCCTACAGAGCAAAACCCATATAAACAACGAACATTATTACATGTTGAAAGAAGAAAACAACCAACTGCATTAATATATTTAATATAAATAGAGCGATGCTTGAACAAAAGATTAATTTCCAAAGATTTAGTGTGTTTATGAACACAAATAATGTAGTGTTCATAAACACTAAACTTCAACAAAAACGAAATCTGCAACACCAAAAAACCAATAAAACAAAGCGAAATTGCAAACCAAAAACAAACAGAAGAACAATGGCCAGCCTTAGTGAGCAAGCTCACCTGGGTCGAACACATGACAAACCCCTTCGTTGCTTGCGGTGACCTTCATGGCGGCGAGGAACCCGTTCATGGCAACGAGGAACCCATTTGTTGCTTGCATGGTGGAAGTGGAGCTGCTGGCGATGTTCGGTAACTGGCGTCTACCCGTCTCCGTATCGGCTTCTACTCAAACACGATATGGTCTCTGAGCATTGCAGGTTGTGGTGAGAGTGCGAAGGTTGCAGACGACGAAACGAGTAGGTACCGACGAAGAAGTGAAGATGGAATGTTTCCTCGGGAAAATGAAAGGCTAGTTGAATGGCGAGAAGAGTGAGGCACTGGGAGCATTCAATGCAGTTCATTTCAGAATAAACGCGGGGTGGCGTGGAGCTTAGGAGAGGTGGCAGCATTTATTTCAGACAGTAGATAGGAATAGGAAGTGGTGGCGAGTGATAAATGCTCAGTAGTGGATTGTTAGGGTGGCAGACTGGGAGGAGTTGATGTGGCAAGGCTGTCACCTTCGAACGCTGAGCCACACAAGTAGTGGCACCCGAGGTGCGTCTGTATTGGTCGACGGGTCATTTTTCCATTTTTTTCGATGCGTGGACAAAATTGGACCTTCCACGTGGCAAATTATTTTAAAAAAAAATTAAAATAATAATTTATTGTTTAATTAACCTTTTTCTCTAATGGGTTATTTTTTTAAAATGCTATTGGTCCACGTGGCCTGCCAATTAGACTGTGCGGTTTTGGGTGCTTACATATCGGCTCCTCTCCCCTAATTTTTTCCAACCAACCATCAGACATCTTGGTTTCCTCAGCCCTCGGGTGGAGTGCATCTACATTCATCCAACATGGAATTAACCTAGCACACACTGGCATTAAAGAGGACATTTATTTTTATTGACTCCATTGTGTACTCTACCAATAATTAATTATTAGAGAGCGAGATGTCTAAGTCAAGGAAAGTTTAAGTTGCATTGCTTTGGATTACCCAGCAAGATAGAGCTAGACTTCCTGGTATAAGGCATTTCCCAAACTCTATGACCATTTCAAACATCTTAAAGTTTCCTGTCAGAGGAATAACTTGTATTTATTACATTTAATCTAGCTGCTCATGGGGGTCTATTCAGATCAAGATTGAGAGATTTTATTTGGCAGGGGAGATTCAAATGATCATCACGTATCAAGGGTAATTATAAGGGGATCTGTTGATTCACAGTGGGGATGGGTCACATTAGGTGAAGTGTTCTTAGCATCAATACAGAAAAAGGCAGTGGAAGTCTTGATGACAGTGATGAGGACTTTTAATTGCAGGTTAGGTAGGAGTTACAAAATCGGGGAGAAGGGAAAGTATGTGGATTATGGCGCACAAGCAAGTGCTTAGGCATATCCATGATTATGTTTATTTGGTCCATCTTGCTCCTTTGGAGAAGGAAGCCTTATTGCAGTTATGGCATTGTGTTCCATTCATCCTTTTTATTAGATGGCAAAGACAATTTTTCAGAAATTTTAGCTTGCCATTCATATCAACATTATTTGATTTCAAATCCCCCCCGAAAGTAGCAAATGTTCTTCAATCTCGGCCACAAATTTATCACATCCAAGATCATGCCTTATCCTGAACACCTCCATTTAGATCCTTTGAATTCATCTACCGTTATTACTATAATCACACTGCAAACTTGGGGGGGGGTTTGTGGTTTCCTGTGGTGGTGTGAAATCAAGAATGGCAATTAATATTAAGGTGACCAAAATAATTTTATGATAAGTTATGGTGAAGGCTTATAGACGGGGAGGGTGGCCGTAGTTGCTTCTGTGTCAATGCTTTTAAATAAGGCTTACGTTGTTGAGGAGTGCCTTTGTATTACAGTGAAAGAATAACAATATGGAATTTGAGGTATTTATTATAAACCATGCGATTTGCATGGCTGTTATAAAAATCTTTGATTTCATTTTATTATCATAATTTTGTTCATCTAGTATTCTATAATATTGCGGAATTATTCCAATTTGTTCTTTATTATTCTTGATAAAATTATTCCTTGTGAATGTTCCCTGATGTTATATCAGGTAGATTCTTTCTAATTCAAATTGATTTCTGTTAAATTCATTCTACCAAATTGTTTATCCTTTCCTTAGCAGCATCAGTTACATAGTTCGAGTGGTTGGTGCGTGATCCCTCATGTTTTTCTCATTCTTGCCTGCCAAATCTGTCGTAATTAAACCTAGCAAATTCCTCTTTCCTTTATGCGTTGATGGTTGTCTATACCTATTTTTTTGGCATTGGAATTGGCTGGCAGGACGTTGGCAATGTTTGTGGTGTTCGGCTTTATACCTGTCGAATGCATTTGCCTGAAAGTTCTTAAGCCCTTCTCAATAAATTTATTCTTGTGCACACCCTGCAATCACGTTACTGCATGAGATTTCATTTCTTTGAGGGATTACACTAAGAAATTTACGTGCCCTATCTATGATTCCGCATTTTATATGCATGTCGACCAAGACACTTGCAACCATAGCATCAGACAAATTTCTCTAACCATTATGCTTTGATGGATGCCCATACCCTGTTCCTAAGCTCCCATTTTGGATTAGGCGGGGAGGATGCTGGGAAAGGTTGTTGAATTTGGCTTCGCACCCACCATGTACATTTGAGGAAAGTCTCTAAAACCGTTTGTAATAGATTCAAATTTGGGAATCACAAGTATTTTGTTCTTACTTTTGCAAATGAATTAAATTTTTCATGTTACAATCATATATTGCGACTAGATGAAGGATTGGACATATGTTGGGTTGATTGATTGAATTGAAATATCTTGCATAGTTTAGTAATGCTGATTTATTAGATGAATGCTCATTAAAATTATGTATATAATACTCATTAAAATTCTGTATATAATACTCATTGAACGAAGAGAAATGATTGGCATCACTTAGAAATTATATTCTATCTTCATCACATTATTAGCTTGTATTGCATAGCCTTTTTTAACATTTATTAAGAATGTTTAAAAACAAAATTTAATTAGGGAGGCTACTTGTAGTTTCCTCTTATGATGGAAGATGGTGTGCACACAGTAGAGGCTAAATGCTTCATCTAGAGGATTAACTGCTCTTATTCCACTTAATACCTTGTGAATGTTTATACTCGTTTCCACAATTTGCATGTGTTCATTGAACGACATTAGTGGACCATTTAATGCCTTCCTTTTAGTAATGATCTTAAAATCCCACAATCTCAAGGCCTCAAATAACTTGGCTTTACACCTACCAGCCGTGTTTTTGGGAAAAATGTTGAGAATTGTTGTGGAACTTGGCTTTATTCATGCTAGTTGCATTTGCTTGAAAATTTATTAAACCTTCCCAGCATGCCCATTTTATGCATCTTTCAAGAGGCTGTGTTTCTCTGGGACATTTTGTCAAACAATTCTTGCATCTTGTCTATGCTCCCACATTTTACCTATGCAAATGTCAAGATAGATTTCTCCTTCAACATTTACCAAATTTCCCTATCTTTTGAAATAAAGGAGGGGTTAAAATTTATTCAAGCAAGAAGAAATACAAAGAAGGGGCATCAAACGGACCTATCAAGATCCACTAAGTGATCCAACTGTTGAGACAAACCTATAGGTAATTGATCCTTCTCCATAATATTCCAATTTTGCATCTGGTCAAAAGCCCATTTGGCTAGACAATCCACCACACCATTCCACTCCCTAGGGATGTGAGTAAAGGTAACAGACTCCAAAGAATCACACAAATGAAGAATCTAGTTAACCACCAACACCAACCTCCAATTAACATCCTGAGAGTACTGTCGGGTCAACAAATGCACCACCACCTGTGAGTCCGATTTATAGATGAGATGTCTCCAAACAAGAGCACAAGCACACTCGACAACATACAAAATAGCTAAAGCCTCCATCAAATTATTGGTATAATGACCTTTGAACATCGAAAAAAAGAATTGAACAATCCCCATGCTATCTTTTCCCACGCCACCAATGCCAGCAGGACTAGGGTTGCCACGCGAAGACCTGTCCATATTGATTTTCAAACTGCCTGGCAAAGGAGGACTCCACCTCCCCACCCTATTGATCTTCCGAAGAGGATGTATGCATCTCTTCCTCATGAGCTGGCTGCATGGAGGCGAAAGATGGAGCCTGGTAAAACAATTAGCATCAGCAAGATCCACGACCTCTGAAAGGTCACACTTTGCCGAAACTGTTTCCCCCAAAGAGTGAAGAATCTTCCACCACATATGCTGGGACTCCAACAACACGTCTTGAAAGATCCGTTGATTCCTCTCCAACCAGATATGCCAAAGAATAAAGGAAGGACCAAGCGCCCAAACAACTTAAAGAAAGGAGGTTCTGACAGGGGCCTTGCCCCACCTATCAAAGAACTCAGCCAAAGAGGTAGCATGCCAACAATCTTGATTCCACACCTCCCACCATAAATTCCATATATGTCTAGAAAAGGCACATTGGAAGAAGAGATGAGAGACATTCTCTTCGCTCGCACGACATAACATATAGAATGAGGGGCCCTAAAAACCCAGCTTGCATAAATTATCCCAAGTAAGAAACCTATTGTGTGCCATCAACCATAAGAAAAAAATGCATTTGGGCCAAGAGAATTTGTACCAAACATGCTTCCACCAGGAAACCTGACTATCCTCGAAAGTTTGTCGCACCAACTCACCATACCCAGAAGAAATGAAAAACTTGCTAGACAAATCACTACTAGCCCAAGCCAGAACATTATTCCCATCGAAGGTAGTGTAGTCACGAGACTCCAAAATGTGAGCCAATTCAGCCCTAGCCTCCGCAGAACCTCCAGGAGGCCATTCAGAAGGAAGTTTCCATTGAAATTGGACAACCCGCCCACAATCAAGAGCAATCTTATAATGACCAACAATATCCCAACCAGCAGCAGTAAAAATATCACAAAGGGAATGAAGGTGAGGATGAGTAGAGAGGATAGAAGGATGATCATCCCACGAGTCGAGCCAAAAAAGAGCTTGCGATCCCGAATGACATATCTAGAAGAGACCATTCTTGACCAAGTGAGCTCCAAGTTTCAGGGTATTCCAAATCATAGAACCATTGCCAACCATATGAAAGCGAGGAACATCAAACACATTAGCATCCTTAAGATACTTAAGGGTGAGAATACGGGCCCAAATTTGATCTTGGCTAGAGCACCAATGCCAATATAACTTAGCAGCAAGAGCTTTCCCATTCAAGATAACAGATCTTAAGCCAAGGCCACCCTCTTCATTAGGCTGACACTGTTTCCCACTTCACCAAACTCCATCTTGCAGTCGATAAGTTACCATTATAGAGAAATTGACGAGATAGAGCATCAAATTCCCGAAGAAAATACATAGGAGCAGCTTGAACAAAACACCTGTAGGTAGGAAGGGATTGAATAACATAATTTTAGAAGAGTCAAGTGAGTAGCAGAAGATAACCAACGGTGAGTCCAATGATTCACCTTCTGTCGTAACTTGTCAAGCAGAATCTTCCTGGAGGACCTGAGATGTCTACCAATAGTGAGAGGGATGCCCAAATAAACAAAGGGAAGAGTCCCAATTTGAAACCGCAAAATGTCAGCAATACGTTGTTGAATGGCCAAAGGAGTGTTGAAGAAGAAAATAGAAGATTTATGCTCATTAACTTTCTAACCAGAAGTAGCAAGGTAAATATCCAAGGCATGTCTAAAGGACTCAACTTCCCTAAGATGAGCCAATCCCATAAGCACAGTGTCATCCACGAATTGGAGATGTGAGAGTTGTGGTAAACCGTTACCCCATTGCCACCCATGAATCAGTCCCTGAGAGGCTCAAAGCTTAAGAAAATGGCCCAAACCCTCAGCCATAATAATAAACCGATAAGGGGAAAGAGGATCCCCTTGGCAAAGGCCCCTAGACACAGCCAAAGGCTCAGAAGGTTCTCCATTCATAATAATAGAAAACGAGGCAGAAGTAACACAACTCATGGTCCAACTCACCCAGTCAAGACTAAAACCAAAAGCTAGGAGAATTTTCTAAAGAAAACTCCATTTGAATTTGTCGTAAGCCTTGGCCATGTCTAACTTAATGAACATAGATCTGGCTTTAGAAGTTTACATAGAATGAATAACCTCAGAGGCCACCACCACCCCATCAAGAATTTATTTTCCAGCCACAAAACCACCTTGTTCATCAAAGATCACCACAAGAAGACAAGTTTTGAGCCTCTCAGCAATCAACTTAGTGATAATCTTATAAACCACATTACAAAGAGCAATAGGTCAAAAAAATTCAAGCTTATCCGTATCTTCCTTCTTGGGTATGAGAATCAAGAAAGTAGAATTCATAGCCCTAAGCATCTGATTACTACGAAGGGACTCCTGAACAACTTCCAATGGATCAAGATTGATGATATCCCAAAACTCCTGAAAAAACTCAACCGAGAAACCATCTAGACCAGGAGCTTTGCCTTTATTCATCCCAAACACAACCTCTTCCAGTTTCGACAATGAAATTGGATGAGTGAGAGAATCATTCATGACATTGGTGATCAAAGAAGGAATGCAAAAGAGGACCAAAGTCTCCTCCTCAGCAACAGGGGGGAATCTTCAACAAAAAGATCAGAGTAAAGCTGACGAGCCTCCCAAGACATAGCCACCCAAGAGGAAATCTGTTGACCACTGGAAGTAACCAAAGAAGAGATAAACCCCTTGTGATGACGAGCCTACACCTAATGATGAAAAAAAGCAGTATTCCTATCCCCCTCCTAGAGCCAATCATTCTGAGCCTTTTGTTTCCAAAAAAATTCTTCACGAAGCTCCCACTCTTCCACATTCTGCATTGACTGGGACTCAGCTCTTCCAAGAGTATTAGTGAAACCCCTATCTCGAATTTGGCGAGTAACCACAACAAGACGGTCTAGAGCTTCCCTCTTCTTGGCCTGAAGGTGACCAAAACATAGCTTGTTCCATCTCTTAAGGTGATATTTAACATATTGGAGCTTCTTAACAAAGAAGTACATAGCTGTCCTGAAAGTCAGGCCACCCTCTCTCCACCACTTGGCCACTAAATCACACAACGAGGAATCCCGAAGTCACATGAGATGAAATTTGAAGGGAGGATTCTTAGGAACATCCAGATAAGAAGCATAAAATTTAATGGGCCAATGATCATAACCTTTCTAGTCCAAGATCTCCGAACAAGTAATCAAGCCCCCACCAACCCAAAAATAGGATACCAAAAACCTATCCAACCATTCGGAGATTGCTTCCTATCCACTCCTATTGTTCCAAGTGAAAATCCCATTAGAGGGATTAACATCAACTAAAGAAAGAGAATCCACCTGAGCATGGAAGAGATCTGAAGTAGGTCCTAACCTAGGCAAACCCCCTCTTTTCTCTTCCAAACTCAACACATAATTAAAATCACCTCCTAAAATCCAAGGCAAATAAGGGGAGCAAGAGCAGACATACCTTATATGTGCCCAAAGTTGGATTTTACCACGAATGTCAATTGGAGCATAAACATTAGATGTGAGAATAGTCTCACCTGAAACCAAATCAGACACAACCATGGAGATAGAATATTGACTAGAAATCCACCAAAGAGGAGAAATCTTTTGCGGATTCCAAAAAAGGGCTAAACCTCCAGAATTTCCTTGAGATCCAATGCACTGACACTGACCAAACCTCTAGATACGAGAATCCAACTGAAGCATAACATCAACAGAAACCTTAGTTTCCTGAACATAGAAGATGTTCAGCGAATGAATCGCAACCAAATCATGAATAGCTTGTTAACGAGAGGTGTTATTCAACCCCCGCACATTCCAAGAGATAACAATCATGGAGGAGATTGAGAAAAGTGAGCATCAATGGGTTTAACCAACCCTGATTCCACGAATAAATCCCTAGTGACCTTAATATTTTCAAAATCTAACTTGCGCTCTCTTGAAGAATTGTCAGAAGGACCTTTCTTAAGGAGGCATTGGTGCAGACCCAAGCCTAGAGAAGACCCCTTACCTGGATTAGAAGCTAACACCTCCCTAGCCAGGTCAACCAACACAATATCATCTTGCCTTTGATCATTTAAAGCATTTTGTGGAGTCAGAACTTCTAGAACCTCCTGGCTAAAATCGGGAACTGATACAACCACCATATCCACATCAGCAACCGTAGGAGTGATAGAAGGTGGAATTCCCTCCTCTAGGGAAATAGTATCCAACTCTTCAAAGCAATTTAAACCCTCATCAACCTGGCGATCCTTGAAAGATCACTTCAAGCCCCGACCCTTAGCCTTCGATTGAACTGGCATAAAAGCATCCTTATCCTTGCTCGCAACACCCTCCTTCATTGGAGCTTTCCCCTTGTCCACGGTACCCACCGAACGATCCGTAGAAGAAGGGGAATTAGTGGGGCGAGAATCTTTATGAACCTTAGGGCAATGTCGTTGAAGATGGCCATGCTCATGGCATAGCCAACATCGGAAAGGGAGAGATTCATAATCTAACTATTGAATCCAGGACGAAGAGCCTAGACAAACCTCCAATGAATCCGGGAGAGGGTTATTCAAATCCACCTCCACACAAATTCGTGAAAAAGTAATCACCTTTCTGTCAAGGGTTTGTTGGGCAACTGCAACAAGCTTACCCAAAAGAGCACAATTCATTGCAAAATATCTTCTCTCCAAAACTCCAAAGGAAGCCGTGGTAGCCAAACCCAAACAGGAACCCGAGAAGGCAACTCTTCAACCGAATTGAAACCCATGTGCCAAGGTTTAATAAATAGTCCAACATGATTATAGAAATACGGCCCACCTTCACACACCCGATTTCGATCACCCATATTGGAGAAAACAAACATAAAAAACTGTTAGCAACAAGCATAATCTCCATATCTCCTTCGATCTGCCATGAACGCCTGATCCAAGCTTCAAAAGCAGACAAGGGAATCTGAATCCCAAGAAACTTGCAAATGAGGGCATGATGGCTCCAATACGAAACATCTTCAACAATTGATTGAGGAGAAAGAACCAGAACTGGGCGATCCTGACTCTGAGGCCAACATCCATTGATTTTCTTCAACTTTGAACCCTCACTGGCATAGAACATCTCTGACCGCTGTGCATGCAAGCCTGAAGAAGAGCCATTAGAGGCCTTAGCTTTGCCAACAACCACCAAACTAGATGCCATTGATATTCCTACCATGCAAAACTCCCACCAAAACTGACAAAAACCCTAGACTCCCACAAAAACCATTAACCCGTAAACCTGACACCCAAAACCCCAAACCGTCTATAGCCCAACAAACTCCCCCCGTACCCCCACCAAAAACCCACCTGCAACACCCACATCGACAGCCCAAGCACAGAAGGACACGACCCTCCTAGCCTGTGTAGGGAGCAACGCTAACCTCCAACACCATCGTTCTCTAAGTACTAGATTAATGTCCTTTCAAGATCAATTTCCCTATCCTTTAACCTTGCATTTTTAGGGAGATTATTTTGTAGAGTCAATTGTGTGCAGATTGGTTTATTCGTCATGCAATATCAAAAAAATAATTGATTTACCCTCTATTCATCTGTCCTTTTCACATTATGTTGTATAACTGGTTAAAAAAAAGAAAAAGAGGGGAAAGAAAAGAAAGAACCTACATTAGTATTGAAAAAGCTTAGGAGACAATATGTTGAGGGGGTTGACTCTTATTTTTCTCCATTACTTCATATTTAATGGTCTCTTTTTGGTTCTTACCACTTCAAGCAAGATGGCAATAATTTTTTTAAGTTACATTATGGCTCTTTTGCCTAAGGCTCTCATTTCTTTTACTCCAAAGGTAGTGTATGATATTGTTAAATAATAATTAATAGAGTGAAATGTATACTCTTATATAGGATAATATTATTATATATAGTTCTAATTTTATTGATTGATAATTTTATGTTCTTATAGTTTGTTTAATATTGATAGAATAAAATTATTTACCTTTTTATTAAAATCTTGGTTGTGGTTTATTCTGCATGAATTAACTGTGTATGGATGAATGCATGTTAATCTAATAATTATGTTTAGGACATTAATATCAAATGATATAATCAATTAAAATTATTTTGCTTTTGAGGTATTTCAAGTTACCTATACTTGATTAGTATTGTATGATTGGCGTGAACTTTGAAATTCCCTTGTTATTTCCATAATAAAATAGTGCTTAGGTATGGATATGATGTATATATATTTAATCTTGTAGTGATTCAATTAGAAAATCATCCGTCAATGATAGTCTAACAATGATAACATGGTCCTAATGATAAGGGATTCCTCCTTTTAAATTATTATCTTTATCTTGTTGGGTTAATTTTTATAGTGTGGAGTAGTGTTAGTTGTTTGTGATTAAAAATGAGGTCAAAGGATATTTTGAACCTATAAGGTATACCCTTTGTCATCCAACCAAGTGTGTGATGGTTGAATTCAAGTTTCGAACTACAATGTCTCTGTGAAATACATACATAGGCAAGGCTGTCTAGGACGAGCCCCCGAGGACTAGCTCTAGCCCCTAGGATTTGTTCTCTTATTATTATACTTGAGAATTACCATTGATATGTATTCTATTGGTTATCATGTGTCTGGTATTATGTTTGTGATTGTTCTAGAGTTAGCTAAACTATCTAAGTCCGCCTCATTGATGAGGACTCAATGTCTCCCTTTGATCCCCCACCCTTGATTTTCTAAGAAATTTAGTTAACGAACTAAAATATTATAGTTTATAATTGGTTGAAAGTTGTACGCTTTCATGTAATACATGCTTTGGTAGAAAACTTTGAGAGTTTTGCAAGTGTATGTGAACAAAATTTGAAATTTGTGTTTTGTCCTTAACTGTAATTTAGTGTAAATTTTTTTGGCATTACAACTCCCATGATGTTCTCCCTCTAATCAAGGATGAAGTACTTCACAACCACAATTCAAGAATTAAAGGGGTGAGTAACATCATACAATCTATGTTCATAAATAATAATTTTTTTGATGAATAAATAGACATTAATACTATATCAATTCAATGTAAGTAAGTTTGTATCATACAAACATCCAATTCATAGAGAACTTAATTTTTGACCTTATCACATATCAAAACTTTAAACATGTAATTCATGATACACTAAATAGCTCGCTATTTATTGAGATACCACACTAAGTGGTGAAAATTCCACCAGAGAACATATTTGCAAAGGCCCCCTTACCTAAGACACTTGAATTTTGAAAGGTACTTTCACTTCCCACCATTTTTACATGCTTGAATATATATATATATATTGAATAAATACACATTAGTACTACCAATCATCAACCACACATACACATGGTGATGGAATAAGGGCATGGTGAATATGCCCCTAATAACAATAATTTTTACATTCATACTAGTATCATGTGTATATATGCATATATATATTTAATATTGCCTAATGTTATTCTTAGATCGAAATTTCTATTCCCTAATCTATTGACACACTAACTACACAATATTGACATCATCCATATTCTTAAACAATGATGATATTATTGTGATTGAAAATCACAAAAATAATATCGTTACTAAATAAAACATCCATCACTCATAACCCTTGATATTTTATAAATAAAGATAATAATGCTATTACTTGCAACAATGACCCTTAAGAGAATGACCCAAACAATATTACCCAAGGAAAGCTCCAATTAACAATCATAAGTCAAATCTTCCATGCAAAAAAATGACTAGATATCCACCAAGAATTCTAGATGATAACTAACCAACTATCCACTCACCTAATTTAGTCTAACCCAAGAATAGTTCTAAGCAAAGAAGTGCATTTAAAACTTCATTTCATGCATTCCAATTTAACTTGACCCTTAACTCTTTCACAACCAAAATTTATTGAATCATTAGAACATCATAGTACTTTTTGTTTTAATCTCAATCACACTTCATATCTCAAGTTCTAACAATAATTTATTCAAGAGATTAATGCAAATCATAGCTTAAATCAACTAGTAGTATTACAATTAATTGTATAATTGTGTTTCATTAGTTTAAAAGAATAAATATAATGGTCAATTGATTATATTATTAAACCATTATTAGATTCCGAATTAACTAAATGAACATAGGGAAATCAATTAGATCCTTAGAAATACTAGCCATGCTTCATTAAATTATTTGTTCTCATTTTATTTATTATTTTTTTTTTACAATTATTGTAAAACAAACGATTCATTATTAAGAGTTTGCATACACCATCTCAACCTATGTAAATTTAATGTTCTTCAAACTTTAACATAGTTTTAGTTCACTACAACAAAGTTGTGATCTCATTTTGATGGAAAGATTCAATTGAAAATTTCTTGTTTACTCATTAATATTTTTGTATTTAGAGCAGATAAGACAATTACTATCTTAATGGATTGTCCTCTTTTTGTCTTTAATTTTTTTTCTTTTTTTAAGTTCCTAGATTAAAATCTACTAAAGTGGATTTATATTATTCATCTCTTGCTCCAATGTTGAATCCCTCTTTTTATTGCAAGGTAAAATCATGGTTCCATACTCAGCTAGATAACTTTCACAATCAATGTGACATTAATCAAGTACTTTGATAAACTTAATGACCTTATGGTGAATATACTAAATATTATGAAACTTTTAACACTTAGCTAAGAAAGCACCCAATTACGATAAACCACTTTACCACAATAATTGTTAAAGGATTGCTCAAGGAAATGAATCTATACAATTAGCATCCACCTCTATCATGAAGCAAGTAAAAGGGACGAACACAAATAACTTGAAAAACTATCTCAAAAATGAAATTGCTTCATTAACAAAACTATTAATTCTTTGAAAGCCTAAACCAATTTCATATAAATATATTTTTCACTTTTCTAATTAGTATTACATGAATTCAAAAAATATTATATTCAACCAAGCAATGAAAACATTGGAAATGAATGGTTAGAATTAGCATCAAGATACTTCAAACCAATTTTTTATAAGATCAAGTGGTTTAAGAAACTTTCCCTCCTAAGCAAAACAACTTGCTTCTAACATGGACAAGGAGATGATAATCACAACCACCTTGTTAAAAGCCTAATACGTTTAAATTCAAAGGGTGAGAAGATATAGCTTTAGGGATTTTTGACCAAGTTTTAATTAACATACTAATTTTAATCTCTTATATCAAGGCTGAGGGAAAGGCGAATTACTTCACTCCACAATATCAACAAACAATTTTACTTTGTAATAAGATATAACACAGAATTGAGACCCTAAGAAAAAAATTAACCCCAAAGAACTCCTAGTGTTGGAACCTAGCTCTGATACCAAATGTGATGCCCCCAAATTTAACCCAACCCAAACAAATACAACTAACAAAAAAAAACAACTTGCAACACAACTAAGGAAAATTTTCATTTTTAAATTCTAGTTGTCCTCTCTTCCCTAAAAGATTTAAAGGCATGCATGAATTGGTCACTTTAAATAGTTGATCTACAAATCAAATCTACTCTATATCTTGACTACGCCTATTGCTTAAGTTTAACGACAAAGAGACAACCATGCAACATAAATGTAATTATGGGGAGTTAAAAATGATAAGTAAAGCTAAAATAAATAAGTCATCTTACACAATTCATACACAAAAAAAAAAGATCTCTGCAATGATAAACCATTAAGGAAAAAAACATTTTAATTGAAACAACCAAAGCTGGAAGTGCATTTATTGTAATAATTTTAGTAACTGTTATTTGGAAAATAAATTTTTGAGTCAAGTACCTATTTAAGACTAACTATTTACTTACTTCGCCTAATGGATAGAATAGATTTTCAATTCTAATTTAAATTGGATATTTTATATTAGGTATTCTTCTAGTAATTTTCAAGTGATTATTCTTCATTATTTAAGGGTACACAGAGGTAGAAAAGATTGACTCCCAAGTTTATTTCAACATATAATTTTTATTTTTAAAGAAAAAGCTCATGAACCACCCAATTAAAACTAAGCTTGTTTTACTTCCTGATTTAGTTTAGTTAACTAACTTGTTTAATCCCTTACTTGATTATATGAATAAAAATATTATATATATTCCTTAAGAAAATCTGAATTCATTCACCTAAATAATTGATACCAAAAATGATAAATCCAAACTATTGGGTGATACTAGGTAATCATTCCAAACGAGGTGATTCAAGGACCATATTGAAATCAAGGTTCACCTTCTCAAATGTTGGAAGCACTATTAAAGTTCCTTTGAGATTAAGGTTTGATTCTCACTTAACATTTGAAACAAATTTTTGAATCCTCCCTAAGACCTAGGGTTTCCCAAATTTGAAGTAAACTACCAATTCCTATTCCAATAGCTTATTTTTATATTAAGCACCTTATGAAATCACTTGAGTAAGCGAATACCCAACTACTATCCCATGGAAGATTTACTGGTTTCACTCCTCATACCTTTCTTGAATTAATTGTCTATGCATATATATTATTAGATCAAGATCAATGTAAAACTTGACCAACACACGTACAACATTATTAGCAACTGATAAAAATATTTGTAGCAGTCATGATGAATTGTTAATAAGCCACATGATTGGTTTCTTCCCTCTGAGCTTGGACATGTTAATACTCCATTTTCCTCCTAATGAGTGATCTTTTCTCATAATCAAGACTAGGGTGGCCGAACCAGAGTAATTGTTAGCCTCGACCTCCCTCCCTTAACAAAACCACATTTATTTCCATTATATTATTTTACGTTTTTGAACCCGGAACCGACTACTTTAAAAACAACCTAACTGAACGACAACTAACACATGTGGGCAATGCGGCTTTCAAAACACATTTAAACGGCTTTAAGTAGGGATGAGACCGAGACAAGAAGGTCACTTAAGAGTTTGGAAGGTACTAATCAATGGCGTTATCTTCCTTTTGATTGCACAACTCACTCATGGAAGGAGGAGCCTAACTTGAATATTGCAGATCAGATCAGATCGGTAAGCATCAAGGAACAAGGATTCTACTGGACGCCTTAGACTTAGCCTAATTCTAGTTTAATCTTTCTAACTATCTAGATTGCTAAAACACTGCTTCACGAGTGACTCCAACGCTGGGTTCCTATGAATAGCTTCGTAGTTTTCAAACACTGTTATAAACGGTTACAAGCTTTGGAAGGACACTAAACATACTAGATTTTTCGGCCACACATAAATCTTATTCTATTTAATTTTCCATTTCGTATAATCATATCCAGAAGATAAGAATAAATTTGTACACCAATTTTTGTTTATTCTAAATACATACAATATCAAAGTGGGCATAAAAAAAAAATTTAAATCTTCTCTATTGGTTTGACAGTCATGCAATAATTAAATTCATTTCCTTACACCAGAGAAAAACCCTTGCATTCATTAAATCAAACAATATAATAATTCACTTCAACATAATTCATTTTCTCCATATTACAAATCTGTTTCGAAAGCAACCTTTAATTTTACTTCTATAGGGGATAAAGTTAACATATATTCCAACTTATACTTTCCAACTTCCTTCAATTTAATATAAAGATATACTTGCAAGCATTAAATACAATGCGTTATTACATAACATATGAAATATCTTCTCCAAGAAAGATTAACTCAAAGGAAATGGTGTATGCAAGTAGAGACATCATTTTGATAACCTCCTTTTGAGGTACATTTACAATCCTTGCAAGGAATAAAAACTTAAAGTATCGAAATGCATGACCAAGTTAAAAAAAGAAAATTTTGAATTACAACACATCCTCTCCTTCCACACCAAGCATCTCCAAGATCACCATAAAAAACTGAAAGAATGAACATAGGAAATAAACAACAAGGCACTGATGGGCTCTCCTCCCATCCATAGGGTTGTAGAACAACCCACCCCCGAGCAAGGGGTTTCCACATAGCCACTTGAAACAACTTAGCCCAAGATTCAAACACATGCAACACAATATCATTTCATATATGCAACTTTCCTCATAGCAATGCATTCACATAAAATCACAACATGTATTTACCACATTGGTTTATCCCAAGGGTAAACCACTTAGGGGGAGTGGGGGCTCAACCAAACATGGGAAAAAGTGAATATATAAAACATCAAAATAATCTCCACAAATCCCCAAACCAATACCCCCTCAACTCCACACCCCTTATTCCTCTAATGCACACAAAATGACATGAAGAAGGGGATACTCATATCCCATAATAATAAAAAGGGTACTCATACCCCGGTGATGGCCATCACCTAATGGGATACTTGTATCCCAACTAAAAGCCCCAATACGAGGGAGCAATCTCCCACTCAACCCCACACACAGAGAACCAAACTCCTCTATAAGAGAGGGGGTCACCTATCTTAAGAAAAAAAATACACCAAAAAAAATGCATCACAATTTCAAGACTTGCCATAACAAGAATCCCACAAGAAACTCCCCAAAATGTAACCCTCAATGCAATTTTTTTTTTCAAAGATGCACAACATAACACTATGAATACAAGAACTACAACACAAGAGGGAAGAGTTACCTCCAATGCTATGATCCTACTAATGGTAGACACAAATGAAAGAGAGTCTCCTCCCAAAATCTCCTTCTCCCAAGATCACTTCTCCTCCCAAAATCTTGTCAAGACAAGAGCTCAAAATGCAAGAGAGTAAAAATGGTATGGTAACCCCTTCCTTTCCATAAGGAGTGTGTTATAAAGGGATTCGGGAAGAAAGAAGTTACTTCCTCCCAACTAACTCAACCACTTCCCCATTTTCACCACTTTCACAAAGGGGTCATAAAAAGGGTTCTAAACTCTTTTAAAAAGGACATAAATGTTAAACACAAACTTCTAACCCTTATACCTAAGGCATACACTATTCCCCAAACATAAAATATACTTTAATTCTCTTTAAAAGACTTCTAAAAGTCCATTTTAAATTACACGGCTAAAATTTACACAAGACATAACCAAAAAATATAATACCAACACATAATCCTTAACATCAAGGCTTATGGACCAAGGACCAAGAGGAACATAATAGATACAAGATGAAGGGTGGCTAAGTGGACCCCCTTAATTCATCGGTGTTAAAACTCCTGCACACTCAACAAATTGTGTCAGTATGATAGGAATACATATATATATGTGTATATATATATCTATAAATGTATGTATATATGTATGTATATATGTATGTATATATATGTATATATAAACACACACCTAATCCTAAGAATTCACTACTTGATATATATCAACATAATCAAATAACCTACATAAAACATTATATGTTAAAGTGCATAAATCAAAAATCACATTAGAGTTATCATAATGTATTCAACCATGACATACATTAACATCACATTTGGAATACAATAGATCATCATCATCATAAACACATATAACTATGACTCAACTGATCCATCATAAGGTAACATATATAATGCATCAGTTTGCAATTACACCAATCACCCTGACCGCAACAAGAATTACTACATGAACAATATAAACATAATATCCATAATTATATCAGTACCTTCTAAAATATGCATCAATCAAATCATCACCTGTAGATTCTAATATCATGTCACATAACATCCTTAGTGAATGAATATGCATCCTTAAAATACTAAATCTCATAATCATCTAAATATATCCAGAACCACCAAAAGATCACACTAGAGGGAAACCCATGAACTGAATAATATAGCATCCATTGAATAGGTATAGCTTCCCAATTAATCTGTCAAGTGAATGACCATCTCTCCCAACTCATATATGTCACCCAACATGAAAGAACATAAAATATTGGACAAGGATCATCAAATCATATTGACTCAACATGAACATAGAGGGTGGGGTTTCACATAGATAATATCTATTTACAAACACCTAAAAGGGGTGTTCGATATTTAGTTTTTGATTTTAAAATTTACCTTTGGTGCAAGTCTACCTGAATTAAGATTTTTTTCATACTAGATCTTAAAAAAATCAAAAAAATCCTCAATATTTTCTAATCTCGAAGGTCCTTAGTGGGTGAGGTCATACAAAATTTGAGTGTTGAGATTTTTAATTCTCAAATTTTGTATCCCCTTAGAGCCCTAGCCCCTACCCCTATTTTTTCTCCTCTTGGTTCCTCCCTAGACCAAAAGTCCATGGATAGATTTGGAATCTTTGAACTATGTCCCTATGTTCTTGGTTCCCACAAGTTTTTAGTCCTCATAACCTTTTCCTTATGCCCCAAGTCTCCATGGTTCCGCATTTTGTGCTCCTTTTATTTTCCCAAGTCCCTTTTCAATGCTTGGGTCCCAAGTTGTTGGAAGGATATTGAACCTTAGAACTTGGTTCCAAGCTCTATATCCCTCCTAAATTTCAAGTCCTACCAAGTTCTCAATCTCCTTTTCCCCCCAAATCTTAGATCTTTGATGGAGCCCAAAAATTTGGCACTGATTCCCAGTGCCAAGACCTCAGTGCTCTAGGTCCCAATTCATGTCCCATTATTGACTTTGAAATTATTTTCTCTCAAGTTCCTAATTCTCCCTATGACTTGGATCATGGACCATACTTGGTCCTTATCCTAGTTCATAGTCTAATCTAGACCCAATCCTTGAGCCTAACTCTCTCCCATATCCTTAGGTCCCTAGTCCATGATTTATTCTAGGACCCAAACTGTGACCTTCCTCCCTAATCCCTATTTCTTAGCTCCCTTCTAGAACCAAATCTTCACCAAGCACAAAAAACTTCCATGTTTTGTGATAAGAATCATCATTCCCTATACACCCATGAAATCCTACTACACCTACCCTTGTGGTTCACCCATCAATCCATTCACACCTAATTTAACCTTAAAACCACCAAATCATCCTTCCCACCCAAAATACATCTATGCAAATCTAATGACATGATTTCACATGGAGATTCAACTACATACAACATAAGCAACCATGCTATCATAAGTGGAGGTTGTTGTAGTTCCAACCACCCAAATCCACCCACATGAGTCTCTACCATTTATTTTTAAGGTTCAACAAACATGGATACCTACCATATCCATAAATCGTATTCCCTCTTGAGGTCCCCATGAGCCATTGGATGCTAGAGAGGAAAATATATAATTGTAAGTTGTTTCTTCTTCAAATGATCAGTCATTTTAGGATATTAGGTGATACAATTTGAAGGATATTCTAGAGTTCCAACTCTTACAAATATAGCTGCATAGAGAGTCATATATTCTAGTGAATCATAAATAAATTTATATTGCAATTTATATCTATAATGAATGTCTCCATGGTTCCATTTGTGGATTTTTTGGGAAGTTATTTCTTAGGGTTTTCTCTTGTTAGTTCACTAGTATGAATATAATAAAAATTATCTAAATAAGAAAATATTTTTAGTCATTATAAGCTTTGTAATGGTCTTATCTTTATTACATGTAAGATTTTGTATTCTATGGATTACTAAGTATCTTATTTTGTCTAGTATTGTATTTATGGTGCATGCTTATACATAGCTCGTGTTACTTTTGATTTTAATATGTTATATTTCTTGGTGTACTTGGACTCTATAACGTATTTAATAGGAACCAATCCTAGAAGTAGTGATCCATCATAAGCACTTAAACTAAAAACATCATTCATAAATAGTTTAGGTGTAAGAGTAAACTTGTATGTATTTCATGATTCGACATTGCAACTAGGGAACCATCTCTATTGAGCCTTAATATATTTACCTTCAAAAACAATTCCTTGCATACCCGCATCCTACTATCATGCAATAATGTGTGATCAACTTAATAGAGGTTATAGTAGTAGGTTTTTCCTTGTACTAGTGATAGCTTTTTGGGCCAGGTATACACCAAGTACTTCTACAATAATTCTTATATTGGTTCATGTTTAGTTGTGTTCAATCCTATTTAAGATACCTCTGGGGAACTCCCATTGGGTTTATCTAACCCTAAAGTAAAGGAGGTCCTACTGACCTTAATAATTGGTTCAAATTTCCCCACCTAATCATGTGATTGATGGTTTTTTTCTAAGTTTTAAATTCATGGCACTCAAAAAGATGCCTACCTTAAGGGATTTGGGACTAACCATTTTAATCATCAACACCATCAATGCAGATATATTTAAACCATCACATAGTACTTGTTAATACATTGGATCTTGACTCATCTTTATCCCAAATGGAAAATTAAAATCATGTGAGGTTAAATTATTCATTCTTAATTCTACTCTTAATGTTTAAAGGTAGAAACTCTATCTTGAACCAAAAATTATGATCTATAATATTGCACTCTAGGTTGGCTAGAAGGTCCACCACCTAATTTCCTTCACAATAGGTATGAAGTTTTTTGATATTTATTTAGTTCTTAACAAGTTCCTTAACATCTAGAATAATATTATTGAGAGAAATAATATGGATAGGGGCCCTATCTTTCAAAATTTTAATAATATTTTCTTAATCCCCCTCAATAACCAAGTTTGAGGTATTAAACCTTTATTCCAACTCTATGACAAGGAGGGACACATATGTAAGATTCATATAAGAACTTGAGCTCCCAGTATCACCTATAAAACTCTAAATAACCTTCCAAGAGAGAGTATCAAGAGATTATATTGCTTCATTAAGGTTTTGATAAATTATACAATGATGCTCAAGATCAATAATTCTACCTAATATACATATGAGACCTTTCTTATATAGAAAATGTGAGAGGATAAGTGAAAATTATATTTTAAGATGTATGCCAATCATATAACATAAGTAAAAAAGAGATAAGGATCCTAAGTGAACCTTAAGTAAACTTAACAAACAAGTGTGAGTAGATAGGTGAACTAGTTAGGTGAATATCCATGTTCACACCAATACCCCCCTTAAGTGCAACTAAAGGAGGAACAAAAATGAAAGAATGTAAAGATGCATAGATGATGGTTCCCAGCTACTAGGCAATGTTAGGTACCAATATTCAAAATATCTCTCACAAATAGAGTAAACGATAAAAATCCATCTCCAAAAGAGAGAATAAAATAAAACAAGCATGTACAAGTGATGACGGGAGAACTCAACTTGAACCCCTGAGGACTACATCCATTAAAAATATATGATATATCCCCACAAGAGAGAAAGAGTGAGATTATAGATCACTCCATAATGAAGTATCTCACATGCCAATGGTGAATGCTTGAAGAAATAATAAAATTCAATGCCTACAAATAATATTCCTCCCCTCGGGAAAAACAAGTCGAATGGTGTTATGTAGAAGGAACTCCAAATCCAAGAAGATAGATGAGGTAAGAATCTTCATGGTGTGTGTCTTTGAAAATTTCTCAATTGTCTTCATAATAGAGTATGCTATAACAAAATCAAGTGCTACTGCAATCAAAGAAGACATATCAAGATCATGTGGAAAATCATGAATAAAAATATCTAAAGGCAATGATCATGTGATAAAAATTGTGTTCTAATTTTCATCAAAGAGGATACAATATCCTCAAGTGTTTCCTCCAAATATGAAATATGAGACTCACAAATAAATTGAAATACCTATCAAGTACTCATTCCACAAAGATAAATCTGCAAGACTATGATCATCCTTCTAAACTAAATTATTGGAAGTCATGGTACAATTGAACTCTAAACAAGTAGGAAATAAAGGATATGTAAGCTTGACACAAGTCTCAAGAACACCAACATCAAGTGACAAAACTTCTCCTAAAAAATATATTCACACTAGATGCATGAGTGTGAATACTAGTCAAAGGAAACATATCATCATTAGTAGAAATTTTTGAAAAGATAAACAAGTAGGATGAATGATGAACTACCCCCAAAACAATGATATTTCTACTCTCCATGACTCTAATAATCACAAAAATCAGGTGTGAACTCAATTTTCTTCCTTGATCCACTATGTGAAATCTAGTTGATAGAAATGATATTGGTTGGCAAGGATGGAACACAAAGCACTTCATTGAATGTGTATTCTCCTATGTCCATAGATCCTTTTTCATAAATACGAATATATATATTTTTTCCCATCAAAATGTGCATTAAAGTGCTAGGCTCAAATAAAGAGAACATACCATATGATGAAGCCATATGATATGAAGATCTAGATTAAAGAATCCATCTTCCTGACTCTAGAATTGTAGAAGCAAGAAGTGCTTTACCTTTCATGTTATCAACCCCATTATCTAATAATTTTGTCCTTGAATATGTAGATGATGATGGTGTAGAAGGAGAAGAAACAAAAAATATTGTTGAAAGCAATGAAATATTATTCTTCTAAAGAAGTTGTTTCAACTCATCTATCTATTTTTGATAACTATGTTCATCATACCTTTGTTTTTACAATATACATATGTGGGTTTATAATTCTTAGGATTTCCCTCTTTGGAAGAAGTGAGGCTCATTATATTCTTAGTTTTTATTTTTTCTTTTCTTTTCCTTTGGGTGATTGGTCTATAATTCTTGAATCTTGGGAAGTGTATCTAATTTGATGATATTTTCTTACTCTCTAGTCAAATGGTCACAAAATGTCTCAAAAGAAAGAATGTTAAATACTTCACCTAAGTCATCCATGGTGGAATACAAGGTTAAAAAATACAAAAAAATGTCCTTTTAACTTAGAAAAAATCAAGAATATATATTCCTCATTACACTTTCTTTCCTATAGCCAACGAATTCTCAAAGGTTTGAATTTAACCAAATAATCCTCAATGAAAGGAAATATATTAGGATAAATATATAACAATTTTAGCTCTATTTAAAAAGCACAAAATTCACTAACTATATCAAATAAATCTTTTTAATTATCTCATACTTGCTTTTGTGTAGTACACCCCTGAATGTGGAATAATAAGTTGTTAGAAACATGCAAACCAATCAAGCCCATAGCCTCATTATATTTGTTCCTATGAGAAAATATCTCATACTCCCTACTAAAATTAGGTTGATGTTCACCCAAAGTACACCATAAACCCTTGGAAATGAAAAACTATTACATTTTGATCTTATATGCATGATAATTATGAGTGATTAGCTCAAAGGAATTTGAATTTTATATGAGAAAAATAAGCACTAAGAGAAAGTTCGACAATATGCTACAATAATTTAATATATAACCTCCTAAGTCTAAATAAATACTAAAAATGAATCCCACCCAAAAAGTTAAAACTCCTCTAGGTGTCAATATGTCCAAGCAATCAAGTGGAGTGTGAAAAACACAAACTAATAAAATATACTTGGGGATAAATTTATAAAGAGTGCATTTATATATCAAAAGGGTTCCTCAATACCTTTCCAATGCCACCAAAATCACAAAATTAGATCAACATGGAAAAATTATGATCCTGGAAGTCCAAAAGGGGAATATGGACTTCAATAAAAAAATAGGCACCTATAGAAAATATAGAAAAATAACTTGTACCACCGTGACGTGCTTGGAATCAAAGTTTTAACAATTATAAGAAGTCAAAAATTCAATCCTATGGTGAAAATCATGGCTCCCAAAAAATAGCCTCCTTAAGCAAGCAAAAGTGGCACAAGGGTGGCCCACTAACGATTGGACTGGGAATCATTGTCCCCTTGGTGGCTAATCTAGGTGATAGTGACTGATTGGGCCACTCGTAGGGGGAAAAGTGTCCTTTATTTACTTTGGTGACCTTCTGGTGGAGTGGAAGGTGCAATTAGAGCCACAACAGGCTTGACCATGTTGCTAAAGGATTCAACCCCTTTGCCTAGACATGACTAGTAGGATCCTTGAATGCGTGACTAGGTGCTAAAAAATTCCATCAAATTAACTTATAATTATTTTAATTTAAAAATAGAAAACCATACCTTGATCATAAATTCCTAACACAAAGAATACTCTCTATAGAATATGCCACTACTAATGCCTACAACTAAGCCTGCAAATTATACGAAATGGTATAATTATGTACAATCCATATGGATCCATATCATACATATTTTAGACAAATTTACAAATGATTTTTTTACAAGTTCCTTCAAACCCCTAAAAATGGCCAATTTTGTTTACTCCAAAAGATAGAGTGCTACATATGAAAATAGGGGTTTTGAGGCCTTTTAAACTCAATGGTGAGGTATTTTCTTCTTAGAAATATACCCAATAAAATATCCTACCCAAATCACCCTTATATCCAAGAATGGGTTTGTAGATCTAAAGCTCTAATACCATGTGAGTCACATGAGGACTCAAGCTCCAAGGATCACCTACAAAACTAAAAATAATCTTCCACAGGGTAGTATAAAGAGAATTTATTACTTGATTATGAATGCAATAATGATACAACGATGCTCAAGATCAATGATTCTACCTAATGTAATTATTGGTGGGAGTTGGGATTTAAAGAGGATGTAGGTTTGAAGCCTTAAATATTGTTTTTGATTAGATAAGCAGGGAAAGGACCCTAATCCTGTGGTTATAGCCAAAAAGAAAAAGGAACCAAAAGAAGGTGGGAAACAACACCACCAACCAACAACATAAAATAGTAACCAAAGTGGCATGCATGCCATAATTTAATGCCATAACCATAGACTAGCCACAATTAATCAAAAATAAGAAGTTTATGCTAAAGTACTTAAAACTACATAGGGCATTGATCAAATCCACCATATACCAAGAAGTCCTAAACCATAACAAGGCTATTATAAAATAGAAATCCGAAATTTGGAAGAAAAAAGATAAAAAGAGGATAGCAGTCATAAAGCAACATTAGAAGGAAGCCCTTACTTGGCCTTTTTCAACAGGTCCCATATTCACCAATGAGGGAGATTTACTCCCTCCAGTCAGGTCCCTCTGAATCATCCAACACCTTTAATTCATTAGATTTCCCCAGTTTTTTCAACTTCTTGTTTGTTTTTGTTTGTCCAGAAATAGCCCCCATCATTGCTCTTTGCATCAACCTATTAGTCACCTTCATAAGCATAACCAAGGCTTTTTCCATATCATCCATTTGAACCTGCAAAAATATTTCTTTTAATCTTGGCCTTAAATATTGTTATTAGTGATGTTTTGGGAGATATTTATTTTAATAACCTCAATAATAATAATAAATAAATATGGATAAAAAAGGTCTCCTTGTGTAAGACCCCTTTTAGTAGTGAAGTGGCCACTAGTAGAACAATTAATCAACATCATACATAAAATTTGAGAAGCAGCCTCTATGGAGATTTAAAATCTCGCCTAAGAGACTAACTTTTTATAAAAAATTTGAAAAAAAATCCCAAGAGACTTTGTCGTGTAATTTAGAAATATCTAGCTTGAGGGACATGCTCTCCTTACTCTTTTCCATGAAATAAAAAACGTCATAAATAGAAATGACATCTAAAAAATTCCTCCCTATCATGAAACCATTTTGATTGGTGTGGATAATTTTATCCAAAAAAGATTAAATTCTCAACACCAACTTAGTTAGGGTTTTATAAATAGTATTACATATAATTATTGGTAGGAATTACTTGAGCTTATCAATAATCGTCTTCTTGAAAATAAGGACTAGCAATGTGTTATTAATTTTCCTTAAAATATTACTAGAGAAAAAACTCTTAAGTAACTTTTGTGACATCATCACCAATAATCTTCCAAAAGATTTAAAATAACGTTGATGGAAAACATATGAACCAAAAACTTTGTATTGGTCAAAAGAGAAGACACGATCTCTAACCTCATTTTCTAATATCGCATGTCCCATCCCCATATCCTTAGGAAAAATAATATTAGGGGTGTCAACCAAGATATCATCTTCTTTGGATTGTTCTATTTTAGGGGTAGAAAATTTCTTATAAAGCTCTATCAGTGCCCATTTCTTGTTAAATAGCTTGAATATTTTTTTAGCTTCCATTTTTTACTAAAAAAATATTACAAAGGAATTTTTGTTCCAAAATTTTCAATGTTGTTCTTAATTTTTTTTTTATTTTGTTGATAAGCTTGTATATTGTTCCTTCCACCTCAAAGTGCCACTAGTTTTCTATAATTTTCTTGATTTTTGGGTGAAGAGTACACATAATTTCAAACTTAAAAGGATAATTTCATTTCCTAGTACTCATTTCCAAGTAAAAAAAAAGATGATAATGATAATATCCTATTTTTAGAAGAGCTAAAAGGTCAAAACTATCCAAGATAGGAAAATTGAAAGAATTGGGAAACCTATCCAATTTAACCTAAATAGGGTTTTGGCTAGCTTTTTATTGGACCATGTGTAGGATGAGCAATTTAACTTGATATTCATGAGCCCCTTATTGTAAGGAAGTCATCCAAATCCCCCATATTATTCAATAAGTCAGTCACCTCCCAATTTTTTAGGTGTATATAGGGGAGAGTCAAAATCCCTTACCACTATCCATCTAAGGTTCATATAATATTTCTTAAAATTGAAGATAATTTTTTTTAAGGGTATGTGAATTTGAAGCGTAAACATCAGTTAAATCCAAGAAGCATCAATGATTTTACGAAGAAATGAATATTTAAATAATATTTGTTTATGGACAAAGGAGGGCCCTTAAGAAACAAATGATTCCCATCAACATGACCTGAAAATCAATAAAATCCCACAATTTTTTATTTATATTGACATTTTAGTTTCCTAAAGAAAAATATTATCCAGAATAGGATCTTTTAGATAGTTCTTAAGAATATTATATTTATAAAGGATGTTTAGCCCCATAATATTCCAAGAGATGATCTTCATTTTCTATATTTCTTTGAGGCTAACATTTCCAATGGTTTTTGTCTTCCATTAGTAACTTCTCATGCCACTTCCTTATATCTTGTTTCTCTAATTGAAAGCCTCTCCATATTTGAATCAACACTAAAATCAGTTGTTTTTCTTCCTTCTTTAGATTTTTGGTAACATTTTACTTTACCTTGTTGTTTAGGGCAAGATGGAGAAAGGGCACAATTCACAAGCAAAACTAAATATATCCTATTTTTTGAACACCTAGAATACTAATAGGAGGTGAATTAGAATTCTATATAACCAATTAATCACAAACCATCCAATTAACAAAGTGTATCTAACTTTAGTAATCAATGAAAACATGAAAGAGATCACAAGACCACATAACACATGAACAACATGATTTTTATGTGGAAAACCTAAAAAGGGAAAAACCATGGTAAGGATTAACTCACAATATATTATACCATTTATAAGATATTAGAGGGGCTCAATGTCAGGACTTAGTATCCTTATAAGGCTCATAGCCAAGAATAGATACAAAAAAAGTGGCTACATAGCCAAAGTGTGAACTGATAGAAGATGCACCTTCCTTGTGTTGAATTCAGTTCCTATGAAGCTCTGAATACAAAATATTGCTCTGCTCAGCAGTCACTCAATGTTCATAGCAATTCTTCCCTTATTCTAATCTCACACATACAAATTTTCAAGTTTCCACAATTTCATATCTCATACACATCACATTACATTGTTAACACCCTATGCAACTCAAAAATTTCCTACATATATACCCAATTACATCCACATACATCAATTAGGCTGGCCTAATTATATGTAGCCTTATTTTAATTCAAAATAGCTTTATCTGCTCCACACTTGATTCAAAAGCATCTTCACACTCAAGTCAAACATGCAGTACTTGATTTATGTTAGAATGGACCTAAAATAGGTTTTACTAACATCTGTGGTACATACATATTCTTTACAACACACAACATGTGTTAGGTCAGCCAAGAATTAGACCTAAACACAAAATAAATCAAATGATCACACACCAATGACCCATCTGATCGCATAAGCACACCAACTAGAATATGCAGAGTACTGAAACCTATAAACCATCTCCCAAAATTGCTAAGTTTTATTATAAACACCAGAGGAATGCAGACCAAATAACTCATATCATCTTGTACAATATAAGCCAAAACAATTGTATGTTGATCTTTTGTCATTTGTAACTTTCACCCTGCTCATCCAAAATCGCTGAAAAACAAGTGATCATAGATGTATTTAGTAGTCCTAAATAACATATTGTAACCTCATAAGCTAATCTTATAACACGATCAATTCCATATCAAATTACCATATCAAAAAGTCACTAAAAACTATTTACCGGATCAGAAAAAACTATCAATAAATAATGTTGGCATAAATGTCAACACATCAAAGGGTTTCTTCTTCATTCTTCAAAAAATCTCACCCTTTTTCACTGATGGAAACATGTGCCAAAAATGAATCTCCAAAAATTCAACATCAAAACTATCTTCAAAAACTTGTATGAACTCCCCCTTTCAAACATACATCAAAACTTCTCTTAAGACACAATATCTTAACAACTCTAGCACTCAAAACTTCTCCCCCTTTAACATCAAGGACAAAGGGTGTGTCGGTGAGACACATGTAAGCTATACAACATGATGTATATGTATAGAAAAAACATATGAAATGAAATGACTAGCTCCTCCTTAGGGAGTTATCCCAAGAACTGCACCCGATCATATGTACAAAGAAAAATTGAAAGCAACTGAAACAATAAAAGGAAAATCACAAAGAATGTTTATCCAAAGGTGGAGGAACCTTCTAACTCCTTGAGAATGGCTTCCCAAGAAGATTTTTCTTCATCCCAAATCTTCTTGGTTGTAGCAAGCGCCTTATGCATTGATTCCAACTCCACCAAGCTCTCCTCTCCCTCTTTCAGAGTAGTTGGATTAGGATTTATATTTTCAAGCTTTTTAGCTTCAGTGAGAGAACTTGATATTGGCATATTCTTGAAATTTACTAAGTCTCCAATCTATCCAAATCGCCTTATAACATCTTCTTTATATCTTTGCAAAGTGAAGAACTTATTTTACAAGTGTAAAAGGCATTCCAAGAGGCATATTTTCTATCTTTTGCAAGGTCATAAGCTCTAGAGGAATTAGCTAATTGTGACTCTATTGAGTCCATTAAGTCCTTAATTCCTTGGGTGGCATCCAACCACCACATGCAATACAAGAATAATTTTTGGGCTTCATTTTCACATTCCTTCACTTATTTCAAGCATTTTATCACCTTGCTATGTCTAGTTGCACATCTATCTTGAAGCTCAAGAAATCTCTTCTCAGCAATCCTTTACTCCACTTCTTGTATAGTCTGCTCCTTTAGGCTAGAGGTATAATCCCTAAGAGAATCAACTAGATACTTCAAATTCTTAATAGGTGTTAGAGAATCGTCAATTGTGGTACTTGGGGTAGCATCATGTAGAGCTTTGATGGCATCATTGATTAGTTCAGTCCCCTTCTGATGAGTCTCAACAATTTATTTTCTTCTAGAGGTAAGAAAAGTATCTACGAGCTCCATCCTCTGAATAGGTGAGATCTTATTCAGATCTACACAACCTTGATGTGACAAGAGTTGAATCAATTGGGGAGGAATGACTGGTTGAATTATTATTCATCTTGTTAGAAGACCCTTGAGTGTATTACTGAAGGATTCTCTGGGTGACTTTTATAGCTCCATGGTCTTTTGGGATGCTTCTTCATTTCTTCCAGCTTCAGTCTCTTCTCATTTATCTTCTTTATCTTCTTCTTCTTCTTTTCCAAAGGGGTTTTCCTTTTGTTTTTCTTTTTTTTCATCCTCATCATCTTTCTTATCATTGTTCTTTTCATCTTGACCTTCTTATTCTTCTCCATTTTTATTTTCTTCACCTTCATTTCTAGTATCCTATTTTGCTTGTCATGGTGGTATTCAACATCATCATTGGCATCAACCTTATTCTGGTCTTCATTATTTTCACCAACTGTATTTTCAGTATCTTCCAGAGGAGTGGATGTCTCTAGGAAAGCATTTTCATTATCTACTAGCAGTGGAGAGATCACCACATTCTATGTGTCATCAAATGATGGAGTTTCTTTTGTAGTTTGAGAATTTTTATCTTCTAAAACAACTTTAAAAATAGGTAAATTAGTAATTTGAAGAATTATTTTTTGTGCATCAATAACCTTTGCACTATCATTCTCCTTTCTTGAGCTGTTCCAGATGATGAAAATGGAATCATCACAAAATTCTCTGTAGTATCTCTAACTTTATTCATTGTATCTTATTTTAACTCTTCCACTCTTTCCTCTTCTCTTCCCATAAGTATGGTTACTTTTTTTTAAACCCTAAACTCTTTGGTATACACTTCAATTAGTGTAGCTTTATCATTTTCAGATAACGAGGATCCAATTTCCTATAGAGCATTGGATTTCATCTTATCTTCCTTTTCAATAGCCTCATGTCTTCTTTCCATCAATGTATTCCACACAGTTGTAGGCACTTTGTCTTGAATGTTGTTTATATCAGCCTCTAGAATGATAATATACTAAATGATTGCTTCAACAATATTTTTATGACCTTCTTCATCCACTTCTTCATAAAAATTTGTAATGGCTTCTAGCATATTATCATGATTCAACATATTGTTAACAAGAACATCTACTTTCATAGGAGAGTTAACACATACCAGAGGATTTTTTATCTTTTTATTTTGCTCTGAAGAGCCTTCCTCTGATTTCTTTTCTTTCTCCTTCTTAGGCTTCTCGTGAACATGTACTATGAAAGCTTCTCTTTCCAATTCTATTTCCTCTTCTTCTGAAGTTTCCACTATGTTAGTTTTATTCTTCTTTGTTCCGGTGCTTGCTTCTTGAGATGCACCTTCACCACTTGTAGTGGAACTGCTTCTCTTATTCCTTTTTAGTTGTTGTTCTTCTTCCAAACCAAGTTCAATTTCCTCTTCTACAACATCACTTAAGTTTCATCCTCTTGATGATTTTTGTTTCTTCCTCCTTTCTGAGGTAGCAAGAGGTGCTATTGGAGGCACATTCTTCCTCTTTGTGGTTTTGGTGGTAGGTCTGGAGGGTTCATACATATCAATTGTTGCCAAAGCATCGGGCTCCACCTTCTTCCCTTTAACAACAACTGTACCAGATGGTTTTGGCAATGCAGAGGTAGAGGTGGAAGCCAATATTCCTGATCTCTATGGTCTGGAGGACTCACCAGTTGCCTTGGCTTTCCTTTCTACTGCAACTTCCTTTAAACTATCTACTTCATCTTTTGAAAGGCCATGCATTCCAAAGTATCGTTCAACTTGTTTTTTTACTCTTTTGGTTCTTGCAAGTGCTAAAGTCTCTAAGTATAGTTCAATTGATTTCTCTTCATATGTGCCATGTCTAGGCAAGGAGAGGTTCTTAGGACTATTTAACAATATCTCAATGTATTTCTTAGCATCATCTTCAACAATCTCATATCCAAGAGGATCAATTCATATTGTTCTAGGTCCAACTGCCTCTATTATACATTCATCAATGGGTACAAGAGAGGTTATTTTATTTTCATACTCCTCCACTAAACTTTTAGGAATTTTTTCTTATTCATTCATGTTCATTTGGAATGCTATGAAAAATGCAGTCAATGCATTCTTGAGCTTTATAATCTCCAATATTATGTAAATAATAAAAAATTTGGTGTGTTATCAATCTAATTTTGTCCCACATAATATCTATTCTCCAATGTAGCTCCCTCAAAAAGTAGAATAACAAGCATACAATTAGTGTTCCGAATTTGAAAGCATACTTCTTCATTTTAGTTTGATTCAAGTTCTCCAGAAGTTGCTACTAGAGCAACTCACATAAGTCATAATCTTTCTCATTTACTACCATATCATGGGCACTTGCAGTTGCAGATATTGAGTTCTCCCTATTGTTAAAATAGATCTTGTGGCCAATTATGATCGATGCATACTTCACAGTAGGATTGGTGATTGGCTAAGTTTTTAATGCTCTTCTATCAAATGTGGCACCAATTAGTTGCATAACTGTATCATTCTTTACAAACTTTAACACTAGTATAGGTCCGTTATCACACAATCTAGTTACCCCCTTGATCACTTCCTTTGAAATAAATCCAGGCATATTTGTCCACATGAATTTATCATGTATTATGCTCAAGGATATCCTCACATATTTTTCATCCAAATCACTGCTAAAGTTAGGGCACCATTTCCAAATGTCTAGCTTCCTTGGCACTAGTTTTACATATTCTAGTTTTACCAAAAAATTGTCTCCAATCAGCTCATTAGACCATTGTGTTTTAAGTATTTGGTAATCATACTCATCCAATTTTCCATGTATATAGGTCCTAGTGTCTTCAATGGGAAAAAACTTAATTGGGATATTTGAAAATGAACCGTCAAGGTCATTGTCAAAAATTTTCCATGAAAACCTCTTAAATTTTGGTCTAGGTCTTTTTGTGATATTGAATACGATTGGTGTAGCCATTTTAACCATAATTTTACCTCAAATTCTTATAAAATTTACTGATATTTAAATCCCACAAAGCACAGATAGTTGTAAATACCTTTTTCACACTCAACGGGATCTAGGGTTTGAACCAATTTATTTTGAATCACCTTCAATTCTCCTTCAATTCTCCTTCAATTCTCCTTCAATTCACCTTGAATTCACTCTACAGTCTACTCTCTTTCAAATGTAAAAAATTGATTTGAAACAACTTATAATTTCACTTTATACCTTATCTATCTACCCTAATTTTGCATATATTGCTTCAGATTCCCAAAAAGGTGGTGAACACTTCCTTGATACACTATAAACCCTAAAATGCTCCAGAATTCTTCATATTTGCATATTTTCTACCTATTTCTTTTTCAAAATCTTAAGCATATCATTTTACACCATATATATTTGTGTTACTGCTTGAAACCTCATATATCTAGGGGGTTATTATATTTTTATGTCATTGCTCCCCCAAAGCCCATGCCTAGGTTTAGTTTTCAAGAGAATTATTTGCACCAAAGGGAGGTACAGATTCATTTGATTCATCCTTGTTCTGAGTGTTCCTCTTTATTTTTCCATATCTTCTCCATTTCCTTCTTGACTTCTGTAGGATCAATTTTCTTCACAAGTTTATTCCTCTATTTCGGATTAGTTTGTCTTCCATTGTCGCTTCTGCAAAATCTTGAAATGTGTCCAGGTTTGTTGCAATTGTAGCATATAACATTTTTTTGACCGAACTAACTTCTATTCATTCTTTATCTACAGTGGTTAGCCTTATAAATACATTGCATGTATAAGAGTAGCCATTCAAAGATTGAAACATTCTACCAGTATTAAATCTATTCATCATCTAACTTCTACACTTAGTAGCTCTATGTCCAAATTTATTGCATACAAAACATTGTCCAAAAAAGGATCCACCATTTTGATTCATTCTACTTCTACATTCTATAGTCTTATGTCCAAATTTATTGCATGAAAAATAAATACCATTGAAATATGGGTACCTTTGAGCATTTGGTTGTCTGATAGCAGGTCTTCCAGTATTGCTTCTTTTATTACTGATCTTTCTACCATTGCCTTGAGTCTTCTTTTATTTTTCAACCTTGTTAGGTGTTTGATTTTCCTTTGAGCTTTGTCCTTCTTCAAGTCCCAAACCACCATTATCCTTAGAAGGTTTTTCAATTGCAATAACCTCATCAAGCATTGTAGTACTTGTTTTGAATTTTTCCTCATGAGCTCTTATTTTCTCTAGATCTGATCTTAGGGCTACCACTTCTTGTTCAAGATTTGTGCATTTATCAGTCTTGTTTTATATCTTAGAATTTAGACAATCCTCAATTCTCTTCTTTTCTTCCACTTGTACTTTCAGTCTGGTGATATCTTCATTTATCTTCAACAATTTATTAACTTCTCTATATCTTTCTCTGAACTTCTTGATTTATTCTCTCAACTTTTTGATGCATTCATTTTCTTCCTTTGGGCTTTCCTTTAGTTTTTTGTTCTCACTTTCAACTTTGTCAAGATCTTCAAGAGTAACTTTAAGTTCTTCTTTGTCAAACATGTAGTCATCTGATTCATATTCAATTATAGAAATCTCTTCTGGAGGAGTAGGACACCTTTTATTAACCATGTGTTTAAATTCCAAGATCTTCCTCAAGCTGTTAGGATTTTCAAAAGTAACTAGGCTTTGATATCGATTGTTGAACACCCGGAATACCGAGGGGGGTGAATTAGTATTATATATAACTAATTAATCACAAACCATCAAAATGACAAAGTGTATCTAACTTTAGTAATGAATGGAAACATGAAAGGGATCACAAGACCTCATAACACATGAACACTAATATTTTACATGGAAAACCCAAAAAGGGAAAAACCACAATGAGGATTAGCTCACTTATAACTGGTTATAAGATATTATAGGGGCTCAGTGCCAAGACCCACTATCCTTGTAAGGCTCACAACTAGGAATAGATACAAAAAAAAAGTGGCTACACAACCAAAGTGTGAACTAATATAACATGCACCTTTCTTGTGTTGAATTCAATTCCTATGAGGCTCTAAAAAAAAAAATTGCTCTACTCAACAGTCACTCAATATTCATAGCAATCTACCCTTATTCTGATCTCACACATACAAATTTGCAAGTTCACACAATTTCATATCTCACACACATCAAATTACATTGGTAATGCCCTATGCAGCTCAAAAATGTCTGGAATATATACCCTATTAGACATGCATACATCAATTAGGTCGACATAATTAGATGTAGCCTTATTTTAATTAAAAATATCTTTGTTGACTCCACACTTGATTCAAAAACATAATCGCGCTCAAGTCAAATGTGAAGTACTTGATTCAGGTCGAAATGGACCTAAAATAGGTTTTACTAACATCCACAGTACATACATATTCTTTGCAACACACACAATGTGTTAGGTTGGCCAAGAATTAGAGCTAAACACAAAATAAACCAATTGATCACACACTAATGACCCATCTGATCACATAAGCACACACCAACTGGAATATGTAGAGTACTAACTATAGAATAGGGGGACCAACCACACCAAGGCTCTACATCATGGAGATCTGAGAGCGGAGGGCTTCCCTAATATACCTCAGGTTGGATAAGCATTTAAGGTCAAGGATATAGAATGAAGAGCACTCTCAAGTGCTTCTATCACTCTACTAACCTTAGAGTTTCAATGGGGCTAAATGAGAAATCTTTTGGAGCCCAAAATGTACCTCAAATAGCTCTCTACTAGAGGACAACAATTTGGGTTAGGGACGATAGTGTGATGTGTTGACGTCTCTCTGGGGCGTTGACATCCATACAACCAAAAAGTGTAAAAGTACAGTAAAAGGTACAAGAGCCTACTAACTACTTAGTGGTTGTGTTTTAAAATACTAACTAAAATGATAATAAATAGAACAAACAAAGTAACTAGAATAAAGATATGGAAGATGAAAAGGATGAAGGTGGTGAAGATTAACTCACAAAGAGTCCAGATCTCTAGCAAGCTCCACATGAACACATACCTACACACAACCAAGAGGAAAATTTTTGGGGTTGTATAGGTATTTTCCACAATTAAACCCCCGCTTTGGTGTTTCCACCTCCACAAACAACCAGAAAAGCCACAAGATAGAAAATGTGATAAAGAGAATAATGGAAAAGATATCGAACAATAACAATAACACCATGTGACATAAATCAAGAGACAATATCACCTTCTCAATCAAGGTGACCTCAAGTGAGCAAAGGAGGATGCAAGTTTGGTAAGGTCTATTCTATCGCAACAATGAAGAAGTAGTCCCGCAAGACACCAAGTCACAACTCCAATGGTGAAAAAAGTGTAGCACGGAGTAAAGAAGATACGTAGAATCTCAAGAATTGTGAGGCATGATTGAACTAGTGTGTAGAGAATGACATGAATTGCTAAAGAAATGAAGTGATAGTGAAAGATATGCATTTAAGTGGATTTAGGATGGAAAGAGCTATTCTTGAGTCAATAGGAAGGTGTAGAGGCGTTACCTTTCGTCATCAATGGAGAATGTAATGTCTTTGTGGATTCTAGAGGCAGGAATCTGTTAGGTATGGAAGCACATCATGCACGTGTCCTTGACAAAAATTCCCCCACTAACACAAAAGATAAGTGCCAAGTGAATGCATTGCAGATAGGTGATGTGGAATTTCTTAGTCAGGTTTGATTTTTCTAAAGTAGAGGGTGTAAAAGGGGAATTGCAAGAGGGGTGCAAATTCACTCCTATACATTTTTCCCCCACTTTAGTGAGCATGAGTGTCAATAAATGCTTGATAAAGTAGATCATTTTTTTTTAGAAATGTATACCTGAACCGTTGAGGAAGAAAACCACAATCTGGTGAACTTGAAAGTGTAGGGAAGGAAAATAACTCAACAGGTACTCTCCCCCAAGGAGGTTCGATCAAAGTACACCGAAGGCCCACAAACCAATGATGGAAAAATTCCACAAGATGCAAGTTCTTCATAGGTCCTCAAACCTGCAAAGAAGGCACCCTCAGGTATTCTCTCCTGAAGGAAGCCCAATGTGAGGGGACTCCATAGATTCGGATTGGAAAGCAGCTTCACAGGAACACCTACAAAGCAACATGTTAATCCATAGATAAAATATATTAGAAAATAAGACATTGACATGGGTAGACAAGCAAGAAGACAGTCAAAAATTGAAGGAAGATCTTTCAAAGGGGTCCCTCCAAAATCCTTCAAAAGAAAAGGGGTTCAATCAAGGGACACTCAGTTTGAAAGGGAGAGAGTATTTTTTGCAAATAAATTCGATAGCAAGGAATCCTATTGAAATATGTTCACTTCATCAAGGATTCAAATGGAAGAAGGTCCCTTTGCAAGGGGAAGGTTGGACCTTCACCCACAAGAGAAGGCACTCCCTCCTCGGAGGAAGGTTTTTCAAATTATTTCTTTGTGAACCCATGATGAAGGAAAAATATTTCGTGAGGGGTCCTTGTTGAGGAATGTGATTTTTGAACAAAAACATTTTGAAGGGATTTTCAAGAAAAGATTCGTTGGCCACTGAATGCATTTTCTAAAAATTGAAGTGACATGATAGCCCCCCTTAGGATGGTGTGTGTCAAACACAAAGGCATGTGGAATCCTAAGGAGAGAAAAGTGAGAATAAAAAAAAAGTGATGTTGTGGCCCACAGAACATAGCGAGATGTAACCGTGGTAATGTTTTTCCACACACAAGGGACAACACATGAGCACCATAACATCACAAAACAAACATGAAAGATAAGATAGAAAAAATGCAAGAAGAGATAATAACATCATGAACAAGGTACACAAGGGTGATATGATATTTTGAGGTCAAAGCTACTCATAGATATAGATAAATAAGTATAATAATGTATATAAATGATTTTTCATCAACCCCCTACTATATCAAACCATATGAAGAATGCACGAGAAGAAAAAATAAAAATAAAAAATTAGGTCAACATGGAAGGGAAGCCTAAATACCTTCAAAACTTTGCATCGTCCCCAATTGTTGAAAATCAATACACAATAGAAGAGGAATTTTTACGACACTTAATCCTCTTGTATCCAAGAACCTACGAGGATGACAAGGGTCATCCAGGAACACATTACGCAAGCATGGGGGAACACAAACAAACACATAATCTACTCTATATATAAAGAAGAGGTGCCCCCTAGTCCTCATCAACCAAGAGGTCATCGTTTTCCCAGTCTAGATCATCAAAAGGGGAAGGAAAACAAGCCTGCAAGGGTGGAATATCAAGGGAGGAATCCTTGAACCCCCTCGCAACAAGAGCCAAGGAAGAATTCCCTTCAACGTCTTGTCTACTTAGTTCTTGTGGGGTAAAATTCAATGACTTCATAAAAATAATTGATAGGGTTGGGACCTCATCCACAAAATCAAACATGAACTTCACAGGAGTGCCATGTGTTAACTCAATGGGTGAGGGAGGCAGCACCCAAGATTCATTGCTAGGCTCACCGAGAGACTCAAGAGTAGTGAAAAACTCTAGGGATGCCAAAACTTCTTTTGTCACCAGGTGGTACACACAAATGTAGAACCACCCTCCAAAGAAGGTGAACCCCTCTTTCAACCCCCATTGCTAGTAGGGTCATCCTCCATCTTCCACTTTGTCGGAGGATGCAAGATCCCCATGGATGAGGCATAAGGTGCAAAGGAAGAGGAGAAAACTACAACATACACCACCAAGGTATTTGGTATGTCCATGGGCTTTGAAATTGGTGGGATTTTTGGGACATCAAAAGGGGTGACTCAACCAAAGGAGCAAAAAACACCTAAACCCTCTTCAGGTGAGGATCGTTTACACTGTTGACTCCCCTTCCTTCCTCTACAAGGTAGCCTTCTTAGCAAATAGAGCCTTTCTCTGATGCTTGCACTCATGCGTAAGGTGGTTCTTGTGACTCTAGGAGCTAGAGGCCATAATTTGAGACATAATGGAAGACTCTTGTTTGACCATCAGAGTATCCATCACGATCATTTTTGATGGAGGGAGAGACTCCTGGAAAGGAATAGGAGGGAGAGGTTGATTGGATGATAAAACAATAGCGGGGGGAGTAGCATCTAACATCGTAGTGGCATGCCTCTTCCCATTCACTGCCTTAGAGACAAGAATAGTAGGAGGCCACAAAGGTTGAGATATAGAAGCCTCCTTATGGGGACTCTTCCCCTTACCATACATGTCAGGCCGAGGTCCTGTGGGCAAGGTAGGAAGGTCAAATACCTGGATCTTGGATTTTCGCCAAGCAGGCGCCATTGGACTCCTAATGCGAAAACCAAGAGTAGTAACCCAAAGTTCCTCTTCAAGGAGGCAGGTAGAGGTGGGGCCCTAACCATGAGTAGGATTCTCCTTTCCCTTCTGATATGAAGAGGCAGCATAGAGCCATATGGTACAAGAGAGAGACTATCGTGTGTAAGTATAATAGATTTCATTTTTTCATATTCCTCCTATTATGCCTTGCATAACCACCCCACCTTTTGCCTTGGTCAAAATGGGTCCCCCTTTTTTGTTTTTTGTCCTTGTTTGTTTTTCAACAAAGTTTGGAAGGTTTTATTTCTTCCAACACTTTGTTTCCTTTTATTCTGTCAGAACCAGAACCAGAATGGAATCTAGTTTGAAACTTGTTTTTAGGGTTCCATTCCGATCTCGGTCCCGCTTGTCTTTTGCTTGTCTCTTTGGTTTGTTTTTTTTCCAGAATTGGAGCTAGGATGGAACCTAACTCTAAAATTTGATAGAGTTCACGGTTCGGTTCCCGTTCTCGTTCCACCTTCATCTCTACCTTTTGGTTTGTTCATTTGGGCTTGAGGTGGGTTTTGGGTTTGGCCTTTGTGTTGGGTTCCTTGTCGTTTCCTTTTTCCCTTTGTTTTCCTTTGGTGTTTTCGTTTGGGACCTAAGGGTTGGTTTCCTCCCTTAGGTTTTTCTTGTTTGCCTTGTTTATTTTGTTCTTTCGGAGGTGGAACTAGGATGGGATTGAACTCTAAACTTTCATGAAGTTCACAGTTCGGTTCTCATTCCCGTTCCGGCTCCGGCTTCCCTTCCTGCTCTCTTGTTTTCTTTGTCATTTTGTTGGTTTGTGTCCTAAGGGTTGGCTTCCTCCCTTAGGTTTTTCTTTGCTTCGCTTTTTCTATCATTTTTTGGAGGTAGAACTGGGATGGAACTTAACTTTGAACTTTCACAAAGTTCATGGTTTGGTTCTTGTTCCCATTCTGACTCCGCTTCCTGTGTCCTTGTCATTTTACGGTGTTCGGCCTTTGGGTTAGTTTATTTCCCTTTGGTCTGCTTTGGTCTTCCCTTCTTTTTCTGGAACCGAAACCGGGATGGGACTTAACTCTAAAATTTCACAAAGTTCACGGTTTGGTTCCCGTTCCCGTTCCAACTCCGCTTCCATCGGGTTGGTTTTGTTTCTGTCCCTGCCTCCACCTATTTTTGGCTCCGCTTCTACCTGTTTTCCTCTTCGTTTTCGTTCTTGTTTTGGCTCCGCTTCCATCTATTTCTATTTCCGCCTCTGCCTGGGTTTCTGCTTGGTTTTCTTGCCTTGGGCATTCTAATAGATCAACTTGGTTTTTGATGATGTATTGATCATTAATGATGGCTCTTTGTCTTCAGGTTGAATCAAGTGGGTTGGTGTTTTCATAATTGAGGGGATGGAGTGTGCATGTTTTGAGGATATGGCAGGATTTGTGGGATTTGGGTACACTATTGCAATTGAGGGCAGGTTGGGCTCACGTCTGTAGTTCCATTCTTCTTCTTTGGGCCGATGGGGCATTGATGGAAGGCAGACGGGATGTGATGGGCTCATCTTAGTGTGGCTCGATCTGGGTCATTTGTTTGACCAGCTCAGATCTGATCGACGACTCATGTTCTTGTTGGTTTCACGCGCGTTACTGTTTGCACGGGTGGAGCATTGATGGCAGGCATGGCTTGAGGTTTTGTACACGGGCTTTCATCAACCCCAGATTGATTTAATGGGGGTCTCTTACTACATTCATTGTTGGGTGGTGAGTTATTGCAGGCAATCGGGGCATTTTGGTTGGTGGCTGACCTTCTTTGAAATCCTAGTTTTGGTTCACACGGGCAAGTGTTCTATAAAGTGGGCATTTTGCCCATTTTGTAAGGGTGGGTCATTTTTTTGTTCTTTGGCCACCAGTGATAGGAGATAGGATTTTGTTTTTATAGCTTTGAGTAGAGATACCTATTTTAGTTGATGTTGGATCTAGATACAGTTTTTATACAATAATATGTTGGAGTTGAGTTTACTGGATGAGGTTAATGAATCATAATATGTCTATATGCTAGTGAGTTTGTTGAAGCATAGAAGTTTATATTTGATGAGAATCAATAGAAGGAACCAGATTTCAAGATTATTTCATTAAATTGTCTATGGATGGAATTGTTGCATGTCTGTTGATCTATGATTTTAGCAATGAATGAAGAGTTTGTTCTTTTAAATCTTAAAAAGTATTGTGATGGTTAAACTAAGCACTGTAGATGTATGCAATAGTATGGATTGTTCTATAAATTGTACCATGTTATAGTTTTATTGATCTGTTAAAAGAGCATTCGTTGTTGGAAGCATATGTTTGGATATTCAAGAATTTTATTCATGTTTTACTGATTTATGCCTTGACCCATCTTTTTTTGTTTATTTAAACCCCCCTTTTATCAAGTGTAGTTTGATGAATATGTTGTTGCTTGCATTCCTTATCACAAGTAAAGGCCCCTTGAATATTATAGTTGCATGGACCAATTGAGTGACACCAGATAGTTGAGAACCAACTACCAGGACCTTGGGAGTAAGGCTACTATATGTTGCCTTTCTTTTTCAGGAGAAATAGAGTAGAAATATTTTGTTTAATGTTGTTTGTGTCATTTTCACCATCAACAGATCTGGTGCTGGAAGGAGGGTCAGAGGGAGCAAGCTGGCTCGCATAGGGTCATTCTCACCAGGAAAATATGGGAGGATTCTCAGATCATGTACTGACCCTGAACCATTGATTGAACTTCGAACCCCAGTTAGACATAGACCTCAAGCTCGTGGAGTTTTTATCCCACCATTGTCATCACCACTTACTCCACCTAGATTTCTACCAAATCCAACACCACCCCCTATTCAACCAATATCTCCACCTATTCAACTAATCCCACCACCACCCATGGCTTACTTTGTGAATAACCCCTCTCCACTAGGGACTATCCCTGGTGGGATAAATGATCTATCAAAAAATATAGAAAGGTTTTTCCCCAAGTACATGCATGGAGAATCAAGAAGTGTTGAGGAGCATATACAAGCATTCAAGGATTCCTATACCCGTGCTCAAGTGGCTCACCAGAACATGGTATGTAGATTATTTCCTTATTGTCTGGGGGGCATGGCATAAAACTGGTATCTAAATCTTCCCCAGGGATCTATTCTAAGTTGGGTAGATTTAGAAAATGCCTTTATTAATCAGTTTCGAGTCTATGTAGACCCAACCATCTTTTACCATCAATTCGCTACCATAAGGAAGGAACCTCATGAATCATTTTCGTTATTCAACACTAGATTCCAAAGGATGTTTCGCAGGTTACAAGACCCTTACTTAATAGCTAAAAATATTGCCATTCTGGCATATTTGAGTGTTGTTGATCCCCTGATTGGCTTATTTTTACAGAGAACCTATGCTCTCGATGAAATAGACTCCTTATCAAAAGTTTATCACCTAGCCATTAAATTGCAACAACAAATAAGTCTAAAATTGGGAAGTTTAGGAGGAGCCCTTCCCCCTATGGTTTATCAGATGCCTAATCCACCCTTGTTCAATACGATCTCAGGGATGTCTTGCTCCCAGTATGGACCTATTTTTGAGTTACAATCCTCACCTACCATTCCCTTTTTCTCTAGTGGCATTCAGGATTCTTCCCAACAACCTCAAGGCTACCAACAGCAAGGGGGAAGGTCAACTCTTGTTCACTCTCCATCTGTAGGACAGACTATGAAAATTGAATGCACTATTCAACTAACCAATGAGGTGGAAACTCTCAAAAAGACTCTAGCGCAAATGTCCAACGACATGGTACAGATTAGACTTAACCCCCCACATAACCAAAACCAGAATTACCATAATTAGGGAGGTTATTACAACTAGGGTGGTTACTTTAATCAGAACACCAATAGGAACTTCTAGAATCAAAATTCCTCTAACCAAAATCATCAAAATTAGAATAGAGGATACAATCAGAGGTCCAACAACAACAATAGGCAGTGTAACATTGGACCCAACAATGGGGGAGTTCCCCATAATTATCAGTCTGATGAGGATAAACCACACATTGCTAATGTTGCAGATCTCAATTTCATGACCAATTGGTGTAGACTCCATGATACTGTAGCACATTCTGAGGTTAATTGCCTAGAAATGGAAAAAATGGTGAAGATTGCGCAAGCTGATTCCCACCCTCCACAAGGAAATTCCAATCAAGATGGTGGGTCAGTAAGTACTGCTATGATTTATGAGACCATTGAGGAACAATATCAATTTCCCATGCAGGGAGATAAGGAACCAAAAGAGGATGTGTATGATTCCCAAGCCTTCCATTCCAAGGGTGTTCACTTCCTGAGAAATCAGAATAAGGGCCCATTCACTACATCTGCACCCCCAAACAACATGGTCCCACCTAATCAAAATGCAGATAATAACCTACCACCACCAAAGGGGCCTTCCGACTCTCATAACAAAGGTAATCCACCTTCTTTTCCTAACTATCAAGTTAGTAATGATTCAGAGTTTGATTTCATTGTAGAGCTGCAAAGACAAAATACATCATTGTCATTCTTTGACATTATGAAGTGGTGCTCAAATCAATGAGAGTTTGTGTTGAAATCCCTAGAGGAGGTAGATCATTCAAAAGGAAAGGGTAAATTGACTCCAGTGAAGGAGACAAATGCATCCATCTATAGAGGTAAGACTAGTACCCCACCTTTTCTTTTGAGTCTAAGGATCTTTGGAAAGAACCTGCATAATTGTCTGTTGAACTCTAGAGCATCGGGTAATGTTATGCCCTTTTCAATTTGTAAGAAGTTAGGATTAAGTCATGCCCAGACCAATAAGAAAGTGATTCAGTTAGACAAAACCGAGGTTAATGTGGTAGGGGAACTGAAAAGTATGCATGTACAGGTTGGATCGGATCCAAGGATCTAGACTTACATAGACATCCAAGTGGTTGATATCCCATAAACATATGGTATGCTCCTGAGTCAAGAGCTAATGAAGAGTATTGGGGGGTACTTATCTTTGGATTTCACTCACATGTGGCTGCCCTGGAAGGGAATAGCCACATAAAGTAGGATTGAAAGTGAACCTAGGCTCAAACACATGATTATTGAATATAATTCTCCTAATGAAGTAGCATATTTTGAAACTAAAATAGGATTTTACAACCAAGAAGAGATCATGACCTTCTCAGTCCTCAATCCTGATGATATATTGCCCCTAGAGCAAAGTGATCCAATGATCTTGGTAACTAGAAAGTTCTAATAAGGAAACTACAAAAAGATAGGCTGGTATTAGGAGAGGAGACTAATTTGGGCAGTTTGTTGCTTCCTAATTGGTGTAGGATAAATTATCACAACCATTCTGAGTTTGACATGCCAAGCTTGCCTAGATACCTTACAACATATAGGCCAGCCTCAAATGATTTTTCAAGATCAACCTCAAGTACCCACCAATAAGTTTCCATTTGAAGCTAAGGACGCTACCATCCTCACTAGAACCAATCTTTCTCAAGAGAAAGAGCCCTCACAATTGGAGCAGACTCAAGTTCTATGCTTTGTGTTTCAAGAGGAGATGGAGGTGTCTCAACCTTTCTCCAATACCCCTGCCCCGGATACTCTGCCAATGCCTAAGGCATTGATGAAAATTCAATCGGATTACAACTTGATCCAAGAAGTTGTTCAAGAAGTTCTTGAACAGGCTTTAAGTGTAGAAAAATTATTTACTGAAGCCTGCCCCCAATCACCTTCAACTCTTGATGGCCAACAATAGTCTGAGCCACCACCTATCCCAAGCAAGTCATCTCTTGTTATGAGAAAAAGGAAAGAGCTCATAGCTAAAGACCAATTGTGGAGTCTTAAATTTGATGGCTCCAAATCCAAAGCAGGAAGTGGAGCAGGGATTGAACTAACCAGCCCAAAAGGGAAGACTTACTTTGCATCCTATAGGTTGCAGTTTGGCTGCACAAACAATGTGGTTGAATATGAAGCACTCGCTCGTGGACTTATGTTTATTCATCAAAATAAGGTCACTGCTCTCATGGTAATGGGGGATTCCAAGGTAATTGTAAATCAGGTACGCAGCCAGTATACTTGCCATAATAAAAGATTGGTTGCATATAGAAATAGAATTTGGAACTTAATTGAAGACTTTGATGCTTTTTGGATCACTCTGATCCCTAGAGAAGCTAATCAAATTGCAGATGCCCTTGTTGTTGCGGCTAGCACCTTGGAACCTATGAAATATTCTAAGCTAAAGAAATTTTTAGTTGAATTAATCTCATTCCCAGCTGTCCCAGATAATGTTTGGATTTTTTAGGTATTTAATGATGACCAACATATATTGGCCTTTTTGGCAAGTTCAGATGTCTTCAAAGGATATATAATAGATGAATCTGAAATAGATCATGGAGATTGGGATCTTGAGAATGGTGATGCAGAAGGGATATTGGAGTTGAAAAGTAATAGTATTCCCAAGGGGATGGTGGCTTTGAAGAGAATATTTGATTCTGACCAACGGGCTCGTCAAAGGGTACCCATAGGAGAGTGATGGAGGGAAATATGAATCTATCAATCTGACTCACTCAGGCCTTGAAAGAAATGTCCTCATAGGGAAAACTTGTCCTGAAGAAATCAAACAAAAGATAGTCAAAGCTTTGGAGCATAACATTGCATCCATCGCTTGGGGGTATGATGACTTAAAGACCTTTGACACTTCGGTGATCACACATTCCATACCTCTTAAACCAGAAGCCAAGCCCTTTTGTCAAAAAAAATGCCCATTCAACGCATTGATTGAGCCCCTGATCTAGAAGGAGGTGCAAAAGCTCATATCCGCAAGAATAATCTTCCCAGTCAGACATTCTATGTGGGTGGAAAATTTAGTTCCTGTGCACAAAAAGAATGGTGAAATCAGGTTATGTGTTGATTTAGAGAATTTAAATAAGGCCTCTGAGAAGGATAATTACGCACTGCCTTCTCTTGATGAAATACTACAAACAGTCAATGGGTCCTAGATGATGTCATTTCTGGATGGCTATTCTGGGTATAATCAGATCCTCGTCAGTCATGAGGACAGAATGAAGATCACCTAATTCACCACCAAGTGGGGCACATTTGCCTATCGGAGGATGCCATTCGGCCTTATCAATGTTGGAGCAACCTTTCAATGTGAAATGGAAGTATCATTCAAGGATCTAATAGGTAAGTGCATCATTATCTATGTGGATGACTTAACTATTTTCTCAAAGAAACGGGAAGACCACGCTGCAAATTTAGAAAAGGTTCTCAAAAGGTGCATAAGCTATGGTGTCTCCCTCAATCCAAAAAATGTGTTTGGAGTGTCTAAAGGGAGAATCTTAGGCCACATTATATCAAAAGAAGGGATATCCATAGATCTTGATAGAGTGGAGGCTATCTTGAAACTGACAAGGCCAGGAAGTAAGAAAGAAATGAGGTCCTTCTTCGGAAGGATTAATTTTGTCAGAAAGTTTATAACAAGGTTTGTAGAAATTGTCAAACCCTCAATGAAATGATGAAGAAAGAGGCAAAAATAGAATGGAGCAATGAGGCCAAATATGCTTTCTCGTAGATCAAACAGTCAATATCTGAGGTACCTGTTTTGACTAGCCCAGATTATCTAAAGCCTTTTTATATCTATTATTTTGCGTCTGATCATTCATGTGCAACAGTTTTAACACAACGAAGAAGTGAGGGAGAGGAAAGACCTATCGCCTTCATGAGCTCTCCATTTAAGAATGCAGAAGTTAGGTACCCACCCCTAGAGAAACAAGCCTTTGCATTGGTTTGAGCTGTAAAGAAATCTAGGCATTACATTCTTCAAAGTCAAGTAGTGGCCATAGTTCCTGATCCAGCTATGAAATCTCTCCTGATCCAAAATGAATTGGGAGAGTGAAGAGGAAATTGGATGGCTATCCTACAAGATTTTGACTTGGAGATTCATCCAATGAAGCTCGTATGAGGGTAGGGTTTATCAAAGGCAATGGAAAATGTAGACAAGAATATTACATGCCAACAGTACACTGTCCAATCATTTACTAAGGATCCTTGGTACATAGACTTGATCTTCTTCCTCCTCAACAATAGATGTCCAGAAGGGATGAATGCTACTCAAAGGAGAGCATTGAGGATGAAGAGTGCTCATTATATGCTTAAAGGGGGATCCATCTACAGAAGGAACTTCCAAGGAATTTACCTACATTGTTTGGATCAACAAGAGGCTAAGCATGCCATTTTTAAGTTTCACGGAAGACACGGTATGGGAAATGGATCTGCGGATGCTTTGGCTCATCAAATTCTTAGATCGGGCTATTATTGGCCTTATGTATTTCGGGATGCACAACAACATGTCAGGACGTGAAATGTATGCCAGACCTCTACACCCAGGGAAATAAATCTAACAATGCCTTTACAACCAGTGTATGAGGTAAGACTGTTTGCTCAATGGGCACTGGACTTTGTAGGTGTTATTAATCCAAATTCTATTGCAGGTCACAAGTTCATCTTGACTGCAACTGACTATTGTACATGCTGGACTAAGGCTCAACCATGCAAAAATAGCACCACAGAGGTGGTTACCAAGTTCCTAACTAAGAACATCACCACCAGGTTTGGAGTACCATTTGCCTTGGTATGTGATAATGGCCCTGATTTTTCTTTAATTGAATTTATTCAATGGGCTTATGAGCATAAAATCATCTTGAAATATTCGTCTAATTACTACCCTCAGGGAAATGGAGTGGTTGAGTCCACTAATAAAAATTTGTTGGAAGTAATAAGAAAATTGTTAGAAAACAATCCTAGGGACTGGCATACCCAGCTAAGATTTTCCCTATGGGCAGATCGAACTCGAATCAAATTTGCCTTAGGAAATTCACCATTTAAGTTAGTCTATGGCCAAGACCCGATCTTCCCGATCCATTTGCAAATACCTGTCCTTAGTTTTATGCAGGAATTTTATACCAAGGATTATAGGATTGAGGTCAGACTAACCAATTTTCTCAACATGGAAGAACAAAGAGATGTTGCTTTGCAGAAATTCTCTAAACATCAGGCAGTTGTCAAATGTTGGTTTGACAAAAGGGCCAAGGTAAAAAGCCTTTAGGATATTAATTCTTGTGTTGTTATGGGATAAAGCTAGAGAAGAAGGGAGATCACCAGAAATTTGATAGACTCTGGTTGGGTCCATATCAAGTGGCTGAGATAATAGGCGAGAATTCTTTTCGCTTGAGTACCTTAACAGGAGAACCTGTTCCATTTCTAGTTAATGGTCAGTTTCTCAAGCATTACTTTGGTTCATGAAAGGTCTAATGTTTTGAATGAGTTTATTACCCTATATCATATGTAATTAAGTTTGGTGTTCTTTTTTGTTTGGTCTTTGTTTCTGTTTTTGTTTGTTCTTTTCTTTTTTCTCTTCTTTGTCTTTGTTTCTTTTTGTTTTGTCTTGTTTTGTTGGGGATCTTCATTTCTATCCATTCCAAGAATTGGGGGTTGTTATGCAAAGTATGCTACAGGCACTAGGAGAGAAATTGATTTAGGTATTTTCAAGGAGCCTTTGTTGAAGGATTTCATTTTAAAACTCATGTCTTATGATCATTTTAATGTTGGTCTGAAAAGCTATTAAAGAAAAGGTGCATTGTGAATGTATCATGAATTATGTTTGAAGTCTTTCACAAGATAGATAAACATATACCCAAGTAAATACCTATTTATTTCAGGGTGGTTGTATCTCTAGTTCAAGTGAAAAATCTAATTCCAAGATTGTCATGAAATCCATTGTAGTTCTCAACCCACATTTCAGATCAATTGCATCTAAGTATTGAGAAGAGTTCATAAAGAATTCCCACAAGTAAAGCCTAAGTAAAGAAAAAGAGAAGAGAAAGAAAAGAAAAGGGGGCTATCTCAATATCAGGTGGGTGAGTCAAGTATCTCTATTGGGGCTATGGATGCTTTTCTGGTAGTAGAGCAATGATTTGAGAGAGCTAGAGGTATCTTCGTCGGGGCTATGGACGCCTGTCTGACAGCGGAGCAATGCCCAAGATTTCCTTTCACAACGGTTGAAGGACTCAACCCATGTAGCTTAAATATTAGGTGTAGTTGTCTAGGAGTGGAGAAAGTGTCCATGAAGAAACATGCACCATGTATGCACACACTCATATTCGAAATAGTTCATGAGCACCTACATTTGAGATTCCAGCTCAACCTTGTTCTACAAAAAAGATCTTATTCAAGTTCAAATACTTCATTGACTAAGTAGTTTTTGGGTGACTGAATCCTTTGAGGTCTTGAAAATGGATAAACCATTTTCCCAGCCTAGTCACCATTTGCTATGCCTTGCATAACCACCCCATTTTTTGCCTTGGTCAAAATGGGTCCCCCTTTTTTGTTTTTTGTCCTTGTTTGTTTTTCAAAAAAGTTTTGAAGGTTTTCTTTCTTCCAACACTTTGTTTCCTTTTATTCTATCGGAACCAAAACCAAAATGAAATCTAGTTTGAAACTTTTTTTTAGGGTTCCATTCCGATCCCAATCCTGCTTGTCTTTTTCTTGTCTCTTTGGTTTTTTTTTTTCCGAAATCGGAGCCGGGATGGAACCTAAATCTGAACTTTGACAGAGTTTACGGTTCGGTTCCCATTCTCGTTCCACCTTCGTCTCCACCTTTTGGTTTGTTCATTTGAGCCTGAGGTGAGTTTTGGGTTTGGCCTTTGTGTTGGGTTCCTGGTCATTTCCTTTTGCCCTCTGTTTTCCTTTGGTGTTTTCATTTGGGACCTAAGGGTTGGTTTCCTTCCTTAGTTTTTTTCTTTGTTTTCCTTGTTTCTTTTGTTCTATCAGACGTGGAACTGGGATGGGACTGAACTTTGAACTTTCACGAAGTTCACGGTTCGGTTCCCATTCCCGCTCTGGCTTCGGTTCCGCTTCCCATTCTCTTGTTTTCTTCGTCGTTTTGTTGGTTTTTGTGCTAAGGGTTGGCTTCCTCCCTTAGGTTTTTCTTTACTTTGCTTTGTCTTTCGTTTATCGGAGGAAAAATTGGGATGGAACTTAACTTTGAACTTTCACAAAGTTCACGGTTTGGTTCCCGTTCGCGTTCCGGCTCCGCTTCCAATGTCTTTGTCGTTTTGCGGTGTTCGGCCTTCGAGTTAGTTTCTTTCCCTTTGGTCTACTTCGGTCTTCCCTTCTTTCATCGGAACCAGAACCGGGATGGGACTTAACTCTAAACTTTCACAAAGTTCAGAGTTCGGTTCCCGTTCTCGTTCCAGATCCTCTTCCACCAGGTTGGTTCCGTTTTTGTCCCTACCTTCGCCCATTTTTGGCTCTGCTTCCGCCTATTTTCCTCTCCATTCATGTTCCATTTTTGGCTCCGCTTCCACCTCTGCCTGGGTTTCTACTTGGATTTGTTGCCTTGGGTATTCTAATAGACCGACTTGGTTTTCTATGATGTATTGATCATTAATTATGGCTCTTTGTCTGTTGAATTGAGTGGGTTGGTGTTTTCATAAATGAGGCGATGGAGTGTGCATGTTTCAAGGATATGGCGGGATTTGTGGGATCCGAGTACACTATTGCGATTGAGGGTGGGTTGGGCTCGCATGTGCAGTTCCATTCTTCTGTTTTGGGCCAATGGGGCATTGATGGTGGGTAGGCGGGACGTGATGGGCTCATCCTGGTGTGGCTCAATCTGGGTCATTTGTTTTCCCAGCTCGGATCTAATCGACAAATCGCGTTCTTGTTGTTTCCACACGCGTTACTATTCACGTGGGTGGGGCATTGATGGTGGGCATGGCTCGAGGTGTTGTACACGGGCTTTCATTGATCCCAGATCGATTTGATGGGGGTCTCTTACTGCATTCATTGCTGGGCAGTGAGTTATTGCAGGCGGTCAAGGCATTTTGGTTGGTGATTAACCTTGTTTGAAACCCTAGTTCTAGTTCATGTAGGCAAGTGTTCAAGTGGGCATTCTGCCTCTTTTGTAAGGGTGGGTCATTTTTCTATTGTTTGGTCACTAGTGATAGGAGATAGGAGTTTGTTTTTATAGCTTTGAGCAAAGATACCTGTTTTAGTTGATGTTGGATCTAGATACAATTTTTATACAGTAATATGTTGGAGTTGATTTTAGTGGATGAGGTTAATGAATCATAATTTGTCTATATGCCAGTGAGTTTGCTGAAGCATAAATGTTTCTTATTTGATGAGAATCAATAGAAGGAACCATATTTCAAGATTATTTCACTAAATTGTCTATGGATGGAATTGTTGCATGTCTATTGATCTATGATTTTAGCAACGAATGAATATTTTGTTCTTTTAAATCTTAAAAAGTATTGTGATGAGTGATTGTGATGGTTAAACTAAGCATTGTAGATGTATGCAATAGTATGGATTGTTCTGTAAATTGCATCATGTTATGGTTTTCTTGATCTATTAAAAGACCATTCATTATTGGAAGCGTATGTGTGGATATTGGAGAATTTTATTCATGTTTTACTGATTTATGCCTTGACCTATATTTTTTTGTTTATTTAAGCCCCCCTTTTATTAAGTGTAGTTTGATGAATCCGTTGTTGCTTGCATTCCTTATCACCAGCAAAGGCCCCTTGAATATTATAGTTTTATGGACCAATTGAGTGACACCAGACAGTCGAGAACCAACTACCAGGACCTTGGGAGTTAGGCTACTATATGTTGTCTTTCTTTTTCAGGAGAAATAGAGTAGAAATATTTTGTTTAACGTTGTTTGTGTCATGTTCACCATCAACACCTCCCTCTGTAATGAATTTAATGACAATGTCTCCTCTATAATAACATTCACTCAACTCATGGGGTCAATCAAGACCATTTTCACAATGTTTCCATTGAGGTGAGTAGGAATGTATAGGGGAGAGGGCTTATTATTTAGAGGCAAGTCCTGTGAGGTGAAAGTCACATTTGGCAAGCTAGTCATAGGTTGTAGGGGAGGAATAGGAGTAAATGAAACCACATTAACATATTTTGAGGGTTTGGGAGAAGCATCGAAAGGGTCAATAATCAAGTTCATAGAATGGGACAAAAATGGGTCCATAGAAATCAGCAACTTGCTATTGGCCTTCACTACTGACTTATTTGTATTTTGTTTCTTCCCATCAAGATATATGGTACCATCATCGATGTGATCTTGTATCTCATGATATAGGCACATAAAATGCTTAGTATCATGCCTGTTAACATGATGGTACTGACAAAAATAATTCATGTCATATCAATCAGGATAAGGATCGTTTAAAGGTAATGGATTTTTCAATGTTATAATCTTATCCTTTAATAACTTTTGTAGAATAGAAGAATAAGATTTGGCTAACTTTGTAAATTTTCTGTTATGCCTTAGGTCATGATCATTATTCATAGAAACTAAATTTGCAATAGCCTTTCCTTTTCTTGAAATAGACACAATAGATTTTCCTTCAGAACGGGAGCACGAGGAGGATCCCCCAAACTGAACCACCATGTATTGATACTCCCCCAACGTAGCACACAGATGTGCAAAAGAAGGGTATTTCATAAAGGAATTTTTTTCCTGCCAAGCTCATTGTAGGTTGCCTATGAATACCTTCTACACATCTGAGTCAGGCAACGGGTACAAATTTGTGAAAAGAGCGCTTGGTAACATGCGATGAAATCAGTTATCTTCTTGTGTTCTCCCTGCTTACATCGGACAAGATTTGAGAAGGTCATCTTTAGACCATATTTAGCCTATAATTGATGGAGAAAGTGATTTACGAGCTGATCAAATGATAATATAGAATTTTGTGGAAATAAATAGTACCACTCAAGTGTTGTATCCTTGAGAGACTGAGGGAAAAAAATTTCCATTAAATCATTGTGGTGAAAGAAATTCGAGCACATGGCATAAAAACTAATACATGTGTCTACGGATCCCCTTTACCATCATAATTCTCAAACTTAGGAATCTCCATTCCTTGTAGGAAAGGAGTGCTCATGGAATATCTGAGGAAAAGGGCTGAAAGATAGGCTAGGAGGAGGCTTGAGAGAGGTTCACCAATTGGCTTTGCATTTGGCCCATGTTCTGAAGAAGAGCATTCAAAATAGGGTCTGAAGATGACAAAGGTCCAATGGAACCTCCCCTAGAACCACCTTCGGAGCCATCACCGTGGCCACCATTAGAGCCACCACCATGGCCACCACTAGAGCCACCACCATGGCCACCGCTAGAGCCACCACCATGATCTCCACCAAAGCCATCACCGCACACACCACCACCGCTACCAAAGCCACAACCACTCGTTCCACCTGATCCCCCACCACCAGGGAAAATAGGAAGGGTGAAGCTAAATCCAAGGGGTATCCTACTTGCCTTAACAATGCGGGGTTTCTCAGAAGCATAGGAAATGTTGATCGAGGGGTATATTTTGGTCATGCATACAGATGTGGTAGGCATCAAGACACCTATCTATCTCTCATAAGCGTCGAGCACCTCCCCTTGAGTGGTACCCAATCTAGGATTGTAGGAAGGGATGTATGATTTAGTTAGATTGGTGAGGTTGTGCAAAAACTCTATGCCAATCTAATCCTTTCCTTTAATATATCTCACCTTGAAAATGAGCCTAGTGAGCCTCATCATATTTGGTGCTTTATCTAAATGATTTACGAGGTCTAATAACCTCCTGTCTAATGCCAAAATGTTTTCTGCAAGAATATGTGCAGCGACATCCTCATCCATGGACGAGGTCGTAGGGTATGTTGGAGGAGTGGGAGCATGAGTGGTCTTGTGTATGAAACCCATCTCGTCTGAAAAACCTGTAAAAAATCCAGTAGTAAAACCAAAAGTCACCTTCATCTTTTCCATTGCTAGGTGTCATATATTTCTTCTAAGAATGTACCCAGAGGTCGTAGATTGGGTTGTGATGCTCAAAAACCTCACAACACCTGAGTTTACAATAGTTACCAAGTGCGAAGAAAAAACATCTCAAACACCAAGAAATAGATAGACATTGTTCACGTCGGGTTCAGCAAAATGTAGAAGAGAGGGACCAACCACACCAAGGTTCCAGGTCACAAAGAGTCGAAAGTGGAGGGCTGCCCTAATCTACCTCAAGTTGGATAATAAAAGGTCGAGGATAGAGAATGAAAAGCACTCTCAAGTGCTTCTGCCACTCTACTAACTCGAGAGTTTTGATGGGGCTAAATGAGCAAGCTTTTGGAGCCTAAACTGTACCTCAAACAACTCTTTACTAGAGGACAGCAACACAGGTCAGGGATGCCAATGTGGTGCACTGGCGTCTCTCTGGGGTGTTGGCATCCGTACGACCAGAAAGTGTAAAAGTATAATAAAAGGTACAAGAGCCTACTAGCTACTTAGCGGTTGAGCTTTAAAATACTAACTAAAATGATAATAAACATAACAAACAAAGTAACTAGAATAAAGATATGGGAGATGACAAGGATGAAGGTGGCGAAGATTAACTCATGAAGAGTCCAATTCACCAACAAGCCCCACACAAACACATACCTACACACAACCAAGAGAGGAAAATGTTTGGGTTTGTATAGGGGTTTTCCACATTTAAACCCCTGCTTTGGTGTTTCCACCTCCACGGATAGCCAAAAATGCCACAAGATAGAAAATGTGATAAAGAGAATAATAGAAAAGATATCGAACAATAAAAATAACACTATGCTATGTAAATCAAGAGACAATATAAACTTCACAATCAAGGTTCCCTCAAGCACATAGAGGAGGATGCAATCTTGGTAAGGTCTACATTTCTACAACAATGAAGAAGCAGTCCCGCAAGACACTAAGTCATAACTCCAGTGGTGGAGAAAGTACAACACAAAGTAGAGAAGATATGTAGAAGCTCAAGAGTTGTGAGGCACGATCAAATTGGTGTGTAGAGAATGACATGAATTTATAAAGAGATGAAGTAATAGTGAAATATATGCATTTGAAGGGGATTTAGGAGAGAAAGAGTCGTTCTCGAGTTGGCAAGAAGGCACAGAGGCATTACGCTTCATCACCAAAGGAGAACGTAATATCTCTATGGATTCTAGAGGCAGGAATTTGTCAAGGATGGTAGCACACTACACAGATGTCCATGCATTGTGTGCATGTCCCCAACAAAAATTTCCCCACCGACACAAAAGAGAAGTGTCAAGTTGATGCATTGCAGATAAGTGATGTGGAATTTCTTAGTCGAGTTGTTTTTTTAAAGTACAAGGTGTAAAAGAGGAATTTGCAAGATGGGTATAAATTCACTCTTATACACTAACACCTGTAAACCATCTCACAAAATTGCTAAGTTTTATTCCAAACACCGGAGGAATGCGGACCACATAACTCATGTTATCTTGCACAATGCCAAAAAAAACTGTATGTCGATCTTTTTTCATTTGTAAATTTCAGCTTGTTCATCCCAAATCACTGAAAACTTGATCATACATGTATTTTTAGTAGTCCTAAATAACATAATGTAACCTCAAAATCCAATCTTATAACACGAGAAATTCTAGGCAAAATTATCGGATCAAGATGTCACCAAAACCTGTTTACTAAATCAAACAAAACTATCAACAAACAATGTTGGCATCAATGACAACACATCAAATGGTTTATTCTTCATTAATCCAACACTATTAGTCTCTTAAAATTGTAAGTCACTAATTTTCATAGAAAATAAGGACACAAGGGATGAGGGAAGAGCCCTATCCTTATCACCGAACAAAGGATTCACCATTTTTTTTTTATGAGCCAATATAGGGAATTTCTCCCCCATCATAATATTAGTATTAGTAGAGACCTCATGTTGGGGGCCAATTTAATCATCTTCCAAGATTTTTGTAAGATGGGGTAAAATCAAATAGCATAGACTAAGTGACAACCAACACAAATCTAAGCTATTAACCTTATCTAAACAAGAGAATACAAACAAATGGAGAATAATAAGCTAAAAGAATTCAAATCAAGTACTCCCCTTTGAAGTTGCTTCACTTCTCTTGTCTCTCCTATTTCTTCTTATGCCAATATTCCCCTCAGAATTGTAGTCTAAGTTGTGTAAATACCTGCAAATAGTAAGCAAGAAAGTTGGAGATAATGGTCTCTTCTATAGACAACCATTCAAACGGATGAACAAGATTGATTTTCTAGAAAGATTCTAAGATCAACGGATGAGGATGCATGAGAGGGAGGTTACGAAATGGATGGCCAAGATCAAGTTTCTAGAAAGATGCCTAGATCAACAATGGAGAATTGATGCACCAAAAAGAGGTGGGAAATGAAGGCTATGACACTAACGGCTATGACGCTTGACGGCTATGATAGACCATGAAGGCTTATGATAGAGATGACTATGACAGAAATAAAGACCATGAATATGGCATCTTTGACCAAAAGAGGTGCATAAATAATTTTAAAAAAAATATTTATTCGAAAATGGAGGACGTTGGATATTGTTGATATGTGGTTGTCATTGATGTCAACACTATTGCTATTAATGTCTTTAAGGTTGTATATATTGAGGATATTGAGAAAATTGTAATAAAATAAGTTATAGGTTATCGGTGATGCAGTAAATTTCAGTATGATGGCTAGCTCAGTATATTGATGATAATAAGTTGTGGATTAAAGGGCTTGTTGACAAGTATATCTAGTTTATCCACATGAATTTTTAGAGCTTCGCATGAAGATTTGATCAAGTTATGAGTATCTATGTTCAGACAGTTGTTATGTTGCTTTAGTTGGTGTTCTTGAAAGAAGATGATGTGATTCTAGTATTTTGAGTTGTTGTGGATGCTTCTGTGGTGATTCATGATGCTTTTGGATGTTTCTAGATCATGCTCTATCTATTTTGTTGGTACACATTGACTGGTGTGCTCGCGATTGGTGATTTTCTTCTGTGATTTCATGTTTTTCATGATCATGGCCGACAGGGTGATTGTAGCGTGTTGCGGATCTTTGAGGCATAATTGTTTAAGGTGTTTTGTGTTTGAGACATGTTGTTTTGGGTCCTCACTATGTTTTGGCCAACATTGTTTGGTTTGCTTGATAAATTGTTTATTGATTTGGGCCGACAATTTCTACACATTTCATATTTTGTTGGGCCAACATGTAGTTGATGCTATCCTTAGTTGCGGATATATATGATTGATTGTTTATACCATTTGTGAGTGGTGTGCAAAGTATGTTGTGTGTTGTGTGGGAATAATGTTCTAATCTTTCAAAGGCAGAAGTAAAGTGTGAAGAAGAGTGAGTAGAAGAAAGTGTTTATGTGCTTAACCAGAGCTATAATCAGGCATTAGAAGATGATATTCTCTTAGTTCAAATCTTCAGATGTAATCCGAATGTGACTATAAGACAATGAGTCTTCCTTTGGGAAGTGAGCCTTTTTTATTTGAGCAGTGAGCTCTAGGCAGTGTGTTTGAATGTGTGTACATTCCCCATTTATAATACATTTAACAGAGTATAATCTTGTGGACTAACCTCCATCGTTATTTTTCCCCTAACAGGGTTTCCACGTAAAAAGTTTGTTGTTATGTGTGTTTTTGATGTGGTAATGGTTTATGCTTTCATATTTATTTATCATATCCGAGAATAAGTTTAATAAGTATAATTTTTGTGACAACTGATTCACCCAGGATCTCAATTGTCTGCCCTTGTGTTTCCAACAGAGGAGAGGGACAAGTGGAAAATATATAATTTATTTCAAATTATTTATTTGGAGGAAATGAAAAAGGAGATTTAATTAAATTCATAAATTTAATTAAAGGAGGAGATAGAAATTAGACGTGGATAGTTAAATTATTTAATTTGTTATTTAAAAGGGATGAATGACACATAATTAAATAATTTCATCAATTATTTAATTATAGAAGAATAAAGGGTCAAATAATTATTATTTGACTATGGATGCAAGACAAATAATCAAATAAATAATTTATTTAATTATTGGAGAAAGGGATATATTAGCAACGTAATTAAATTTTAATTGATTAGGATAGAAATGAGAAGTTGAATCAATTATAAAATTAAAAACTATTTAATTAATAGAGGAATATGATCAAACATTATTCAATTATCAAAATATGATGATCAGGAAAAATGATGCTCGCAGACTTAGGACATTTTTCAGTGTCTACATTTTGCCCCTCTCCGACATAATGCAGTTCATCTTGTTGTGTCAAAGAAATTGAATTCTAAAATATGCCCTTGTGTAAAGAGAAAGGGGAAGGATGACCAGGAGGGTTGTGGTATGCCCCCTCAAGAGGACAGACGGGTTCAAAGAATACGAATGTTCTCTCGAAATGGAAGATAAGACTAGAGGGTGAAAGATAGAAGAAATTCTAGAATGAAGGAGATGGATGTTAGCATGGAAAATACAAGGGAGAGGAGATGTTATCACGAAAAGGGGAAAGAAGATAGACAGTAAATGATAAGGGAACCAATTTTCATGCTTACATTTTTATATTTATCATCATTAGGTGTCAAAAATGACACAAATGGACCATAAACAGCATGGTATTACATAAACCAAGGTGTGCAAGGTGACCATTTGTGAGAGACAAGCAGTTCAAAAGATAGAGCCAAAAGACAAGGAATGCCCCAGCTCATACTATGGATCCAATTATCCCAGTCTTTTTTCCAAGACAAACCACAAACAACAAACAAAGAAAAGAGGTCATGATCCATCATCCTCCCTCTAAATTCATTGATAGGACATCCTTGAGGAGACTAGTAACATGACCCAAAACCAATCGAAAAGATAAGAAAATCCAGACCAACAAAGTGTTTGCCAAGATAGTGTTTTCCAATGATAATGAGGATTGTTTGATTGATTGATAAGGTTGACCAAGACGACCGAGTTTATTGATAGGTTGACAAGGATTGATAAAATTATTTGATTGACCATGCGTAGCCTCAGGAAGGACACATCTGGATGAAGACAATATTGATTGATCGAGGTGACAAGATTGATTGATTTGATAAAGTTTACAAGATTGTTGATCGCACCCGATTTCAAGAAAGACACATCCTAATTAAGACAAGATTGATTGACAAGGTTGACAAGATTGATTGTTTGTTAGATGAAGATTGATGAATATGACCAAGCAATGTGACGATACCCAAGCATAGGGAGGAAATATTATATTTGAGGCAGAGGATACATCTGATGAAGTTGACCAAATGATAAGTGTTGACAAGACACCTAACTGCAAGAAGGACACGTCTTGCTTAAGGTGAATGACAAGGTTGAGAAAGTCTAATCCCAAGAAGGACACATCTTGATAAAAGACAAGAGAGAAGACTGAATGAGAAAAATGATAGAATGCCCCATTCTGATATAAGACCAATGACCTAATTAGTTGATGATTGGTTGGTTTGGGAGTTGATAGATTGAAAGATTTGTTGGTTATGTTTGTATCTTGATTCATGATTTGGTTCAAATGATGATTGTTTGCAAACCAAGACTACAACTAGACTTGAAAAACCCTAAAGGACTGACCTAGGTGACCTTGGGGGATCATCAATTAATGGCCTTGCCTACATTATACATGTAGAGACCTCGTAGTTCGGCACAACTTGAATTTTCCATATTTGACAAAAGACTGAGCCATGATTTTATTTGGACAACCTAAAAGGACTGACCTAATGTCTCGGGGGCTCATTTAAAATGAGCCTTGCCTATGTAGAAAATGCGTAGAGGCAATGTAGTTCGACCACTCTAACAAAAATGACTCTGACTCAGACTCAGACTCTATTTTGGGATTTTTAAAGCTTTTTGATATTTTTGGATTTTGAAATGTTTTTATTTTTTTGGAGTTTTGGAAATATTTTGATTTTTTTAGGACATTTTATGATTTTTATGGATTTTTAAGGTTTTAAAGGGTTGATACCATGTATTATTTCGCATGAAGATGTAATTCAAGGAATTTCCCCTAGTCAGGTATGGGACTAGTTTACTATGTGCAAGGGGAAGCGGTGAATGCGATGGGTGGATATGAAAGCAAAGGATGTTAAATGTCGGTGGTCTTCAGGCCATGGGAAGGATGACAAAGATTTATTATGGATGAATAAGACTTTGTTATGGATGATAACTATAAGTATCATGGAAAATGTATGTGAAAGATACCCACAATCAACCAAAAAAGCATGCACAAGGATCCAAGTACAAACATGATCTTGCCCCTAGTCAAGTTGAAAACCAATTGATAGGTGATGATGATGATGACAATGTTGTTTGATATGGGAAGGACACATCCCGAAACAACATGAGGATTGGGAAAGACATATCTTGTTGATGATAATGTGACTAAAGGATCAAGGTTTGCAACAAGGTTGGGAACAAAGCCAATGAATATTTTGGATGGCACGCTAGGGTGCATAGCAAGATTGTATGGATTTTAGGCTTGTTGCATTTGAAATTACTAACCTTAGGACTAGATAGGATTATGGAGGGAACTTGGATAAAGGATTATAATCCTTAGACCAATGACAAGGGAAAACCAAGTCCAACAATAGGTATGGAAGGATAATGGATTTATTTTTGCAAAGGATAGGAGACATGAGGATTATTGGTTGATAGAATTAGCATATGATCTCCAAGGACTATGTCGCATAGGAATAATTTGTTTTCTTTGAGATATGGGTTTGGATAAATTTTATGAAGGTAATGACATGATATTTCATGGATAGTGTATGACCAAAGGATAGACATATCAATCATTTTTCCAAAGCATTATTTATGTTTGTGCCCCATTTCTTATCAAGATTAAGGTAGGTGGGAAAATAGATGGAAACAATATGGGTTGGATGGATAGATGGAAATGTCATGAGAAAGGAATGAGAGACGAGACAACTTTCCCCCAAGTGTAATGGTCCACGTAGATAATTTATCTTACACATGATGTCTGTTTGCCAGGTTTTCACCATGGTACTTATCCAAAACGCCATAAAAATGGTTTTCACTATTGGATGAATTTTTTTCTCTTTACTTTTTTTTTCTTTTTTCTTTTTTCTTTGTTTTTATTTTTGATGATGTCACACAAGATGCCTATTTGTCAGGTTTTCATCAAGGTGACATTTTTTTATTTTTTATATCAACTTGATGTTATATATGATTGTTGATTGTTCTGAATCCTTTGATGTTGTTGATGTAGATATTGGTGTCATGATATGCCAATAGTGACCTTTATGGAGTATTTTTCTTGTCAGGATCATAGCACTTGCATACAACTGATTGATGTCATTGTGATCCTCTTTGATACTAGGTTTGGCCTTATCGAAATATGCACATCGTGATAGAGTTCCATTTGAGTCCTTATGATAAAGAGTTGTTGCCAAGATGTGATGAATTTGTGAGGTATGTATTTTAAACTTTAGGCAATATGTAGGATTATGATGGATGATGGTAGATGTGGAAGGATTATTTGGACGTTTGGATGAATCACTTTTTATTTTCCAAACTTGGGATGTTGGATGGTGGAGTTTAGAATTTTGATTGGGATAGCATTCAGAACCAAAAAAATTATATGCCTTTCTTGATGACCATTTTAAAGGAGGTGGACATTTACTATATATGGGAGACCTATTTTCTTGTGGCTCCATATTTTGATTGACTTTTGGATTTAGAATATTTTCCTTTTTTGATCCATTTTTCTTTGGGATCCATTTTAACTTCATTTGTCCACTTGTATTTTTGTTTGATTAAATGGTCTTTGACATTTGATTTTGAACTTTGGATTTATAATAATTTTTTTTTTGTTGGTTCCATATGGAAGATTTATTCATGTTGGAATGACGGTTTATGGTATGGATGGAAGGAGTGTTGGCATCAACCTTATGACAAGGACTACTCATGGCCCCCATTTTGATGTATGTATCAGATAAAGTTGTCCCCAATGTTGAAGAGGTACCACTAACATCATTTGGTTTTCTAATTGAAGTATAACCAAGACCTTGATGTCTAGGATTTGTATAAAATTGTATTGATTTTATAATGCCTTGCTCATGTAGGCCTAGTCCTTTTCCTTGATATGACATGCTCTGACAGATTTTTTTTGCAATGGGGTATTTGTTATTTTGAAAGCAAGATGTGAACCCATCATTCTATATGTGGAAATTGTTGCTTGGAATCTCCTCATCTACAAGAAATCCTGCTTTGACAAAGGTGGATAATTCTAGTTGATAGGATGTTTTTCATTTATCATTCATCATGCTTGTTTCTTCTTGATCATTTGGGATGTCGATTTGATCTGTGGTAGATTTTGTATCTTCTTCTTTGACATGATCAATGGTAGCTTCTCTATGTTCTCTTTGATCCATAGTAGGTTTTGTATGTTCTTCTTTGACTTGATCAATAGTAACTTCTTTATGCTCTTCTTTGATGCTATCCATATAATTCATTTGATTATATATGTGTTCAAAGCAGGTAATTGTCCTATTTTGGGAAATGGAGTTGTTTGGAGTTTGGATAGGACCAACTTCAAATTTTTTATCATGGATGGTATAAATTTTGATGAGAGGATCATTTTGGATTTCTTGTTCAATGGTAGGATCTTGGTCAAAAATAGGTGTATCTTGGACAACATGGTGTGAATAGATTCTTGAACAAGGATAGGTGTATTTTGGATGCCATGATTATCTAGAAGGACTTCTTGGATAGACTTAAGGATGGGGTCATGAGATGGACTGCTTTGATCTTGATATGAAGGTGAAGCTATGATGTCATGCTTTGGAATTTCTTTTTGACATGTATTCTCAATTTTAGGCAATGGAATTTGATTTTGGACAAGGATATGATTTTCTTTGATAGACCTAGGATTTTGACATGGCAATAATGGAGCTTCAATAGAAAGATATTTTTCGGTATTAGTAGGCAATGGAGGACATGATGGTGACAAATGGTTGGATGGTGTAGGATCAACAATGTGATTGGGTTTCCTAATATTTTATTCATTTAGGAGTCGATCAAGTTCCTTTTCTAGTTGTCCTTGGAGAGCATTAATTAATGTGCTTTTATTGGATGGTATTGTAATTTGGGATGGAGTGGATGGCAATGGGTTAGTGGATGATGGATTAGGATAAGATGTGGAGGATAGGAATGGACTAGTGGAAGGTTGGTTTCCCTTGTCAAGGCTAGGATAAGGATGATTAATGGACATTTGTTGGGGATTAATGGTATGGATTGTGTCAAGTGACTCTTGATAGTGAGGGTAGATGGATGAAGGACTGGAGCTTATGGATTGTTGGTAAGAAGGGTATGTGAGTGGTTGGTATTGATGATTGAGGATTAATTGGTATTCAACTTGACTACGAAGAAGATCAAGGTAAAGTGAAGACATGGTCATGAATTTGGATTAGGATGGATAAGGCAAACTTAGTGAGGACAATACAAAACTTGTGACCTTTGGATGACAATGCAAGGTGCCAATGCAAAATGGATATGAAACTATGCTACTTTTTTGTGATTTTCAAGGATATAAGGATGCAAAGTGCCAATGTACCTAAGATTGGGATTAAAGAATGGTAGAATGATAATGACCCTATGACCAAAGGATATGTTTTTTTTTTTGGATTTTTAGGGTAATATAGGGATGTGGAGTGATAATGCAAGCATAATAATGACCTTATGACCAAAGGATATGGCATGCAAATGAAGCTAAATTCTAAATGGTGCAAGATGGTATGGGACTAAGCTATATTTTTGTGATTTTTTTGATTATAAGGATATGAGGATGCAAGATGATCATGCAAGGATAATGATGACTTTGAGACCAAAGGATGAAGCTAAATGAAACTAATAGATGAAAAGGATATCAAAGGTGGACTAATTAATGATGAAGGATAATGACAAGGAGACTAAATGATGTCAAATTAATGATCAAGGGTAGTGATGCAACTAAGGCTAAGGTGAAATGATACTATGTTTTTTGTGTTTTTGAGATATAAGGATGCAAAGTGAAAGTGTAATTTAAGTCCAAGACTAAGGATTGATAGAATGATAATGAAGCTATGGTCAAAGGGTATGATATGAATGATAATACTAAGGTTATGAAATCTAAAATTTGAGACAAAAGATGGAAACCAAGCTAATGTAGGTCCAAGATAACAAACCCAAATGTTATTGACCTTTAGGATAATCATCAAAAGGATAAATTTGACAAGGTGATTCTAAACTAGGATACAAGTTTGAGACCCAAAATTTTGACCAAGATGACAATGAAAAAAATTGATAGATAAAAAGATAAATGTCAATGACAAATTGAGTAAGTAACCATGGATTGTCCAAAGGCTTGATAATCTTTCTATGTCTCAAATTTGAAAGGTATATGCAACCCAAGGTTTAAAATAAATTATGCAAGGTAAAGGTGACCTAAGGTGCAATTTTAAATGTAATGCAATCCTAAATGAGGATGATGGAATGGATTGGTAAAGGTCTACAAGTCTCTAGTTTGGAAGTCAAGATCACTATTATGATGAATTGGTTCAGTTTTGGACAAGAATTTTGTGAAATCATGGTAATTGGGTAGTTGTGGTTGTGTTTGTGGTTCATAGAATGTTGATTTTGTAATTTTGATGTTTTGACTTGATCTTTGAATGGATTTTGACTAATTTTGATGAATTTTGATTGGCAAACACATAATATGGTCACAAACACTTGTTTTTGGTTTGATTTTGGATGTGAAAAAGTTTGGTTTCAAGATAACAAGCATGAATCCTATGGTTGGCAAGGATAATATTCACTAAGTTCCCACTTGGATTAACCAACCATACTGCTTATTCTTAGTGGATGACTTAGAAGCTTGGCCACACTAGCTCCCCTCCATGGTACTCACTTCTCCGGGTCAACCAAGCTTTGAGTTCTCATGAATCTCCCATGAAAAACTTTTCATTTCTACTAAAAATTGTGATTATATGGGATAGCTTCAGAGTTCCAAACTCTTGCACTAGCAAATAGAAGGATTTTGGTTGCTAAAAACAAGAGGTGTCTAGTAAGGGCATCCAGTTCAGGGGTACTATGATAAAATCCCTCATGAGGTCTCCCTACCCTTAGAACAAGGGGTTACATATCATAAAGATATTTGGGGAAGAGCTATCACATACCACATCCCGTTGATTGCAAACTTTCTTTGTAATCACAAATTTCTATAGTGGTTCAGAAGGACTTGGCTTTGGCTTATTACCGTTTAGGGTCGTCCCTTGGGGTGAGTAATTTTTTCCACCAAGGCAGGCCCTTATAATGGATGAACAAATGGATGGGTTTGGCTTTCTGATTGCCGAGTTTGTACAAGGTGAGAGCATAATACCTACCACCCTCAAACAGTAAAACATGGTGTTCATTTACCCTCTAGTTTAATCTATGTGAAAGAAGATAGGTGTTCCTTTTAAAGCACCAATTGAAGTGTTTTCTACACTAAAATCCAGTCGATTGATTTTAAGCCTTACTTATTATTTGAAAACACTTTGTAAATTTTAAAATGATGACATGAAATGCAAGTTTATTTTAACACCCATGAGTGAAAAATATAGATTGTTGTTCTTTTTAAGCCTTATGAATGTGGAAGATGCAATTTGTTGTTCATTTTAAACCTATGAATGAAAAATTCAATTTTTTGTTCATTTTAAACCCATGAATGAAATATGCAATTTGTTATAAATTTTAAGATCAAATGAATGACATATGAAAATTGTGATTCATTTTATCCTCATGAGTGTAAATGCATCATGTGGTTCATTTTATCCTCATGATGGTGCTAGAGATTGATGACAGCCGATGATTATAAGTATAGCTGGGCATATTCTATGTTAAGGGTACTCGATACACAAGTTCATAATGAAACGTTGGCCCATTATATGCTTAAGGCGATCTCCCTACAGTAACTTTGCTTATCAATTTAAATGCATTTGTTTTGCTTTCAGCTGCCTTAATAATTCGAATCTTATTGAGTTTATGTTGTTGCTCTATCAAATGTGCGCCTTATTGTGTCTTCTTTTAGAGTTCGGTGATTATGAATGTGTTATTGTCCTCCTTTTGCTGTGAATCTATAGTCATAGCATTCGATTCATAGTATTATCCTATTTTCGATTCTAATAAAGGCGTCTGGCTTTGTTTTGTGGCAGTTTGTTTGGTACTTCTTTTCCTGTCTCAGTGTAAATTATGAATAGCATTTGGTTACATGTGCAAGTATATGTATATATCTTTATATAGGTATTTTATATGAATATACTGGATTATCATTTAATTTATTTCAAACAAAATTTTGAATTAAAATGTATTTATATGTGTATTGTGGGTAGATTAATACCCTTCCCTGTTAACATAACCTGCTGCTTTGTGAACAATAGAATGTAATTTGATATATATACTGAAAAATATATATGTATATATGTATGTATGAGTATAATTTTGTGTGTTCTTTAATTTATTATTTGGAAAGTTTTCATTCTTTATACACACACACACACACTTACATACATACATACATATGCATGTAATTATGAGGTCAGAATAAAAGAGTAGTTTGGTTTTTGAATTAATTGAGTTGTCAAGAGATACAAGTTGGGGAAATTAAATTAGGAAAGATGAATTATATATATATTTAGTTAATTGAAGAATTTGTGTATTAATGAATAGGTCTACCCTTTTTATGTTGATTCCTTCTAAACTTGATTAATTATAAATTGTAAACTTTCCGTGTAGTTGGTTATTATGTATAAAGGTTGATGATGAATATAATCTTGTTTATTTATTTAATTCTATCTTTTAATAGTGTTGCCTTCTATAAAAATATTTCTTTATTTGTTACATCATGGTAAATCGATAATTGTCTTATTCTCTACAAGGGTATCTTGGGGGTTATGTGCCTTTCTAGAATTATGTGATTATTCTCAATATTCATAAGTCAATAAAATAAATAGGACTATATTTTAGTTGGGAATTGTCAAAATTTAGATTCAAAAGCCATTGTAGGTTTGATTAATGTGTTATCTAGTAAATCTATTTGAGATTCTTTAATTGTTAAAATTGATTTCTAGCATTGCATGGGTTGTGAATGTCTTCCATGGTCATCGTTGATTGATTTAGTAGGTAGATGAATAGGAAGGTTGAATCGGGGAAGTTTGATTAAATATAAACGAAGGACCTATTTGTCCCTTCTGACCTAAATTTCAACCAATTCCAGGCCATTATAGGATCTATAGCTACACCACATCATGTCACCTTTTCCAAACAAGATCTTTCCATGGAAAATACTAATCACAATGATCCACTACACCTTGAAGCTTTCATCGATAAACATAAGATCAGATGAGTCTTGGTAAACAGTGGAGCAGGTCTAAATATATGCACCTTAAAATTGATGAAAGAATTAGGATAATCTGAGGCTTCCATAGATCAAATTAAAACAACTGTTATCAAGGCTTATGATGATGTTCAGCGCTCGTCTGAAAGATTAATTACTCTGCCTATAAGGGTTGGCCCCTCTATTTTAGAATACAATATTCCATGTCTTGGATCTAGACCTATCTTATAATCTCTTCCTTGGTCACCCATGGATTCATGCCATGAGAGTTGTACCTTCCACCTATCACCAATGCCTCAAATTTCCATATGATGGCATTGAGATTACTATTCCAGGTGATCCTTATCCTTTCCAATAATATGCCAACTTAAGAGGAACCACAGAGTTTCAAGTGCCCATCAATCGAGAGGCTTTATCTTCCACTTCATCCTACATCAACCCATTTGACCTTTTTAAATCATCCATTCCATTCACCACACCTTCCAAAACCAAGGTCCAAATCCATGATATGGGGTGTGAAGAGGTATCGTATGGATAGTTCATTGTATGCTAAGAATTCATCCACAAAAGAAAATGTTAATGCTACTAAGGATATCCAAACTCTTAAGAATGATGTTGAGTCAACTTCAGATGGTCATGCCTAGATTGAAACCTTTTGGGATCCAGATGATACCTCCATCTTCACCATATCCACTCATTATCCTATTGAGAATGTTCATGATCATCCCTCTCCATCTGATGATTCTTTTCCTTCTACTCCATCTTCTAAACCATCATTTGTCCATTTCGACCATCTTGAGTTAGGGTATGCATCCCCTATTGTTTCCTCTACTAAGTCTTCTTGCTAACTCGTTAAGGATGTGCAAGATTCCTTTGATGTTAACAATATCGAAAATGATAGTCCCAAAGAATCTATTGAGTGCATTGTCAAGATTTTTCATGAATCACACATTCCTACCATCTCATCTAACTCACCCATCCCACCCACATCCATCCACATGGAACAACAAGTGTCACCTCAAGAAAATAACAAGGATATAGTTCAAGAATAAAAGGTGAAAGTTCCTTTTACAAATGGAGATACACAATCAAAAGAAAGAATGCAAAGAAAGAAAGATCAAGAAAATTCCTTTAGTCAAAATTAAAAGCTATTGGAAAAGTCAAAGATAAAAATAAAAGTCAAGAATGAAAGTAAGAAAAATTATGCCTCTTCATAAAAAATAATTGGGGGCATCTATCGAAAGAATGAAAGTAAGAAAGAATTAATCTCTAGCTATGCCTCTTCATCAAAAGTAACTGGGGGCATCTATCAAAGAAGAATGTCAAAAGAAGAGCTTGTTGATCCAAGGTCTCCATCTTCATCGTATTCACCTAATCCATACACTCTACAAAATCAATCCATATATGCATATATGTCATATCATTTCATCTCCTTTGGTGATGTTTATCAATAGACCTTTGACGATAACCCCTTCACATCTTGTAACTCATTGGTTTCCCAAACTCCTTTTCATGTGAAGCTTGATGGCCCATGAAGTGTGCACATTAGGAATCATACCCTAGCTCCCTTCATCCTCCTCATCAATCATCCTCCATATCCATCATTCCCACCCTTCATTCAAATTAGATCCTTTTGTCTGGCATGGTCATCCAGATATGAGCCCAATTGGTTGGGTCCCTACATCATTACGATAGTGTATGGATCTGGGGCTTATCAGTTGTCTAATCCTGAAGGTGAACTATTTCCTAAGACCATTAACAAAATGCATCTCTGTATATATTACATATAGCCTTCAGAGTATCACTTTTTAAAAAGTCAAAAGTATAAAAAATCATAAGAAAAGGTCACCCTAATGAAAACTTGGAAAATAGGTATCTTGGTGACACCAATTTATTTTTTTTTAAATGGAAAAAAAAAATACTAAAGAGAAATAATTCATCCAAAAGTGAAAACCACTTCAATGGCACTTTGGATAAGTACCATGGTGAAAACCTAGCAAACATGCACCATGTGTAGTCAGTCTATGCTCCTTCGTCTACTATCACTCTATCTGGTTTTTTGTCATTCCCCCATCCATTTGCACATATCATTTATCCATAATAAATCTTTGACATCCTTCTTATGGCCTAAGAGCCTTTGACATTTAGTGTCCTTCTCTTTCATGACCATCCTTTGTATCCATCAATCCCCTCATGCATAATAAGTTGGTCCTATACCTGACCGGGGGAAATTCCTTGACTTACGTCTTCATGGGATCCTACATATGGTATCAGCTTTTAAAATGTCAAAATCCAAAAAAAATGTAAAACCTTTAAAAATCCAAAAAAAAAATTGTAAAACCATCAAAATCCAAAAAAATCATAAAACTTAAAAATCCAAAAAAAAATCATAAAATCATCAAAACTCCAAAAATAGTCAGATTTAGAGTCAAATTCAGTGTCATTCCATGTCTAGTCAAACTATATTGTCTTATGGCATTGCTACGTAGGCAAGACCATCTTTCGATGAGCCCCCAAGGCATTAGGTCTATCCTTAGGGTTTTGTCGAGTCATATCAATTTTGGTTAGCATCAGTCAAACTATGAGCTCTCTACATGTATAATGTAGGAAAGGCCATAAATTGATGAGCCCTCGAGGCCCTAGGTCAATCCTTTAGGGTTTGTTGAGTCTATCTGGGTATTTTATCTTTAAGCAATCAAATGTTTGAACCAAATCTCAAACCAACAAATCAACTATCCAACTAGTCTTCAATCCAAATCGATTAATTGTCTAATCATAAATTCTTGTTAGGTCATTGGTCTTATCATTTTATCCTATTTAGGATGTGTCCTTGAATTGGGATATTGATAATTTGTCGACCTTGTCATTTTCCTTATACAGGATATGCCTTTCCTGAAACTAGGCATGGTTAATCAATCTTGTCAATTGGTCAAACCTATCAGTCGGTCAAATTGGTCAATTAATCAATCAATCTTGTCAGTTGGTCAATAAAATTTGGTCAAATAATCAATCTTGGTGATTCAACCACTCTGGTCAATCAACCTGTCTGGTCAAACAATTGATCAATCGGTCAACCCTATTAATCAATCAATCAATCAACCTTATTAATCAATCAATATTGTCACTTCGGAAATCCGGTCAATCTATCAATCAAGCTCATCAATCAATCAGTCAATCAAGCTCATCATAAAATAAACTCTGGCAACTGATCTAAATGGGTGTTGACTTTGTTGGTCTAGTTGGTCTTATCTTTTTTATTTGTCTTTGGTCATGATACTAGCTACCTTGAGGCTATCCGTAAAAGATTTAGAGGGGCGATGATGGATCATGATCTCTTTTATTTGGATTTCTACTTGTGGTTTGTCTTGATAAAAAGACTGGGGCAATTGGGTCATTAGTATGAGTCATGGCATTCCTTGTCTTTTTGCCTATCTTTTTGACTATTTTTCTTTTTCAAGTGGTAGCATTGCACACCTTAGTCTATGTCATACCATGGTGTTTGTGCTCAATTTACTATAATTTTGACGCCCAATGATGATAAACATGCAAGTTGACATCTACCAAGGCATGAATGTTCATCCCTTTTCATTTTCACTAACTCCACACTAACATTCGTCTTCTTCGTGCTAACATTTGTTCCCTTTCTGCTTCCACATTTCCTTCTTCACAATCATTTTGATAGCATACTATGACACACAAAAATATCCTACATAATCATGTTAGAATCACATAGGCATCATAAAGCATCATAGGCATCATCATAAACATGTTATGTCATTCATATTGCATTTGAAAATACAAAAAAAATATAGAAAGCATTTTCATACATACATACATGCATACATCCATATAAGTATTGCATATTAGGTCATGATAGCATCATCTTTCATTGCATACATTCTCATACATAATCATCGCATCTCATACAAAACATCATATGCATCTCATTATCATTTGCATACATCATATAAATTTTCATATCATTGCATTTACATAAATCATATGTGCACCTATGTCATAGCATTTGCATGTGTCTTCACATTAAATTGCATCATCTAACATCCATAGCATAACAAGTCATACACCACATTGTGCATTTACATAAACATCATAACCATATATGATCATCATACATATAGTATGACATATCAAGGGCATCATCCATACATCATAACATAGAAAAGCATACATGAGCATAAAACATAAATATCATCCATAATACATTGCACCATATAGCAATGCATAATCATATAGAATCATCTCATAAATGCATAGAAAAATCATATCATCATCTACCATATAGAAGCATGCATAATAAATAAACACATTGCATGATTTCCACCATAGTCATGCATCTCACATATATATACCAAAAATGATAAGTGTCATAGTACAATATCGAAATGATCCCAAAAATGGAGCTCGCGGGATCAATCAAAATACATATATATATATATATGTTAGTGTATGAAAACATAATAAAAAGGGAACTAGCTAATTCTCCCCCTATCTTCGGAAGGGGAGGGGGAGGGACCTCTAGAGGGTGGCATGTCGTCATGAGGCTGAAGAGATCCTGATGACCTATGTCTTGACCTTGATGACCTATGATATGGTGACAATCTCTATGACACCCTGTCACTACTCTATGATATCCTACTCTGAGATCTACTCTCAACCTATGAAAATCTAGGCTCTATGCACTCTGGAAGCACCTCCCTCTCATAGAAGTCTTTGTAATAATGCTCAGCCTAGCATGCCCTCCTGATCTCTTGGAGGATGTCTACAGTTGACCCACTGCCTTTGCTCATAAAATATGAAGAGACTTGTTTTGCTCGCACTTCCTTGTTAATAGTTGAATCCCTCTCTAATCGTAGTTATTGTAACTTGTCCTATGTTGCAGGTACAACTATGTGATTTGATCATCTACTAGCTACTCCCCCTCCACGTCCATCCTCTCCATAATGGGGATGTCCTCTAGGACCTCATCCATAATAACCCTCTCCCTCTCCTCCTCCTCTCGGTCCACCATCTCCATTGTTGGCTACTCACCCTCTGGCTACCTCTCCTCCTAACAAGGTGCATCTATTTGTGCCTCTCCCACCACCACCTATGTTGGTATCACTCCCTCCTAGTGAGGGGCCTCCATTACTTTTCTATCATTGTCTCTCCTCGATGGGCGAGATGGATGGGGTGGTCTCCCATCACTGCCTCTCCCATATTGACCTCCCCCATCTCCTCAGCCCCATCTCCCTTTGTCCCCTCCACCACCTCCTTCATCATCTTCCCCTTTGTCTCCCTAGCTTCCATCCCCTCAACCCCATCCTCAACCTCACACTCCTCTCCCTGCTCACCTCCTCCATCAATCCACTGGTGTTGACTGATCAGGATCGGTGAGTGGCTCGGGTCTATGTTGTCTCCACCAAGTATCATACTCATGTGTGGTACCCACATCTAGCTCTCCATATACCCATGCCCACTATATAGGATGAAGTGTGTTTATGTCCTGCTCTATTGTGGTCACAAGAATCATAGGACCCTAAGGTTGTATCTCTTGTCTAGACCAAGAAAACTTTGTTGTGCCCATGGGTACTCCCTTCTACTCTCCAAAATTTCATCATACCCTCTCTGGCAGATATTTCTTGATGATATGCTAGGTCTATACTATCCTACCAATCAAGTATTAAGGTTTCCAGAAAAATGGTAAGTGCTCATCATCAACAAAGAATGGGGTACAATCCCTATAAGGCCTCCATGTAAATGATTCCATCAAATCACTAGCATGTCACCAACATGATTCTGAGTGACTATCTCTTTATAGATATAGACATATGGTAGCCCCTCCCCAAGCTATCTTTGAACTAGCGGTCTGAATATTGTGATATGCTCCCAGGCCCAAACCATCAAGAGTGTGATCTCGTAGCCAATACTCTAACCTCCCCTTATGCCACATCATGTAGCTAGAATTATAGCATGGCCAAAATACATGGCCCCCCAGCATACACAACGTCATGAGTCAGCATGCTAACTATCATCTCTCCCCAACTGACAGGAAACCATGCCCTTTCCAATCAGGACATACTACTCCACCAATCGTGTTGCATAGAACAATGAAAAAGAGGTCATATCTCTAAGCGAGTGTTTCTTAGTGGACCTCATACTCCTCCACTCCAAGCTTTGCCTCATCCTCGAAGGTCACTGTAATAGCATTATATCCTCTCTCTGGTTCATATGACATGCATTCTCCATGAATGGGTAGTCTCAATATGTGACATACATCCTCTAGGGTCACTGTAGCCTCCCTTGTTGGAAAATTAAATGATCTTTTCTCCGTGTGCCACCGCTCAACTAGTGCAATCAACAATCCCCTATTTTCCCAAATCATGGGCATGAATGTGACATAGTATAGTCCCATGGAAAATAGTTGCTCCCTCTAATCGTCATCCAATTGTTTGTAAAGTTTGAAACTTGAGGGATGACTCTCTCAAGTAAAAATTGGGTCTAGGGGCACCATTGATCACAAGCAAGCGCACTACATCAATCCAAAAGATTTTGCTAACCTATTTGACCTAATCATCAAAGAAAATGTCATCCAAATTTGGGGAAATATTTTTAATATCCAATTGTGTCGAACTATCCATCATATGCGATGGAAAAAATTCAAATATGTTGAAATCCATAGAAAATACGTGTATTCAATCAAATGTGGTGTTTCCCACCACAATTGTGTTGTAAAACTCCACAAGTGGGTTGAAACCTCACAAGCATCACTTACCCTAGCACTTGCATCACATTTTTCAAAGGTGGCACAAAAAACCCATTTGTGTCTAAACATGATTAGTTGCATCAAACTAAAGCAATTGTGGCAAAACTGTAGTCACTTGTGGCTCACGTGATAACAAATATGGTCAACCAGTTTGACTGCATCTGCTTACCCCCTTTGGATCCCTAAATCTAGCAAAAATTGAAAAATTCACAAAGCAAGGATCGAACACTTACCATGTTCCCCGAGCCCTCTGGTCGTCTGTAGGTCTGAACCTTGTACCCGCGATGCACTATGTGTGGAATCGGCATGTTTCTAGCAGGAGCTCCCAACTAGGGTTTGCACTCAATCTCTCTATTCACTCAACTCAAAATGCACAAATGACTATTTTCGGCAACCCTTGGCCCATTTATACCTTTCTAAAACTGAGATTTTGCAAACCTGCATAACTGGCAATGTCAAATGTTGAAGTTTAAACCATTTTCTAATGTCTTGGTGGTCCCAGATTAATTTATTTTTCTATCAATATCATTAATTCATCTTATCAAAAAAAAAATCACAATTTTTCAAAATTTCCAAAAAAAAACTGAGGGGGCATGGGTCTATCTCGCCTTCTCTGAGGCACACCGTGGCATGGTCTGAATTTTGTTCTTTGACACAATGCTCAAAATCACATTATGTCAAAGAGGGGAAAATGTAGACACGGAAAAATGTCTTAGTCTGTGAGCGTCATTTTCCCATCATCTCGATCTTCTTCCTTGCGTAATTAAATAATTTTAATTATTTAATTATGGTCTTTATTCACGTTCCTCTATTAATTAAATAATTTTTGACTATTTAATTAATTCATTTCTTGGTCTTTGTTCTCCTCTAATTGATTAAATAAATAAATTATTTATTTAATTATGTCACTAACACTTTTTATTTCTATAATTAAATAAATCATCATTTATTTAATTATTTTCCTTTCGTTATTCATCTATAGTTAAATAATTATTCTTAATTATTTATCTATTCATTATCCTTTCGTTCTTCTATAGTTAAATAATTATTAAAATTATTTAACTCCCTCTTACCACTTTTCCTCTATTAAATAATTAATTTGACTTAATTATTTAATTCTTTCTTCATTTGCCTCTATATTTAATTTAAACAATTGCATAATAAATTTTAAATCAAATACTCTTTTCCCTTTCTCCATAAATAAATAATCTAAAATGATTTGTATTCTTATCTTTTACCAAATTAAAAATATGGTCAAAGATTCCTTTCATGAATTAAATAATTTATTTAATTCCTCCACTACCTTCCCTCCACTTTCTCCTTTTGAATTTGGTTTGTTGATACCCTCTAGTCTTCCTTTAATCTTGACCATCCATTCATAGTCGTCCCTAGCCCACTACTTTGTGGTGCATGAATCTTCCATCGTTGATATTGGCATCTTTCTAGAAGATCGATCTCGTTCGTCCATTCAAATATATTTTTCTATAAAAGTAGGTATTCTACTCCATTTTGGCTTTACAACCACATTCTCCAACATTCATGCTACTTTATCACTATCACTTGCAGGTGTTTGAATACTTCAAAGCTAAGGGAAAGCTCACAAAAGCATATTTGAGGAGAGGCAAGGAAGGTTATTCACGTTCAACATGGGAACTTTGTTATCTTATTGTTGTTTATTTGATTTTTCTTATTGATTATTCTTTCTTGCTTTAGATTTGGGATTTTGACTTTGATCTTGAGTAGAGTGTTGCGGCTTGATCTTAGTTGTTTTGGTTTTCAGATTTCCTCGTCTAAAAGCTCCAATCTTGGCTTTAGCTAAAATTTCTCCATACATATTAAACTTATTTATTATTATTAATTTATTTTTGGTGCAGCTTGAAAATATCATATGTTGAATATTTCAATTTTGAAACTACTAATATTTTTGTTTTGTAATACACTAGTCAAAGACCGAAAATAAAAAATAGAATTAAAGCAAAAAAAAATACTTTCTCATTTTTTGGTGCTTGTTTCCCTTAAAAATAAAAAATAAAATTTGATTTCCTATTTCTTGTGTTGTGAGGTGATCTTATAAATCAATTATTTTTATCACTTGCATAACCTAAAGATTAAGTGTGTGTACTCTTCTCTCATATGATTTCATGATCTTGGAAATTAAAAACACTCATCTCTTCCTTTTTAATTTAGTAGGAATATCTTGGATTTCATCACCAAATGTCAACCCAAATCCACATATTTTAGCCAAGTATATAAATTAGAGTAGGATTAAAATATTGATTCTACATGATAGAAATTATCATTTTTGGTTTAGCTTTGTTCTAGAGGACAAATTGAAGTGAGGAAGGATTTGACCCCAATCACATGCCTTATAAAAACTCCCTAATTTTATGGACTTGGGTCTCATGTACCTTTGGATATATGGAAGAATTCCTTAGTTCAACTTGTATAAGCCTATCCTAGGGAGCCCTTCAATTATTTGATCTTTTTAGTATACTAGTAAGCTCTCCTTACACTATACTTTAAAAAATGGAATAGTAAGTCATGTATGCTCTCCTCTCACACCCTAGTGTGATCTTGAGGATCAAAAGTGGCCATCTCCTTAATATCAATAGACAATATTATTTATGATTAATTCAAAATAAATTTGTAAGTCTTTAAAATGAAATCCTCCCACTTGAGTAGTTAGGGTATTCTTGTGTCTCCAATGTCTTCTTGTTGTGCTAACCTATGTAAAAACTTGGTTCAAATATTTTTGAATCCTAACCCAATCAAAGTAATAAATCATAAATAATTTTTTGACTAATCTAAAAATCCCTTTAACAATTATGATGATGAGATCTTTGTAAATCAAGATTAATACTTTTTATTATAAGAACTTGACCAAATATTTGAATAACCCTAGTAGTTCACCCAAAACTAAACAATGTTACACCACACTAGATCACTTACTAATTCAAAATAAAGATGTTATGGCCAAGTACCTATAAGTATAGGAGCCAAACTTCCCCCAAAGTATGACCTTGAGCACTTACTTATATAGGGGAAACCTTTTAAATAAAAAAACATGCATGCCTAATCCACCCATCCATATTTATCCTAATCTATTAACCGATATAGCCCCTCATCCATAAATCCTTTACCCTTCAATTAATCCATCAAAATATTCGTCCATCCAGATTAACCCTCAGTTATCCAACCTTCTAAATCTTAAATTATTAAACCATCCATCAATAGATCCCTCGTTATCCCTATAAATCATATTCCAACAAACCATCCATACAAAGCTATAAAACCTCATCTATTAATCCCCCATCAATCCATAAAGATTCCAAACCATTAAATCATCCATCAAACCCTATATGTATGTCCCCATCCATTAATTCTTTAAAAATCCTAAAACATAAAATCCTTCATCCATCCATATTAGCCCTAATCTTGATACATCAACCACCATAGGTCCTAGCCTATCAACCAATGAATCTCCTAATCAAAATGAACCATGTGTTTTAAACCACTTCCAAGAAGAAGATATTATAGCATAAGAGAGTCCTTACCACCAAGACCAAATTCAAAACCAATATATTCTTGATCATATCCAAACATCAAATAAATAATTAGCAACCTTTCCCTCATAAATAAGTCCATCATATGCACCTTCATGGCCTAAGATAAATTCCATTCACTCATGTAGTCTACACCTAAATTATTCCATCTAACCCTCATCATCATCATGTCATCATTAATTGCATCTATTTATCATTTATCACCTAATTAGTTAATAATCATTAATAATTATTTAACAATTACTTATTATCAAATATCATTTATCATTTAATTATATATTAAATTTATTACTTATTATCCATTTATCACATTAAAAATTATTTATTAATTAATAATTCTCATTTATGTATTTAATTAAATAATATTTTATTATTTAGTTAAATGTGATCTAATTTTTATTTTCACTCATCACTTAACTCCACTTTTCTCTTCAATCAACTTTTCCTTCCATCATTAGTTAACTCTTCTTCATATTAGAAACTCAATCTTCTCTCACAAGTTAACCCTTCTCCATTTTAGAAACCTCTTCATTCTTCATTAGTTAACTAAACCTGAAATTAGAAACTTAATGTGCACATTTATCCATAATTTTAGTTAGAAAATTCAATATTATTCTCTATTGAATTGAATTGGAAAATTTCTAATTTTAGTTAAGTTGTCTCCTCTGATTTTCTAGTTAACTTAGGTTCTAATCCTCATCCACATCTCTTAGGTCTATAAATTCAGTCATTTTCTTCATTATTTGGATCCATCATACAACTAAGCAAGTTTATTTTTTCAAATATATCACTTATTTGTCTTATTAGTGTTATGCTATTTGAGATTGCATCCACATACCTTCAAGGTGAACCAACATCAGAAAATTATTTCTAAGGTTTGTAGTGGATTTCATGGGTTAGAAGTAATTTAATTTCAAGTTTGTTTCAATTTCTATCTTATGATTTCCAATGCTTACATTTTGGTAAACCTAACGTAAAGATGTAATATTTTAATTGATTTTGTTATTTGTAAGCATGATTGTTTGTAGGCCACGAGAATTTTGGCAAGAAAATGCATTCCAATGAAAACATCTATAGAGTGAAATATCAATAGTAAGTTACACATGATGTAGTTATTTTGTTGAATGAACAAGACAACTGAGAGAGGGGTGAATCAGTTGTATCCAATTAAAACATCAAAACCCTCAACAATAATTAGATCCACATGTATTCATTAAACCCTTAATCTATTATAATGTTTGAATATGAAATGTAGATAACAAAAATTGAAACAACACCAAACACAAGAGAACACCAGATTTATGTGGAAAATCCTAGGAGGGAAAAACTACGATGAGGATTAGCTCACAATATAAGTAATTGCAAACAAAAAGGCTCACTGCCAAAATAGGACATACTATCTAGAAGGGCTCATAGCCCAGGCTCACTTCCAAAATAGAAAGAAGATAGAAGATAAAATGTTAAATAGAGAACATGATCTCAATGCAATAGAGAATCCACCACAATAGCTCCAACAACACTCATAGCTTTCAAGAGATCAAGATACTTCAGCTTACTGCATTATAGCTCGCACTGCATTTTGAATCTTTGGGCTTAATTTCACATCACAACACTCAAATCTATTCCACACTCCATCTCTCATAAACTCACCTTGCATTTATACCACCCACAACTTCAAAAGCATCTTCAATTCACCTACACACACCTTACGCTTTACAAATTCAAAAATAGGTCAGCGCTAAGAATTCCCACAGTGGATAGGAATGAAAGTGGACCAATACAAAACTTAATTGGGACCCAAATCAACACTCACACACCACGATACACCTTCATTGATACTTAAACATCTTTGAATGTAGTGTAAACACCAGGTTGATCGTTACCCATGCAAACACCATTAAACTTTGATGTAACGCCCCACAACGCAACCCTAGAGGAAGTTGCAATTAACTACTTAAATAGACTAATTTTTTTTTTTTTTTAAGTACAATTAATAAGAAAGTTCACTAAAAATGCCAACAACCTCTAAGGTTATGAGACAGAGGTTATATAGAACCTCAACAAAAAACATGAACTTAAACCATGACAATTATTTAATTAAGAAATAAAACACATGCATTCCAATTAAAATAGTTTACATCAAGCATAAGAGATAACTTTCAATTTCATTAATCATAATTAAACAATATGGTTACAACTCTCATTCCCCGAATGAGGCAAGTCCAAAGAATAAGATTACAATTACAACTTTCCACCTCGATAACAAATGAGGGGTAATAAATCACAAGATAACTGAATTAATTAAAGCATGAAGTGAAACTGGATCGTACGAGCTCTCCAACTGGCAATCTCGTCCATACGAACATGAAGAAGGCTCAACGGATTAAGGTGCACGCCACCCAACCAAGTGGAACCCAAAGGCCCACCCCCCATGCTAGGAGATAGTAACAAGGAGTCCTAGCCAAGACCAACACCTCTAGACACAGGTTAAATCATAACTGAACCAAACTGACACAACCAATCACATGTACCTCACAAGTACAACACACATACAACTCAGGAACAACATAAGTACAACTCAAGTACAACATAAGTACAAGTCAGGTGCAACTCCACATGGTCACATTGCTTCCAGATATAAAGCAGATCAAGTATGTTAAGAGAAACATACACATAATAATCAAATACCAACTATGGTCACATCAGGTATGTTACGAAAACCATACCCATAATAAACAAGTACCAATTGTTGTCCCATATAGAGTGTCATCACATAGCTCGTCATGAGTTACCCACTACAGATCTTTATAGGCTCCGACCCCCATAATGGGTTATCCTAGTGGCCTCTACCGATCCTCGGCTCTCATACTTACTAATGCAGAATCAAATACCTTTCGTATAGAAAAGATAGATGACCTTGCCATTCCAAGCCTTCCCACCCATCCCAAGCCTAACCGAGCACTTGGGTCCATGAGTGAGGCATAATTATCTTGATTAGTGAGAAGTACCACCTAATCTTCTAAGTATTTTTTTAGTTATCACTTGATTAAACTACTTCCATAGGTTACCCAATCTTACCTCTTCCAGGCTCTGGCCCCAAATGGAAGCCACTCTTCTACTTGACAACACACACCATCCAATCACCAAGGGTAACAAAGTGCAACAAACAAGATAACATGACCACTCCTTTCTCCGGAGGTGACATAAGTCAAAACCATCTCCTAACATTGGAGGTAACATGATAACCAAGTCACTCCTCTCAAGGAGCACAACTCACATAATCCACTCCTAATCCAAGGAGGAACAAAACATCCCCATTCATAGAAACCGGGTAATTAATTGATACAAAACATGCACTACCCAAGGGATTCAAAACAGGTTGACATAACAAACCGACAACCCATGAAATAGCAAACCCAACTGGAAGACTTGTCCAATGCTATGACCCAAATTTCCCAACTGATAACAAGAACAGTTCAACATCAAGATGAGAATTAAATTTGCTTTGGATTCACTAAATCCATTTCCTCATTATCATTCAACAATTTGTCGTATTAAATAAACTGAATTAAATATATCTTTTCAAGAAAAAGAGAAATTAACACTACTAATCTAATTTCCCTACTTGCATTTACATAATGATAAATTAACCAATTAATTTCCACCAGGAAAAATACATTGTTTTAAAAATAAATATAGTTTCTTCAGTTTAAAATAATCATTTAAAATTCAAAACTAAACCTCCTTTGAAATAACGTTTTTTAAAAGGAACAATGATATAATCAAAATCATCATGTTTAAATTTGTTCAATCCAACTTAAATCCTGCCATAAGAAAACAACATAATTTACACACCTAAATATATATATAATATTATATATACATTTATATTTCATTGAATGAGACGAAATTATGCAATATTAAATATTAATATCTTAAAATTATAAAATATAATAATAAAATAATAATATAACATATTTTATTATTATAAAATATAATAATAAAATAAATATTAATATTTAAACATATTTTAATATTAATATTTAAACATATTTTAATATTAATATTTAAACATATTTTAATATTATTATAAAATATAATATTAAATTTTTTAAATAAATATATTTTATTATTATAAAATATAATAATAATAAAATAAAGATTTTAAATAAACGTATTTTAGTTTTTTTTTTTTTTTTTGCTTTTGTTGAAAAAAAGGACCTACCGAGGTTTTTCGGGCCACGTGCCATCGACTGGGTGATGCGCGCCAAGGGTTGGGTGCCTGCTGCATCCGCAATCGGCCCCCACAGTTGGGCGCGGCGGTGTAAACACCACCGACCCAACTGTCGGTGTCGGCTATGTATGCAGCCGACCCACAGTTCGGCTGGGGGAGTCTGCACTAGGCACGGATCCCTCCCCACGTGCCTCCCATGGGGGCACAATGGGGAGGTGAGCCCCCAACGCCTCCCCATAATTTTTTTTTTAACAAACAAAAAAAATAATAAAAAAAAACAAAACCCCTGCAGATAAAATCTGCGCGATTTGGGCCAAGGTCACTTTTTTTTTAACACAATTTTGACAAAAAAACACATCATAATAAATATATAATATATATATATACATATGCATATATATGTATATATCAATATATATATATATATATATATATATATATATGCATATGTATATATATTATATATTTTTCAAAAAGAAATTTTCAAAACAAATTGAAAAACCCGAAAGGAAACAATCACTTTCAACCATGAACACCATTTTTCTTTCCTTGAGAAAACAAAACAAGAACATAGGTTTATGATTTGATAAAATTTTCAACTTGGAGGTTCCAACAAAGATCAGGTTTTGAATTTTCAATCATGCATTCCAACAACAAAACATTTATAAATATATTTACAAAACCATTAAAACTAAAGACATGAACCTGATTTCTGGAGTTGGTGAAGAGATCCAGATGGTGCTCAGCTTCCAACTTCAACTTCTCCAACTTTCACAGCTTCAATCCAAAACCCACAAAAATGCACAAATCCTCCTCTCCTCTAATTTCCAATTTTCAAAACTTCATCCTCCAAAATTGTGAAGAAAAATTCAATAATAAAGAAATTCCCCAACAAAAATCCTACAACCACCCTCATCAATTTCTGAAAATAGAATAGCAAAGATAATTCCTCTTTCAATTTTGAATTCAAATTTTCTAAATTCACTTTTAAACATTTTCTTTTACTTTCAATTTCATCTTTTCAATATTCTCAATTTCACACAAAATTCTATTAACTCCAAAATGGAAAAACTTAATTTATTTCCAATCAATTATTTTAATTATCAATAAACTAAATCTAATCAAAGATTAAATTTATTTATTAATAAATTAAATTAATTAATAAATTAAATCACATTTCAACATAAACCAGATAAAGTTAAATGGCAATTTAACTACCAAGCATATATATATATATTAACCTCTTTTTTTTTCTAACTTGCAATTAAATAAACGAAGAGAGGGAACAATATTCAAAGCAACTCAACCCGACTAACACCTGACGACACACTAGGACTAGGGTGATGACTTGGCACGAAAAACCTAGCTACTATCTCCCAATCGAATACCGTTGGGCATTGGACACGATCAAACCTGTGAAACAAGGTGGAGTCGATGTCCTGTACCTGTCAACCTGCGAACAAAGAGTATATCCACATGCAATAATATGTCATAAATACGACACACTGTGAAGAGGAAATCATGGAATCCCAGGGTGCTCGCAAGCGAGTGATGCGATACTGTCCCCTTCACCAATATAATGTAGCTAACTGACAAATCTAACATGCTAATATAATCCAAAGCATAGACATCATTAATTTGAATATCCATTTATGTTAATTCAAAACATGACATAAAGATAACATCATATTAAAATACCATCACATCAAAATATAACATTAATGTCACTTTATAGATAGCAATCAAATAGAAGCCGAGTACCATAGTCAAGGTACTAACAGAAAGTACAACATAAAAGAGCAGAACACTGTTCAATCAAAAGGACAAAACAGAGGGGTATTACATTTGAAGTACACACTTCCTTAAATACAAGGATGAGTTGAGAACCACACACCACGCTTTTAGACAATCTAGAATAATCCATAAACCACCTAAGATCCAACAAATTCTTCTTACAAACTCACACCTTCAGAATGTACAAGCCCAATACATTCAAACTACACTACTAAACACTGTAGCTCTAAAAACCATCTTTCAGAGCTCGTAAAACTTCAAACCCAATTGAATGAGGTAAGCTATCAACACCATAAAATCACCTTTATAACCACAAATCTTGAAGCACAACTATGGAGAAACGTGAAGCAAAAATATTTATCCCAAACACTTCTATAAGCAACACTGCAAATCCAATTCACACACTAGTGAACATAACTTCTTCTGCACATCAATCTAGAAGCCCAGATTTTGGATATTGAAACTTTGAACACCTCTAACCAACATATCCAAACCACACAAGTAGATATTCAACCCAAAAGAAATGTGGAGAAAAATCAAAACACATCTGCAACACTTTGTTTCCTCTTTTTATCAATTTTCTCAATATCCTCAACATCTTTTTCACTACCACAACCATAACCAAAATCTTATCAAAGAAACACTAGAGGTTAACACCAGTAACTTAACTTATGACAACATAATGCAACTATCAAAGCAATAATCTCTCTCAACCACTACACAATTGACATCAATGATAACACAAGCTTGTTGACATCAATGACAACACCTTCATACTTGTAACATATTCAAAGTGGAATATTATTATCTTACCATAGAAATAGATGCCTGAATAAAAATTGTAAATATGCCAATGTAGAGATTATAACAATAGCCAAATCAAACAAAATCTAAAAAATACATATACAAAATTAAAAATAAAAGAAAAAGATTTTTTTTCTATATAACATGGTCCTTGGAGACCACATACCTAATACCTTCTCCATTTCAATGATGATTTCCATCCATAACTGTCATCTTGTGTTCCCTAAATAATTGCATTCATCCAACACCCTCACCCTTGGTGCTTGAATAGGTTTTTACTAGTGTTCTCACAAATGTAATCTAAATCTAATCCATGCAACCGATCTAAACCCAATGCTCCTAAGCCTCCAAACACAATATAAAAGTAGAAAGGCTAACCAAAGCTAGCCAAGTAGTCTAACACACATCTAAAAATGTCCATAGGTTTTGTTCCCAACCTTTCTACAAGTGTTGTTTAATAATTACATAATGTTATTAGGATATATACTATTTAGATATATCATATTTTCAAATCAACAACACTATCATCATCATCAATTGATCTTCAATTTTTAGCTTGACCAAGGGAAAAAAGTGTTTTTTATTGAGCTTATTATCTATTTTCTTTCTTTTGTCTCTTCTTTTTTCTTTACAATTGTGTCACTCCTTGGATAATTTCATGGCAATTATGTTACCATGATCTTACATATCATGGTGCATCATTTTGTGTGGTATAATAAACTAGGTTGCTCAAACATATGAAATTTTGTGCAAGATTCAAAATATTAATCACCACATCATCCACACTCATCTTAATTTCCTCTTAACTAACTATTCATAAACAACATTCATCCTTTGATTCTAACCCATCCATTCTATCCTAATTTATCATTTTATTTTGAGTGTCCATCCCTTTTTTTCATCCTGGAATGTCCTCTTGAAGATATTTATCTAAATATCATGCCACTTATGGAATCCTCTAATATATATTATTTCACTTCTACAATCTTTGAAAATATACTACTTTTTATATGGAACACTCTTTTTATTGTAATCTCATGCTTTCAACTAACTTTTCCATTCAAACCAATTAATTATTTCATCATTCTTTTGTCAATCAATTAATTATTTTGTCTTCATTTGTTCACGCCATAAATTTATCAATTTCATCATGATTATTTACCTTTTCAATTAATTTTTTACATCATGTTAACTAAATAATCTTATTTACCCTTATATAACCCCACAATTAAATAAATAATTATCTCCTAATTAATTTGTGCACATATATCCAATTAAAAAATAAACAATCTTAATTATCCTCACCACATTTCACTCATGTCAATTTAGTCATTTCCAACTTTCACTCATCAATCAAATTAGTTGACTAAACAATTAATTTTATTGTTTGATCAACCAAGCTAGTTAATTGGTCAATCATGTTACTTGTCTAATTAGTCAATTGAGTTAATATTCAATCAAACTAGTTAATTCTAAATTAAATCTCTAGTTCTCAAGATTGATTATTTATTTTCCACCTAAAATTTTATAAATCCACCATTCCTTTAAGGAATTGAGGGGCCTCTCTAAATAATCACTTATATATTTTTGAACATATAAATCATTGAATCAATATGCTACCAAAAGGCTTGCACAATAGTTGAGCATTCACAATCATTTGTTGAAGTGCAAGAAATTCCAAACCATTACTCCATTTGAGGTTTTTATATGTGTTTAAAATATAAATTTTAATTATTATTTTTCAATTTCTAGTTTTGTTCTAATTTTATTACATTTAGAGATGCTGAAATATTTCTCATCTCCTCCAACAAAATTGAAATAACTTTCAATCAAACATAGATTGAAAGAAGAGGCTATTTGTGGTTACACTAATTTCAAGGTCTAGGTAGATTTTCATGTAGATTTCAATGATTGGATGTCAAAGTTAGAAAAAAATTATGTAAATAACTTCTCATACTAATAAAATAACATTTTCCCTCTACAAGTTTAGGTCTTATTTGCAACAATAATGGGAGTCTAATTTGTTATCAAGGAAGAATTATAGAGGAAATCATGATGCTCAAAATTTTGATGCACTAATGAATGAAAAACCTACATAGGGATAATTTTTAGAATACATCAAGGAGGATTATTTCACTATAGACACATATGAAGAGAATATATGTAATGGTATTTCCTTCAATAAAAGGACTAGTCAGTTTGTGACTACACCAACACTTTTCACATGTTGTTAGTGAAACTTGACATCTAAGATATAAAAAAGCATTGGGTATCTAAGTATCATTGTGAACTTCATTGATATATTTAGATAGATATGGCCCTTTTGAGTATCATGCAAGGTCAAAAACTACATACCCTATAACTTTGACATTAGAGATAATGCTTTTTGGTGCATGTTCTCATCTTGTATTTTAGGAAAAAAATTGTTGGTGTAGTTTTTATTTTCATAGTGGGTTAATTTATTTTCCCTTAGTCATAGGTTTTTCCTACACTTTCATTAAGATTTCTTAGGATTAAAAAAGTGAGTTTATTATTTAATAACTAGGAGATAAGGTGATGAGGTGTCCCCACCCTTAAAGGGTGGAACATTTATCTTTTTTATCGCTCTATTTCATATTGGTGGTTATTGGTGGTCAATTTTTATTGGTTGATTTTCCACCTCCATCCTCTCCTTAGTTCTATATAAACTTGCTACATAGCTTGTATTTTTCATCTTGGAATCCCTTAATGCAATTTTGACATTTTGACATTGCATATCTCTTGGAGTTGTTGATTTGCATTGTTTATGTTTTTCCAATTTATGTAACTTTGAATTGATCTTATAAATTTTCTTAGGTTATCAATATATTCCATATTTCTAATAGTTAATAGATCATTTTATAGTATTTTCTACAATCCAAATGTCAAAATTATTATTCCACCCACTCTAGTGTTTTTTCATGTTTCTTATGGAAATTAGCATTATAATGTAGATTTCTATCCAAGGAAACAATTTTCCCCTAGCTATATAGTCATGTGGGATCCATTTGGCACTTAATATAAAGGCATTTATGATGCTTTCATTGTAAATGATATTGATCTTTATTATATACACCTCCAATAATAATTATTTTGATTCCCTTTTTAATTTTAGTAATCTTTGCATGCAAGTTTGAATGTCTTAGCTCTCACATCTTATGACAAGTTTCATACAAAGCTCCCTCTTCTTGAAACTTCCAATTTATTCTTTAAATTTTCACCCTCTCTTAAAAAATATATAGAATTCCCTCATATTCATGAATTATCTACATCACTTTATTGTTTTATCTTAAATTATAAGCATTGTCATTAAGTTCTCTTTATTCTATCTTCTTATCATTGTAAATAAGGTTTTACAGGTTTTGATTCTTCTATTACTATTTATTACACTCTTCTCAATGGGTTTTCACATTGAGAAAAGATACATCCTACTCACCATTTTATGGAGTTCATATTCCTCTAACTCTCAAAATAAGGTGGCCCAATCTCTCATTTTTAATATTGAAGGTCACCCCTTTGTTCTCTTTTTATTTTTATTTTGTGGCATCCAGGTTATGCCATATTATTGAAATTTCTTGGATCTTTTTAATCCATGTGATTTCCCCTCATATTCATTATAATTCTCTTTATATTTTATGTATCTTTTATATATCTATATTTATACCAATACTTGTTGAACACACTTGGATACTGAGAGGGGGGTTGAATCAGTATCTTCAAAAAACTTAAACCCTTTTAGATCATAAACCCTTCAACAATATACAAATTTAGAATCTTAGCAAGATCAACAACTCATTCACAAATCAGAAATACTTAATCTAATCACCAACAATGAAATATAAGGCAATGAACACACATACACAAGAAAACACCAAATTTACGTGGAAAACCCAAGAAGGGAAAAACCATGGAGAGGAATCTCTCAATATAGAAGCTCACTACTTATAGATTTATAATTTTAAGTCTCACTACCTATGGAGTTGCAAGCTAAGGTTCACAACATTAGGGAAAGATACAAAAGACTTGTAGTACTGAGATGCACAACACCAGGGTAAGATAAAAATTACAAGGACCTGATGAGATTCACTATCTCAAAGTAGGATACATGAAGATTTAGGAATTACAATTGTCAACAATAAACTTTGTTGACTTATGTGTTAAAGATTATTTCCCTTTTCTATTCACAACTCACTGCTTCAATTCATCTTCACACATCTCCACTCACTCACTCATCTTTCTACTAAAATTTTCTTGAATTTATATCCTATGTAAGATCTTAAAACATCAATTAGGTCGGATAGAAAGAATACAAACAATGATTTCAAAAATTTGGACACAAAAAAATAATGTGGTCCTATCCAAAATATAGAGAGGACCAAAAACAATATTATTGCATCTTCCAATTTGATCCCAAACAACTCACACAATGACACTCAACCCAAGTCGGCAACAAGGAAACGCGTAGCACATAACCAGTCAACCAAAAAACATACATCCAACTAAATTTACTCAATGCAGTTCTCAACAATATAGGTTAGAACTCAAATGTATCTTAACACAACTTCATATGTTGGTGCAGACCCCCAAGCACACAACACAAACAAGATAACAAGACATGTCGGCTAGATGTCCACAAATTCCCTTAAAAACCAAACCAACACAATATGTGGCACCAAAGAGATCAACCAATAATGTTTGGACCATGAAGATATGTTCCATGAACATCCAACAACACTTCAGACACTTATTTCACACCATTATGCCACAAACAACCATCACAACCCAAATAGAAACATAATAATTCATCCCAAAAACACAAAAGATATTATTAAGAGACTAAACACTAAAAAACCAACTTGCAGACACCACCATTACATAAAAACTAAATTGAGACACTACACAAGAATTGAGATCATTCCCACCAAGATACATGAGAAAAAAATCGATGCAGAGAAATGTGGAGCATTTTTCAGACTAGTCCAAACAACTAGCAAAACTGCTAATACACTACAAATACTAGAAACCTCCTCAACAATATAGGTGACCTAAAAAGATAGAATTGAAACCTCATAGAGCACAAAAAATGAATCCCAAACCCCAAGACCATATCTTCAACAATGAAGGAATGTGACGCATTCTCCCAAACAATCTTCCAAGCAATATTTTATACCAGAACCTTTCACCAACATGCGAAGATCAAAACTTCCTTTCAACAAAACATACTTCCACAAGAAAAAAGACCATCAACATAATCTCTCCACCATCATCATTACTTCTAATCCTCATATTAATGCTTATAACCTTCATCTTAACATATCATCATGATATCACCTCTTTTGACAACAACCATACTTAATTCATCTTTAATTTTCATCAAACTTGAGGCATAACATCCAACCATGAACATAAAAAAAATACAAACAAGGCATGACTATATCCAACCATGAACATTAGAAACTCCACTATTAACACAACATAAATGACAACCCTAACTGAGTGTTGACATCAATGACAACCAATACCAACAATAACACATTCTCTCCTTTGACAAATAGCACTTCTTTTTCAAACAACTATACATGCTCAACAACTACACATCTTATTCAAACAATCATACTAGCTCCCCTATCAAAAACAACAAACTAACTACCTACTCCTCCTAAGAGTTAGCACAAATCAATCTAGGAGAAAACTATATGACATGAATTTCTCCCCCTAGATAGATGCACTATATATGATCTAGTTAGAAAAATAAGGGGAAATAACCCTTAACTTCTATCGGAGATACTCAAAAGTATCATTTGAAAGTGCCTTAGTGAAGATATCTACAATTTGATCCTTAGTAGACACATACTCCATTCTAACTTCTTGCTATGTAGCCTTCTCCCTTAGAAAGTAATATCAAATTGAAATGTGTTTGGTTCTTGAATACATCACCATATTCTTAGAAATGTTAATTGCACTAGTATTATCACACAATATAGGAATAGGTTCATCATAAACCACCTTTATATCCTTCAAGTTCAACTTCATCCAAAGCACCTAGGTGCAGCAATATACTCAACTTTTTCTATGGATAAGGACACTCAGTCCTACTTTTTACTAAACCAAGAGACCAATCTATTGCCCAAGAAAAATAGACTTCCACTGGTGCTTCTCTGATCATCCACACATCTTTCCCAATCGTCATCAGTATAAGCACTCAAAGAAAAAAAATCATCCTTCTTATACCATAAACCATAATCTAGAGTTCCCTTCAAGTATATAAATATTATTTTCATCACCTTCTCATGAGTTTACATAGGATTAGCTTGAAATATAGCAACCAAACATATTGCATGCATAATATCAAGTCTAGAAGAAGTCAAGTACAACAAACCTCCAATCATAGACCTATAAAGAGTCTAATCAACCTTCGGAGACTCGTCTATCTTGCTCAAATGAAAACTAGTAACCTTAGGGGTACTAACTAGTTTGGAATCCTCCATGAAAAACTTGTTCAACATCTCTTTAACATAATTAGCCTAAGAAATAAAGATACCATCATCTAGTTGCACAATTTGAAGTCCAAGGAAGAAAGACAACTCACCAATCATAGACATCTCAAAAAAATTATTTATCTCTTCTGCAAACCTCTTACACATATCATCATCTCCATCAAATATGATGTCATACACCTATACAACCATAATCAAAATCTTGTCTTCATATACCTTAATGTAAAGATTACTATTTGCGGTACCTTTCTTGAATCCTTGCTAAAGTAAATACTTATCTAGCTAAGCATACCAAGCTCTAGGAGCTTGCTTGAGTCCATACAAAGCTTTCTTGTGTTTGCATACCATGTATGGATCTTCTAATAGCTAGAAACCATTCAGTTGGTCAATGTAGACCTCTTCCTCTAGATCACCATTCAAGAAGGCTGACTTGACATCCCTCTGATAGAATTTGAAATTCTTGTGAGTAGAAAAAGCAAGAAACATCCTTATTGCCTCCATTCTAGCTAGTGAAAAAAATTCTCCTCAAAATCAATACCTTCAACTTGTGAATAAACCTTACATAGCACTCTAACTTTGTTCCTCACAACTTCACCATATTCATTCATCTTGTTCTAAAACATCCACTTTGTTCCTATCACATTCTTATTAGCTGGTTTGGGAACCAATTCCCATGTCTAATTATTTTCTATCTGATTCAATTCTTCTTCTTTTTCCTTTATCCAACCATCATATTTTTTAGCATCAGCAAAGTTCTTGGGCTAACTTTGACAATAAACACAAGTTCACTTGCTCACTTTCTTTTTCAAACCTTCTCCTAGTTAGTACACCTTCATTCTTGTCTCCAATGATTTGATCTGTAAAATGATTCTTCTGAAAATACTTTCTTAGAGTCTTAGGAACCTTCTATGGTTCTGATTTCTTCTCTTATTTATCTTCTTCTTCTTCTTCAATCTAGGGAGTTATATCAAATCCAAAAACCTTTGGTTATTATGAGATCTAATACAAATCTTCATCTACCCTAACATTTTTTCTTTCAAACATCTTTCCCAATCTCTTGTTGTAGCATCTATAGGTATTTCTTCTGGTGGAGTAACTAAGAAAGATCCCTTCATCACACCTTGATTCAAAATTTCCAAGGTCTTCTTCATCTCTTCTGATGTAACATTTTTTACTAAATATCTTGAAGTCTATAATAGTAGGAGGCATGCCATACCTCATAAGGGGTCTTAGTGCTATTGACCCTCAACTATACTCTGTTAAGAAAATATATAGTAGTGTGAACTACTTCCAATACATATCAGGAAGATCAACATATTTCAACATAGTCCTAGCTATCTCTTGCACAGTCTTATTCTTCCTTTCCACTACCCCATTTTGTTGAGGGGTTCTAGGAGAAGAAAGATGTCTCCTAATACCATGATATTCACAAAAAAATTCAAACTCATTTGAGGAAAATTCACCTCCTTTGTTCAACCTTAAGCATTTGATCTTAGTGTCCATTTCATTCTCAACTTTTTCTTTGAAGATTTTAAACTTATCAAAAGCTTCTGATTTATCTCTTAGAAATATAACCTAAGTCATTCTAGTATAATCATCAATAAGCAAAATGAAGTACCTTTCACCTTGTTAACTCCTTGTTCGTGTAGGTCTGCACGGGTCAGTGTGAATCAACTCCAATGGCATTGTAGCAGAGCACTCCTTGCTCTTGAAACTTGTCTTTGTTTTCTTTTCCATTTTGACATTCCTTACATAATGTGTTTGCAGGATTAGTTATATTAGGAATATCTATCACTACAAGAGTAGAATTGATCTTCACCATATTGTCAAAGTTGATTTGTCTCATTCTTTTGTACCACAACCAACACTCACTGGATTGAGCTAATAAGCAGATTCTTCCATTTTCCTCCTTTAGATGATATACATTTTCATTTGTCCTTGTACCTCCAACAACTAATCTTTTGGACCCTACCTTTGTGATCTCACAACCAATGGCATGAAATGTAAGATTGTATTCTTTACTACACATCTGAATGACATGAGAAGATTATCCTACAAACCTTTGATATAGAGTACATCCTCAGTCATGTTATTTCCATCAATTGTTATGGCACCCTTTCCTCAAATTTATAGTGAGTCATCACCACCAAACTTGATAGCTCCATGATTACACTTCTTAAGATTGATGAACCTTCCCTTGTCACCAGTCATGTGGTTAGAGAAATCACTATCAATCACCCAAGAATTTACTTCTTCCTTTGTATGAAAGGTAATCCACACATCCATAGATCTTTCATTATTTTTGTCAATCTGCAAAGTACCAAACCTCTTACATTTTTTAATATCACCATTTTTATCTTTCAAATCCATGAATATGGTTTCATCGTTTAAATCATTGTCCTCATCTTCTGGGGAACAACTACTTTCCTTAGAATAGAAACCTATTTTGAACTTATCTCTTTTGTTACTATCATTTGATTATTTATAGACATTTAGAAGAAAAAATACCAATCCTTTCATAATTGAAACACTTGAAAGGTAACTTTCCTTTGTATTTTTTGGTGTCTTTCTTCAATCTTCTCACAAGTTTTTCTTATATATCATCAAATTCATCATTCTAATATACAGTTTCATCTTCCACCTTTTTACTGGTTTTGAATGTAGCTTCCTTCTTTAGAACATCTTTGTTAAACTCTCTTATTTCAAATGTTGTGAGAGAACCAAACATTTCATCTACTAAATACTGATCCAATTCCTTGGATTCTTCAACAGAAGACACCTTATGACTATAATATTTAGGGAGATATCTCATAACATTCTTCACACTCTTGTGTTCTTTTACTTCTCCACTAAGACCTCTCATTCCAATAACAACTTCATCCACCTGGAGCATATAACTAGCAATATCTTTATCCTTGAGGTCTCAAATTTGCTCTTTAAAATTTGCATCTTAGATTTCTTTACATTATTGTCTCCTTCATAGATGTTGCTAAGTTTTCCCTAGACATCCTTATCAGAACTACAATTCATTACCTTCAAAAAATTTGAATCAACTAATCCACACAAGATATAATTCTTAGCCTTAGCCTTATTTTTATACAATCTAATCTCATTTGGATATGTAGGAGCAATAATAGTAGTATAACCATCCTTGACCGATTTCCAAACACCAAACCCAAGAGAGTTTAGATGGCCTTCCATTCTCAACTTTCAAAAGGTGTAATTTGTCCCATCAAACCTAGGACCTTTGTAATCTCCATTGTGTGCCATCCTAGGCATTTCCTCAAGAGGTTAATCTTTTACAGAGGAAGTTTGGATCTAATACTAATTTTTGAACATACCCAAATATTGAGAGGGAGGTGAATTAGTATCTTCACCCCCCTAGACATCCTTAGCAGAATTATAATTCATTACCTTCAAAAAAATTGAATCAGCTAATCCACACAAGATAGAATTCTTATCCTTAGCCTTATTCTTATACAATATAATCTCATCTAGATATGTAGGAGCAATAATAGGAGTAGTATAACCATCCTTGACAAATTGTCAAACACCAAACCCAAGAGAGTTTAGATGGCCTTCCATTCTCAACTTTCAAAAGGTGTAATTTGTCCCATCAAACCTAGGACCTTTGTAAGCTCCATTGTGTGCCATCCTAGACCTTTCCTCAAGAGGTTAATCTTTTAAAGAGTAACTTTGGATCTAATAAAAAATTTTGAACATACCCAGATACTGAGAGGGGGGTGAATTAGTATCTTCAAAAAACTTAAACCCTTTCAAATAAAACATCCTTCAACAATATACAAATTCAGACTCTTAGCAAGATCAACAACTCATTCACAGGTCAAAAATAATTAATCTAATCAACAACAATGAAATATAAGGCAATGAACACACATACACAAGATAACACCATATTTGCATGGAAAACCCAATAAGGGAAAAACAACAGAGAGGAATCTCTCAATATAGAAGCTCACTACTTACAAAATTACAATTTTAAATCTCACTACCTATGGACTTGCAATATAAGGCACACAAAATTAGGGAAAGATACAAGAGACTTATAGTACTGATACACACAACCCTAGGGAAAGATAAAAATTACAAGGACCTAATGAGATTCACTATCTTAGAGCAGGATACATGAAGATTTAGGAATTTCAACAGTTGTCACAAATACACTCTGCTAACTAAGGTGTTAAAGCTAATTTCCCTTTTCTTTTCACAACAAATTGCTTCAAATAATCTTCACACATATCCACTCACTCACTCATCTTGTAACTAAAATTTTCTTGCATTTATATCATTCACAAGATCTTAAAACATCAATTAGGTCAACCAAAAAGAATACAAACAATGATTTCAATATGTTAGCCACAAAAAAATATTGTAGTCTTATCCAAAAGATAGAGAGGACCAAAAAAAATCTTATTATATCTTCCAATATGATCCAAAACAACTCACACACTTGCACACATCAACCCAAGTCGACAACAAATAAATATGTAGATAAAATGTGTAGAACATAACTAATTGGCCCAAAAACATGCATCCAACTGAATTTACTCAATGTGGTTCTCAACAAGATATGTCAAGAGCCAAATGCATCTTAACACAACTTCATATGCTAGCACAGACCCCCAAGAACATGGTGCAAGCAAGATAACAAGCCATGTCAACTAGATATCCACAAATTTGCTAGAAAATAAACTCAACACAATATGTGGCACCAAAGAGATCAACCAATGATGTGCGGACTGCAAATAGATGTTCCACGAATATCCAAGAACACTTCCAGACACTTATTTCACACCAACATGCCACAAACAACCACCAACTCAAAAAAAAATAGAATACTTCATCCTAGAAACATAGAAGATTCCACCAAGAGATAGAGCACTAACAAACCAATTTATGAACACCATTACATGAAAACTAAACTAAGACACAACACAAGCATTGAGAGCACATCCACCAAGTCGTAGGATCAAAAAAATTGATACATAGAAATGTGGAGCATTTTTCAGACCAGTCTAGACAACTAGCTAAACTGCCAATACACTACAAATACCATAAACCTCCTCAACAACACAGGTGACCTTAAAAATATAGGAATGCAACATCCATAGAGCACAACCAATGAATCACAAACTGCAAGACCATATATTCAATAGGAGAGGAATGTGGAGAATTCTCCCAAATAGTATTCCAAGCAACATTTTGTAGCAGAACCTTTCACCAACATGCAAAGACCAAAACTTCCTTTTAGCAACACATACTTCCACAAGAATAACAAGAGAGAGCATACAACATACTGGATACCACTACATCATCTCTCCACCATCAACATTAATTCTAATCCTCATCTTAATTATTTTAACCCTCATCTTAATATATCATCTATTCTGACAACAACCATACTTAATTCATCTTTACTTTTCATCAAACAAATCATGACATCCAACCACGAACATCAACAACACATCCAAACAATGCATGACTATATCCAACCATGAACATTAGCAGCTCCACTATTAGCACAACATCAATGACAACCCTAACTGAGTGTTAACACCAATGACAATTGATTCCAACAACAATCTCACCAACATATGCAACAATCTCTCCAAGTGTTGATAACTAATGCCAACAAACTCACCAAGTTTTAACATCAATGACAACCAATGGCAACAATAATTACATTATATATGTTAGTCCTTATCTTCTAGATCTAGCCTCATAATTGATGGTTTGATTTTATTTATCTCAACTCTTGTTATTTAAGTCATTTAATATTGATTCCACCTTTGTTAGATGATGTTATGGCTACTTTGTTAATAACATTGTTGTATTGATACATTTATTTGTTTACTTTCTTGCCCCTATGTAGGTCATAGCAGGTATATATTAATTTTTTTACAACTTTGAATGCTAGTGCAACTTTCAGAATATAATGCAAGAACACTAATGTATCGTAATTGTGATATAGTACAAGCTACCAAATAACACCAATGGTAGTTTCCCAAAAATTGAAGAATGCCTTTCAGTTTTTAACAATATTATTATAATATATTATTCATTAAATTATTCTTTGTGATGCATAATACTTCATTCCACAAAAAAAAGGTATATCTAAAAAAGTTCAAGTGACTTTATCTATAATTTCTTTCATATTTGGGTGGGAAGGAACATTTGATTGATAGGGTGTTAATGAAAATAATTGGGCCACAAATTCATCACCCCCTTTGTTAAGCATATTTTGTATTTGGTGAGATATTACAATAATTGGAAACTTTGCTCACAACCCTCTTAGTTCAACTATGATACCCTATAAATGATATCTCATGAATAAATTCTATAATTTCACCTTAATTTTCCCTAATGTAGTGATCCAATTTACTCCAAAACCATATTTGTTACACCCATGGGAATAGTAAAAATTAGGAAATCAAGTAGATACTATATAATTGGTCAATTTATTGTTATGGCATTTTATTCAAAAAATTATACTTCCCCCATTGTAATTTGGGTCTTAAATTCTAAAGAACAATATATAAAACAATTTAAATGAGTAGCTAACTTCTTGCTAATGAAGTTATGAGTGCTTCCCAAGTCTATCAATAATGTTACTCTCTCTTTATTCAATAAACCCACCGCCTTGATAATTTATGGGGTGTTCATTATAGAAATTATATGATAAGAAATGGTTGTTTGAGTATCTCCTAATCCCTCATCTATCTCATTATCACCCTTTATATCAGTTCTTCCTCCTCCTCTTCCTCACTCAATCCTTCAATATAGAATAGTTTATTTTTAGCCTATTTATGTCCTTGATTATCCTTTTTAATCATATTTAATATAAACTCTAGCTAGTGTTTTTATCTCTTATATTTACAAAACCTTGCATTTTATAGGCCACAAACTTTTCCTCTACCAATCTTGTCATAATAATCAATTGGGACATAAAATTTGGATGAAACATGTGTACCTCATATTTTATGTGATCCTTTAAACCCCCTAGGAATAATTCCTTCAAATTTTCCTACAACATTTTCCACTCATAAAGCTAAAAATTTAAAATTGATGAATATAATATTTGCCAACACTCGTTTTCTTTAATTTCGTAATTGGCTAAAGTAGTTATTCATGAGAATATCACCATAATTTTTAGTGATATCCTCTTATAAAATATACCATTTCACAACACATACCCTCTTTTTATTCTCTTTGTATAATAATGATGTGAAAAAAATTGGTTTAGTTCAAAGTATAAGGATATAATTTCCACATTTTTTTGACATGGAACATGATCAAGATAATAGTAGAGCCAATTGGTTGGATCCACTCCATCAAATTTTTTATAGCCATATTTGGATTGAAGTTCCTATCCATAGAATTATTTGGATAATGATCCAACTTTAGATTTGGTTCAAACCCAAATTCAGCATGTCCCTTAGAAGATGCACTTTCTTCCCAAGCCTTGTGGTGTGAATTTTCTCACTGAGTATCTATAGAATCTTGAACATCCATAGAATTTTTCTCTTCCATAGTTAGATCCTCCTCAAGATACCTACCTAGGTTGATGATATTCCTTCCCTTTATTCTTGTTCAAACCCTCACCATGATGCCACAAAAATATTTTCACAATAATTTACTCAAAATAAATCAAACTAATATAAAAAACATTATTGTAACTTAATTGGGTCTAGATCTTAGCTTGCTAAAAAATTCAAGAGTTTTTTTATTTGTAGTATTGGGAGAAAATTTAGTTGAAACCATAATTTTATAATATATTGTTGAAAATAACTCTAATTTTCTCTAAATTGGGACTATAAATGGATCAATTTCCTCTTGTTCAAACCTCCAAAATTTATAAAAATAAATTAATTAATTTTTAGCCCTAAGAGTGAATTTAGTGAAAACCCTAATTCTATGATAAATATTTTAATTCTACTCAAAATGACCTCAAATCTATGATATATTATATCTAATGTGGCCCTTAAAACATATTTAAAAAAATAGGAAAACAAATTCAAATTGAGAGAGATATGTGTTTCACAGTTTTCCCTCTAAAATTAAAAAATTGTCATGTTTCTTATCCTCTAGTTGCCAACATTTTTCTCTAATGCCATATTTAATGAATACATTGCATAAGAGAAAAATATAATAGGAAATATATTTCAAATAATTTATAATATTTGAGAATAATAAGCCAATTAGATGGGGGAAGCCTCCAAATATCTCCAATAAGAACATAATTTAGAATATGATGATAATAAACTAACCACTAGCTCCTATATGTAATCTACTTATACCTTGGATGTCACCTAGTCTACCATAAATACACGAATATAACACTCAGTATGAATTAATTGTGTAAATAAGAATATAATAATAATCATATAACTTTATTAAGAGTTAAGGTAGTTACAAGTTGTCTATGCGTAACCTTATGCACACTATAGGATAAGGGTGCGTATTATTAATTAGATACAATATCACACTTGTGATAAACACTACCCTAGGTGAAATATAAATACTATTAAAAAAATTAATATGTGTGTGAATAAGGAGAAAAGATCCATGTTGGATTTCAAAGTAGAGAAGTGTATCTTCATTGGGAAAAATTATGGAGTGAAAGGGTGCAAGATTTAGAATCGGGCCAATGATGCCTAATTTTTTTCTATATCATTTGTTGGGACTATGTTATAATTTTAATATTGGATTCAATTATTTAAAGCCTTGATTAAGCCCTGAAAGCCCTATTTTCTATATTATTCTTTTAACCTTGGTCATCCTCAATTTATTTTCCTTATGTGTATTTCTTATTAGGCTATGAACCATTGTAAATGTGTATTTATATTACATAGTCATGTCTCATAGTTTCCCCTTCATTTGTTGATATGCACTAATCTCATGCTTATTCTCATAAATCCTATTTCATTTTTTCTACTTCTATGATTAGTCTTAATTAAATCTTCATATGTGCATTTTGTATACCATTTAATATCAACAATATAATTCCATCGCCTTATTTTTACATTAGAAGTAATTGAAAACATATATGAGTTATGACCACTTCACATTGCAAGGAAAGCTCTTTGGATTATAGTTTCACTTGTTACTAGGCACTCTTTTACTACTAGCATCCATGTCACCAAATTCTCACCCAACAAAATAGTTGGTGTAGTGCAAGGATCCAAGGATATGATGTCATCCTAAGATGAAGTCATGTGGTGCAAATCATCTAAATAAAGAACCCAAGTGTGTTGGAAGTTTGGAGATGATGGATTTGTTTGTGAGTTGCTTGGGCATTGTCATTGATGTCAACCCCTTGTATGAAGAGAGTATTGGAATACTATTGGTGTTGATAATGTCAACCCCTAGCATTGGAGTTGCTGGAAGTTTAGATTTGTTGGTGTTAATTTTAACACAATGTTGTTGGTACTGGCATTGATGTCCTACTTCAGTATAGTTGTAGAGGTTGTTGCCTTGACTTGTGTTTGAGAAGATTATTGGATTTGGAAAGTGTTTTAGATGTAAATTTCTTGCAGAGATGTTAGTAATATTTTTTATGAAGTTGGTTCACTTGGTTTCCAAGTGCTTTTGAGAAAATTTGAATAAAATAAAGTTCAATGCAATAGAGTGTTGCTCAGTGTTTTGCTCTACATTTCTTCATGGTTGAATATGTGCCCATATAGTTTGGACTTGATGATCAGAGGTGTTCAGAGGTTTTATATCTATATTTTTAGGTTTTGGATCGTTCTATTGTGGAAGATGTGTTTGATAGTATATCTATTTGATGAAATGGGGTGCCTAGGAGAAATGAGATTTCTCTACATTTCTCTGTAGTGAAGTTTCTGGTGTTTTGGATCTATGAACATGATTATAATTCTTGTATCTACCTTCCCTTGAAGTTTGAAGTTCTAATTTGTTCCACAAGATTGTCTGATGTGTTGAATGTTTGTGCCAGTATGTCTAGTTGCAGAGAATGAAGGTGTTCTTGAGTTTTTAGGTGGTTGCATTAGTTGTGCAGAATATTATGATGATGTTGGAGTATTATGAGATGTTATATGAATAATGTGAAATGATTTTGTGTGGTTTGGGAGATGTTTTCAGAACTTGAAAGGTGTGTTTAGAGTCGCTTGTCAGTGTTAGTACAAGTTTTGCCGACCTATTATGCTAGCACTAATTGCGGATGATAATTGTTGATTGAGGAATTGTTGAGAAGCATTTTTGTGTAGATTTGGGTCCCAATTAAGGAGTGTCATGGTTTGGATTCACTTATTTATATTATGTAACTGTTTGGTTTCAACCTATTTGGTGTTACACAATTGAGGTGTATATGTTTCATCAAGGCCAACCTAATTGAGATTGTTTTAGATTGCAAAGGGTATAAATGTAAGGAAAATTGTTGTACGGACTATGTGTGAAGTGTGTGTGATGTGAAAGATGTTAATGTAATCAATGGTGTTGATCTAAGTGTGAGCCTTAAATCTTATGACTTCTTAATGTAGTGAGTAGAAGGTGTCTACATTTCAATTTGGTTGATGAGTTGTTTGTGCTTTTGTGGAACTATACCTTTGGCATATGAGAGGTGCATTGTTAGCAGTTCAAATTGGCAGTGAGACACCCCTTCTTCTTTCTTCTTTCTTCTAGATAGTGATTCCTTTGGAAATGAGCCATTGGTAGTGAGCCTTTCTTTATCTTTCTAGGCAGTGGGTGCTTGGCAATGAGCCTTATTGTATTTGGTGTTGCAATTCATATATTAGTGAGCTAATCTTCACTATGGTTTTTCCCTTCTTGGGTTTTCCATGTAAATTTTTGTTCTTATATGTTTGGTGTGATTGCATTGTTTCTTTACATGTTTACATTCTATTAATGCGTGTTAAGGATTTTATGGTGGATAAGGATTTAAAAAAGAATACAACTGATTCACCCATCTCTCAGTTGTCGTCTCCATCTATCAAAATTATGGTTCCTAGGAAGAAGATTAACCACTTGAGGTAGATCTATATGGAACACAATAAAGGTGTCAAAGATCACTTGTTCGATGGAACAAATTTTACCTATTGGAAAGCTAGGATGGATTCTTTCTTAGTCCCCCTTGGATTTGGTGTTTGGAAATCTGTTGAAAGGGGTTATACTATGCCTACAAATGGGCCATCAACTAATGATGAGATCAAGGCATATGAGATGATGAAAAATCCCTAAGTCTTAGTGAGATCTTGACCTAGCATCCTAAACTTTCCTATGCAAGTAGTGTCCCTCAACACTATCACCATAAAAAACACAATAGGACCATCTTGGCATTGTGAAATACCATCTACATCACTTGTATTATACACCTTAAAAATTCCTCTATGAACCATATTCCAATTTTCAATTGAGTCACATTGATTAGAGAGAGTTGTATGAGAGAATTAAAACCTAGTATTCACCCATAGGGATGAAAATAAATGGGATTCTCTCCTAAATTTGGAGCTCTACTTTCATACCTATGATAGGTTGGAGTTACCATGAATATCCTTTATATTTTATGCTTTGGTGAATGTCCATACCTTGTCCCTTACCCCACCAAAATTTTGTTAATCTTATTTAAATTTTAAGGGTTGTCATGATTCACTATAGATGGGTGTCATATCATCCAATACTCTCCAACCACTCCTTGAATTATTTGTCATAAATTTGTCTATCCTCCTCTCTATAAATTTAGCTCCTCAATATACTTGACAAGGATCCCCATCATTTAGACAAGGTGATGCTTATATATTTAATAAAACATGAATTTGTACCAAGGATGTAATGGTTCACCTCCTTTTGTCATTTATGACCACTAGCCACCAAATTGTTTCAAAGTTTTTAATTCCCTTTAGTATCTTTACTACCTCTTGTGCCTTCATTTTCTATTAAGAGAAATTTTCTTTTTCTTTTATTTATTATCTTATTTCTAACATAGCGATGTTTTTATTTTTACATTATAATTTAAAACAAATATTTTATATTTTATTAAAATATATCTATTTAAAATTTAAATTATTATTATATGTCAATTATGTTGGGTGAAAATTATGTAATCCCTTTTTAACAGATTACACAACCTGATTTTGACCACAACTATGTGAGATATAATCTCTCCTCTCAAAAAGGGGAGGCACCCTTCTTACTGCTTACTGAAACTAAGTAAAACTAATTAAGTATTCACAAAATATACACTACAATTATGATATGGGGGGTGTGTCACATTCATACTTCTCATTTTTTAGAGAATATGTTTTACAATGCATCACGGTTGATAGTTCTAATTCAATGCAACTTTAAACTAAAAACAAAGCAGTAATTCCAATATCTCTATCTTGTCAAAGAAAAGCTTAGAGATACCAGGTATGGTAATAATAAACAATAACATAAGAAAGAAAAGCTCACGAAGGCACAAAGTCATTTTGTAGCTTTTCACTAATGGATCCTTGAGAGATGTAACTTTTGTTGTATTAGAAGCACAAAGTCTTCTTAGATACATCAATTCCATGAACAACATGACCAATTAAAAGCAAAAATTCTTGTAGATAATCCACCAATAGTTATCCAAACATAAACACAAATCCAAATAAAGAGTGCAACACAAAGTCTACACAGATTTATTCAAAGCCCTTAGATCTCACACACTAATCACCACCAATTTGATCAAACCATAAGAGAATCGATTCCAACACAAAGTTTGGTATGCAACTTTCTTCTTTATAGGTTCACAAATATGAACACAAAGTTTCATACATTTGTTTCAAAATGAGCAGCACTTCGTTGCAAGAGATAAAAGATAAAACATTACAATAGGATCCTCTGATACTTATATATGGGAGAGGAGAGCAAAATTAGGAAAATCAAAAGAGTAAATCTAGGAAAATCTGATCTAATTAACTAACTGAATTTTTTGGAAATGATCCATCTTTTTAGGAAAACATCTCTATTTTATCATGTAATTACATTTCTCAAAAAGACATCTAATATGTCGAGAACTATTTACAAAAAGTGTAAATGAAAGAAAAAACTATCTAACACTGGATAAGAAAAGAAGTCTTTATTATTCCTTGCATTCGGCATGGAAGTCTTCGTATTTCTTCTTTGTCTCCAAGATAAATACCTCATCTGGACCAGCAATGTAATCAACAATGGTCTGAAATTTGGTGATTGATCTTTTGGAAGATGAGTGAAGCTTTTTGCATCTATCAAGATGTGTTTTGAGATTACCAAGAGAAATTCGTAAGTCACAAATTGCATGCATTCATTCCTTTGAAAATTTGGAATCCTCTACTTCCTTCATGACGGCTTCCTTGTAGATCTTGGAAATTTATTTGGCTAGGAGGAAAATATGATCTTTATCAAGGAGATTACTTGGCAACTCCTTAATTTCTTCTTCTAGGATAACCCGATGTCCTTCGACATCTTCTTGTACTTGGTGGATGTCTTCAATAAGAGATTTGATCACTTGAATTTGATGTTTGAACATCTCTTTTACCTCCACATATTCCTCTTTGTTGGGAATTACCCCAACTTCCACCAATTTACTTAGCTTTGCCTCTTTCATTTGTGACCAAAATGAGATGCGTTTGTCCATTTCTTTTTTCTCTCAAGAAAGTATGTTTTCTTCCTTATCTAGCTCTGATTTCAACTTAGCTATTTGAGTAGCCTTTTCATCTGCAGCAATGATAACCTATGAACCATATATCTTCATTTCATCAATAAAATCATATGCCTTACCCTTGGAGGAAAAATTCTCTACCTTAAGTATTGTTGGTTCCTCAATGCTTATCATAGCCATAGATTGTGTATTTCCTAAAGAACCTACTAATTTTCTCAAAACGGCTGCATAATGCTCAACCTTCTCTTCATACGCATCTTAGACCTACTCCATCTTGTCAAACCTTCCTACCAATGCATCTAGGACCACCTATCATCTGCCTTGGCACTTTCATTTTTTACTATGTTGAGCTAGATTCTTGTTACTGTGTAGTCCTCCATTGCAACATCACCTTGTTCCCATAGGGTTAGACCAATCTCCACAAAATTTTGACTAGCTTTGTCAACATGAAGTCTTGAATGTACTTTGGCCTTTCTATTCCTCTTGGCTTTTGGAGGGGCTATCTCTTCAATATCGAGCTCTTCTGGAGAAATAATTTGTTTCTTTCACTTCGATACTTGAGATACTAACCAAGTGGGAAGAGAGGAAGTATACACTTCCTGACTGACCGTCAACTATTGTGTCATAGTTGCTTCTATAGAAATGATTGGTATAGTGAAAATTGGGGTAGTGTCTATCATGATTTCTCCAATACATTGTACACTAAGTTGACCTTTCAAAGATTCATTCACAAACCTATTGAATTCAGATTCGAAAGTGATGTCATAAGATGGAGATGACAAACTGGGAATGGATGATGAAAAACTTAACAAAATATAAAAAGCTTGAATATTTGAAACTACAAGGGGAGTGGAAAGTATGGTTGATGTTGCAGGGGGATGAGAAATGTTTGTTTCATATATGGTAGATGCGGGAAGAGGTGATGTAGGAAGAGGAGGTTGAGGAGGTTGAGGAGTGTTAGGATTAGGAGGTGTGTAAGGAACATTTGAAAAAATGGGTGATGATGTTTGGGGAAGGTGTTCAACAACATTCTCATGTGGAGATAGATTATTTTTCTTCATCATTCTTGAGTTGCTCTTTATCACCTTCTTACTCGGCTTCTTGCTCACCTTCTTGTTCACCCTCATCTTCTTCAGAATCTTGATTTTCTGGAGAATCCTCTTCTTCCTCGGAATCTTCTTCAAGAACCAATTCCTTTCTTTCATTCCCTTCACCATCAAACTCTTGTTCTTCAGAAATCGGTCCTTTCCCTTTTGAGTGAGTTGATTCACATTTTGTGGCCTCTTCTTCTTCAACTTCCCATGTATCCCTTTTTCCAATATTAAACTTGATTTTAGGACCTTTACGAGAAGAAAAGGGAGTAGTTGCATGCTTTTCTTTTGTGCAGAGTTCTTGTTGTTGGTTGGATTCTTCTCTAGGTACCTCTCCTTCCGATTTTGTCTTGAAATCTTTCATCTGGAAACCATGCTTGTGTAACCATTCTGATGTGTTGGACAATATGGGGGAAATCCTTTCCCTAATAGATATACTTTCCTTTTTAGACCATTGAATCAAAGGAAAAGGTCACTTAGAAATTTTATTTTCATCATAGGCAACGTTCATGATGTATCCAAGTTCTTTGAAACCCTCTAGTATGTCAACAACACCAAGATCCTTGATCTACTCTATGGTTAACCTACAATAATCCATTTTGTGAATGTCCTCTTCATCTTTGTATTCAACCCATATGTCTTCAAAGTGGTACTTGTGGTTGTGATCTTTCTTTAATTTCCTATTCGCATTCTAGTAATCAAAGTCAAATTTTTGTTTGTATGTCCTTATCGTCATGAGTTGCATTTTGGCATAGACTGATTTATCCTTTTGTACACTTTGAATGGTATATCTACCAATCGTTAGTAGAAACTTGAAACTCGGTTTGTGAATTCTCATTCATTCCTTGTGAATTGAGATAAGTTGTCTGCATAGCTCCATGAGTATCCACTTATCTTAGGGATACCTTTGCAACATGTAAGGAAACCCAATGTAGCAACCTACCCTCATGTAAGTCAAAGTTATAAATTTCAAAAATATACACTCGACCTTACTCACCACTTTGTAGGCCTCATCAGATACTCTCTTCTTTTCAAGATTTGGGTGGGAATTGCCTCATCATGGCTGCAACATACACCAAATAAGAAGTCATATAGAAATTCAAAGTGGTTGGCACATTTATTAGTTGTTCATGAATTTTCTCACTGATTTGTGTTCCCCAATCAATATGAGATTTTTTTCTTCTTATGATATAAATGTATTCATACATCCACTCCTAAAAATGAGATGGTTCAAGTAATCCTTTAACCATACTCAGGAGAGTAATCATGTCCTTGACATCTTCTTTGAAGTCACTCCTAGGAATCCCCTTTGGCCACTTTGAGATAGTAGGCCTAGGTTTCTTCAACCATTGGCTATTAATCAAATTTTTAGCCTTGGTGGGATTTACATCATAAACCTCCTGTGCTTGTTGCATTGAGATCTTGGTGTATTTCTCCATGTGTGGAACTTTGAAAACAATGTCAAAGAATTCAAGGTCTAGCCTCATCATCACTTGTTCAAAGGAATCTATTACACTTTTGCTCTCTTAGATGTAGTGGGATGCAACCTGGAGAATGAACTTTGTGTGATGAGTAGATGTTAGGAATGTGGACACCAGATGCAGATTGTTGTGGACAATGGCTCTCAAACTATCTTCCAGGGGTTTTTGTTCGGTTCTTTTAACAAAATCTACAAGGTCCTGATGACCAACCTCGATGTCCTTTATTTTTGCCACCTTCGATATCACCACTATAGGTGGAAAGATAGCTTAGTATTTATATTTCATCTTGTCCTCTTTCTTAGAAGATGATGGAGGCTTCTTTGTTTTCATCTAGAAGAATTAGGATCAAAAGATATCACTTTTGGGATCACTTGATGAAAACTGGAGAAAAACTGCAAAGATGGTGAATCGACATATATTAGGTGAAATTGTAGCATTGGGAAGTGTGAAGCATGCGAGCAATGTGCAACAAGTGTGAAATGAGAAATTTGGCATGAAAAACAAAGTGATTTTGAAGTGTTAGAAGGAAAAACTACCAAATGTGTAGGAGCACTGAAAATCAGTGCTCCTACACTTGGAATTATGATTTATATGCAGGGGCGCTGATTTTTAGCGCTCCTACTTGTAAATGGCACTTTGTACATTCAAAGTGTTGGGGTACTTAAAATCAGCGCCCCTGCATGAAAGTGAAGTTCTTTCGAGAATGAGTGTCAAGGCACTGAAAATCAACGTCTTGACATGTGATCTCACATGGAAATATATTGTGTGCATTGGTAGGATATTTCAGCACTTGAGCATTTAGGTGATAGAATACTCCATGTAGGAGTGGTGATTTTCACAACTCCTGCATGTAGAGTTTGGAGTTAATCTTCAAAGTGTAAAGGCGTCTAAATACCCTGCCTTATCATTTGAAACAATGGAAAGTCAAGGTGTAATGTCGGTGATTTTCATCGCTAGAACACCAAGACTCTTTCATTCAAGATCGATGAATTTTATTTTAAACTCGTGCATATATTATAAATTTCATCGCTCAACTTGGAACTCAACAATACACTTGAAAATGGAAAGACAAGAAGGCGAAGGGGAAACATGGGGGAAAAAATAACCTAGGACGCACTATCACAAACAAAAACCCTAATGAAAATACAAAGAGAAAATGTGATATGGAAAGAAGGTAGAAGATTTCGAAAGTAAATGACAAGATTCGAAAACCCCAATCAATATGAAAAATGTCTAGGCGACACAAACAGAAAATAGAGATAATCAAAAAATGAAAGGATGGAAAAATGTAATGAAGAGAGAAACAACATACCTAGTGGAAAGACAATAAAAACTTAAGTCGATGCTTGAAGAAATCTTCAAAATCGGGTTATTTATGGTTTGGAGATCACCTAGAATGTAAGGAATGATAAAAAATGAAATGAAATGGAGATAGATTAGCTAAAAATCACTTCACAACCTTTTAAAAAGGTCATTAAATAAACTAAAGTGGTGCATTAATGATGGTGCTAAGTCAGGAGGATAAAATGCGAAACATGCACTAGCAGTGAAAATCACCGCTCATGCATGAAAAAGTCTAAGTTTCGACCAAAAGTGCACAAGCGGTGATTTTCACCACTTGTGCAATTTTAGCAAAGGCAACGACATGTAGGAGCACTGAAAATCAGTGCTCCTACACTTGGAGATGAAAAATGACTAAGGCAACATGTAGGAGCACTAAAAATCAGCGCTCTAACATGTTTGACAAATTTTCAAACTTATGAAGGTTGAAAGCTAACAAAGATGCTCGTTTCGAAGCTCTTTAGAAGACGGACAAGGGGAGACCCTCAAATAGACTATTTGGAGTTTTGGACCATGCATTGAAGTGTTTTGAAAATCACCTCGTTTTGCATGCTTGAACATCACGAAGCAACAAAACAAATAAGTTTCGTAGGGGGGTTATCCGTGAATCAAGCGTTGTTAGATTCCATGATAATAGTTGGATCCAACTGGGGATCTTCCTTCAATCATTCTGAGAAATGACTGAAGGGAGAATAACTCTAGAATTCAAGTGCCTTTATCCATCCATTGGGCATAGAATCAGGCAACGACAACACAAAGACTCAAAAACAAAAAGACACAAGGAATTAAATAAAAATATTTACATTTCAACGCCTTTCACCTAACTATGTAAAGTGTTTAATATGTTTCCCATTGTGAGGGAGGGAAAATGGTGTTCCATCCTCATATTCCAACAGGAAATTGTTCTCACCATGCAACTGATGAGCTTTGAAATGTCTTATCCACAATGAATCAAACTTCTTGTGCATACCCTTTGGTTCTCTTCGCTTGTCCTATAGGAGAACAAGATCACCAATTTGAAAATATTGATACTTGACCTTCTTGTAAAAAAGATTCTTGACCTAGTTCTGATGCTCCATGATGCAGTTAGCCACCTCAACTTGATTCTCTTCCAATTCAGAGAGATACATTATACTCTTATCAATAGAGTTATCAAAAGTCTCATCCTTAATGGCCTTAGCCAATTTGAGGGCTAGAAGTTCCAAGGTTATGGGAATTTTTTCATTCAACCCGTACAAGAGTTGAAAAGGAGACATACCAATCACCTGCTTTGGAGTTATTTTGTCTTCTCACAAAGCTTCATACAAAGCTTTATGCCACAAACGTTGATTCTCATCCACCAATTTGCAAATGATAGTCACCAAATTCTTGTTGCTTGATTTGGCCTGACCATTACCTTGTGGGTAATAGTCAGAAGAGTGTGACAAATTTATGCCATGTTCAAAACAGAACTCGGTGATCTCACTTGACGAGAAGGCAGAAGCATTTTCAGCAACGATTTTGTTCGGTACACCGAACCTGGAAATGATGTTTTCTTTTAAGAAACTACATACCACTTAGAAGTAGCATGCTTAGTTGGAATTTCTTTCACCCACTTGGTGAAATAGTAATTTGCAATTAGGACATAGGTATGTCTCATGCTTGATGGTGTATTTACTACACTAATGAATTTGATTCCCCACTATTGGAAGGGCTCTTCAATAACAACGGGTTTTAAAGGAAAAGCTGCCAACTTTGGCTTGCCTACGAACTGTTGACATAGTTCGCACTTACGCACCCAAGAGTATATGCTGAATAATCAAGATGAGAGGGGGGTGAATCAGTATCCACTAAAACTTATTGAACAAACACCTTTTATCTCTTTACAACATAGAACAGATAAAAGTAATGTCAAAACAAGAAATTCCACAATACAAGAACACCAAATTTTACATGGAAAACCCAATGAGGGAAAAACCATGGTGAGGATTAGCTCACAATATATAGTTATTTTAATACTGGTTACAAGGAAGCTCACTACCAGATAAAAAAGCTCACTACTTATAAGGACTCACTATCCAAACATGGAGGCTCGCTACCTACATAAATTATGTAAACAAAATAGCTAACCACCAGAGTTGAACTGATGAAGTTACACCACAAGTGCAAATTTAGTTCCTTTGATGCTTAGAGTATTTGCTCGCATGACAATAAACTAATCTTCAACCTTCTATTCACACACTTCACTTACCACATATACACATACTTCTTCTTTTTTGCATACATTCATCTTCAAATCATCTTGTATATATACCTGATATATCCGCACGCATCAATTAAGTCAGCCTAATTGGATGCAATTCATATTTTCAAAATGATAACTTTTCAGCTTCATATAAATCTTTTTCGAAAGTAATTCACCCATGTTATGCAATATTATGTCAGTTGGGACCAAAGCTAGGTCTCACATATAATGGAAATTTATGTTGAGCAATAGATTGATTATTAGATCGGCCATGATTGACCTAATAATGAAATGCAATCACAAAAACTGATTCCAATGTATCTTCCAATTATATGAACATCTAAGAATGCATACATACATGCTTCCAACAATATGCAAACCAAAATATCAGATGAGATAAGCTCTATCTGCACATCAGTACAAGGTACCGGACCAACATGGTGACATCAATGACAATATAGGACTAGTATTTTGCATACTTCCAACAATCTCCCCCTTTGGCATTGATGGCAACATGTGCAAAAATTCCAATTCGAAACTCTCCTTCAATCTCTCCAAAACTCTCCCCAACTTTCTCCAAATCTCTCCCCCTTTGACATCAATGGCAAAGGGTGCCAAAAAATATGTAAATATGGTGACATCCAATATTAAAAAATTATAATTCATTCAAAACCTCAAAACTTTCAAGCATCCAATCTTTCAAAGTTATTTCAAATCAAAATGACACTTTTCATGTGAAATACTTTTTTGTACCTTTCTTTGATTACAGAATATAATTTCTTCCATTGAAGTACTATAGAATCCATTTTTGTACATATAATTTCCAATAAATCCAACAGTGTGAAAGAGGATGACCAATCTATAGATGAGAATTATCTTTCACAATCTTCTGCATCAGAGAGTATTCCAGAAAGATGGTCTAACTAGACCTTAACAATTTCCTTAAGAAGCCAGAAGGTCTTCACTACATCATCTCTTTGTCTCTGCACAATGATCAGTTCAACTTGTAGTTCACCAACTCTCAGCCTTTGGTTTCCCTCTTTGTCTTCAAAAATATCAAACTTCTTTCCAATGTTGTTCACTTCAGATTCAATTGCTTCAATCCTGCTTCTAAAATTATCAACTGTGACAACCCATCGAAGACAATATTTCTACATATCTAGCATTTCTTTTATGCACTTCTTTGTCTCCATGATCAGTTCTAATAGCCTCTTCTTTGCTTTACAACATCTCTTTTCAACCAATTCTTCCAACTTGTGTCCACCTGGACCTTCAAGCAGTATTCTCTCTTCAAGTATTTCAACTAAATTTTCTAGTAAGGAATCAGAAATGATTGATACATCAATACCTTTATGAAGTAGATACTCAACTAAGGCATCATCAATTTTGAGTTTGTCAATTGGAGAGGCCTTACTCCATAATTCACCAATTTTCTTCATTTTCCCTTTTACTAACATATACTAGATGTCATCTGGATCAGAAGATTCAGATCCAAGCAGAGATTCTTCTCCTTCTTCCTTCTCTTCAGGAATAACAATGATGTTCTTAGAGACAGCTTTTCTTTTCTTCAATTCTGGAGGGGAATTATTAGTGACCACTTCCAATTCTTTTGTTCTAGAGGAAGAACCTTCCTCAAATCAACTAGATATAACTTCACCTGAGCTCATTACTTTCTGCAAGGATAAGAAAAAGCTTTTACACGTACTTACTTTATTTTCCAAGCCTTCCAAGTGTCCGCATATTTGTCTTGCAATGGGAATCCTGCATTCCCACTTAACATCTTTCTTTCTCGGTAGCGAGTTCAAAAAATAGAGTACCATACATGTAATCAAGGACCCAAAACAAAAAGGGTATCCTTATTTCAATGACATTCATATGTTTTCGGTGATATTTTCAAGAATTAATCTACATAGATCAAACTGCTTGTTCTCTTTTACCATTTTATGTGTCAAATACACATCAATGGCCAAAGTAGAGCTTTCTTGATTTCTGAAATAGATTTTATAAGAAATTCCATACGCAACATACCTAACCGATAAATTGCCAATAGTATCAATCAATAGTGGTCATGGATCTTTATCAACTCCTGTTGTTTCCTCTACTTCCTTGTATTTTATGGTCTTTCATTCGAGAAGTTCTCTAACGCTACAAAATTCGGTAACCGCTTCAATCTCTTCCTTTGTAATGGGATAGGATTTATCCAATACAATGTTTCCATCCTTGAATTTTCTCAAAACGAACAAGATAAATTCTCTATCAGCAATCCAAGGCAATTCTTCCCACAAATTCAAACCTAGGGTTTGTAAGTTTTGTATGACACTCAATTCCAACCCTAACTCCATCTTCTTTATTCTACGATGATCGAATTCATCAATCAACTACTTTTAATATCAGTGGGATATTTCCACTGGATCCTCTGTTAGAAATTTCCATTATAGCTCTTAACTTCTTAACATTCAACAAGGATTTCTTCTATTACCTTCCTCTACAATTGCGAGAGAGGAAAACGTTCATCGAATGTCCACAAAGATCTCTCGAAGGGCTCCAAATCGCTTCAGAGATGCTCCAAGAGGGATCCAAAGTCACTCTATAAATCCTTCAAATGCATTTGATGATCAAAATAATTTGTGAAATTTCCTTTATACATCATCATTTTTCCCTCTCACATTGATTGTGAAAAGCTGACAAAACTTTTCCTCCACTCTACTAAGAAACCCTAATTTACTCTACACAAGAACATGCTTTCTCTTTTTCTTTTGATTTCTTTTGCATCACATTTGTCCTGTCATTCCTTACAACATATCCACATGCCAGCATCTAACATGCTGAGTTTTGGGGGGTTTAATTGATTTTCTAATAACACTCCTCCTAAGACCATGCTCGATCTAATTCCCGGAGGATTCATCTACACCAGATGAGGGTACAAATGCATTAGTAGTATTTGATTCTTCCTTTTTATTTCATATCTTACTCATTTCCTTCTTAACCTCTTCCTTATCAATCTTTTTCACCAGTTCATCATCTTCCACTAGAGCGCACTGCTTTCCCTTTTTACTTCTGCACACTTTTGAAATATGTCTCAGTTTTTTGCAATAGTAACAGACAATATTTCTCTATCTTGCTTGATTTCCATCAATCCCTATTCTGTAATGATTTGGTTTATGTCAAAACATGTTACAGGTATAGCAATAGCCATCAAAATATTGATTCATCCTTTTTCCATTGAACCTATTTATCATCACCTGAATAATCATCCTTACAGAAGATCTTCACTTAGTAGCTTTGTGTCTGATCTTCTTGCATGTATAACATTGTCTAGAGAAGGGACCAAAAAATTGATTCATCCTACTCCTACACCCAGTTGCCTTATGACCAAATTTATTACATTAAAAAAAAAACACCATTGAATGATGAGTATGTTTGTGTGTTTGGTTGTCTGATAGGTGATCTCCTTTCAGAGTTTTTTTTTTACTTTCTTTTATCTTGAGTCTTCTGATTGTTTACTAGATTTGAGTTTTGCATTTTTTCACCAACTTCATTACTTAAGCCACCTTTATCTTTAGAATTTTTTTTGTCTTGCTATTAATTCATCAAGCTTGGTGGAGCTTGTCTTGAAATCATCTTCACAAATTTTTTCTTTCTCAAGTTTTGTTTTCAAATTCATCACTTCTTATTCAAGCCTAGAGCAAACATCACCCTTACTTTGTATCACTATTTTTCAGGCACTCTTCAACTCTCTTCTTTTCATCTATTTTCAACTTTTGTTTGGTATTCTCTTCATTTTCTTGTTTCAACTGCTCACTCACTTCTCTGTATCTTTATTTGAATTTCTTTAACCGCTCTTTCAATTTCTGGATGCATTCATTTGCTTCATCGAGATTTTCTTTTATATATCTGTTTTCAATTTCAGCCTTGTCAAGATCTTCAAGGGCAATGCAGAGTTCTTCCTTATCCATTTGTTCAATCTGTAGGATCTCCCTCAAGCTGTTAGACTTCTCCAGAGGAACCAAAGCTCTGATACCAATTATTGAATAATCAAGATATTGAGAGGGGGGTGAATTAGTATCCACTAAAACTTATTGAACAAACACCTTTAATTACTTTACAGCATAGAACAGATAAAATTAATGTCAAAACATGAAATTCCACAACAGAAGAACACCAAATTTTACGTGGAAAACCCAATGAGGGAAAAACCACGCTGAGGATTAGCTCACAATATATAGTTATTTCAATATTGATTACAAGGAGGCTCACTGCTTCCAAGGAATCACTGTCCAAATATGGAGGCTCACTACCTATAGAAATTATGTAAACAAAATGGCTAACCACTAGAGTTGAACTGATGAAGTTACACCACAAGTGCAGATTCAGTTCCTTTGATGCTCAGACTATTCGCTCGCATGACAACACACTAATCTTCAACCTTCTATTCCCACACTTTGCTTACCACATATACATACACACACTTCTTTTTCACATACACTCATCTTCAAATCATCTTGTATATATACCTGATATATCTACACGCATCAATTAGATCGGCCTAATTGGATGAAATTCATATTTTCAAAATGATAACTTGTCGGCTTCATATAAAGATTTTTTGAAACTAATTCACCTATGTCATGCAATATTATGTCGGTTGGGACCATAGCTAGGTCTCACATATAACGGCAATTTAAGTTGAGCAATAAACTGATTATTAGGTCGGCCATGATTGACCTAATATGAAATGCAATCACAAAAATTGATGTCTACATACCGTCCAATTATATGAACATCTGAGAATGCATACATACACACTTTTGGTGATCATGAGCCTTTTCCCAAAACCTTAAACCATACTGGTTACCGGAGAGAATATACAGACCAAAATAATGGATCAAATACCAGATGAGATAAGCTTGATCTGCATACCGGTACAAGGTACTGGACCAACAAGGTGACATCAATGACAATATAGGACTAGTATTTTATATACTTCCAATAGTACACATATTGAAAGAGTGTGGGCTAGTAATACTTCTCTCTCAGGATCTTGTGAGCGGTCACCAGTGCTGAAAAGTGCCCTCCACATGCTAAGTCATGATATGACTTCAAAAATCTTTCATGTTGTTCTTGATCAACACATCGCAAAAAAGTTACATCCATTGCACGTTTGTACAAACCATTGTCCCATAAGACAAATTTTGCTAACTTTAGTTTGATGGTCCTTTTCTCCTTTGGAGGATTAGGACATTCCCCATAAGTGAGAAAATGGGAAATGTTGGAATACCACTCATCAGTTGTACTAACGAATACCACCATTGGAAGTTCACTCGGATCTGACTCCTCAAATTTTGAAACTTCTTCCTCAAGATTATTTTCAGCGATGAGGTGACACAGTCCTCACCCACATATCAATGTGGTAGGTTTGATTTCCATGTCATATTCTTGAATCTTGGCAATCCAATTACCTCTTTTCGCTCCAAACTCATGTTGTGTTAAGATGGACTTAATAGTTGAATCTGGAACTAGAACTTTGACATGGCTATTAAGAATGTAGAACCAGAAATTTTTAATAGCTTTACCATAACAAAAGCATGTTTTTCCATTTGGGAATATTTCAATTCATAATTCTTTAGAGGGTGGCTCATGAATGCAATTGGAGATTCAAAACCTTCACTGTTTTCTTGCACCGGAATTGTTGAAATTGTATGCTTGGAAGCATAACTATACATGATGAATTATTTGGTGTAGCTAGGACATACTAACACTGACGCATGAGAAATAGACTCCTTGATATCATCAAACATAGCTCTCCCCTTTGTCATCCAATGAAAAGTGGTATTAGCTTTCATCATATTAATAATATGATGAGTCTTTTCTACAAAGTCTGGAAGGAACCTTCACAAAATGTTTACCTTGTCAAAGAAGGAATGGACAACCTTCTTGCTTGATGGAAGAGTAAGTAATTTTATATTCTTGAATCTTTCTAATTCAATATCGATTCCCTCTGTGGACACCATGTGACCAATAATTTTTCCTTCTATAACCCCAAAAATTAACTTTTTGGGGTTCAAGGAAATACCATGTTGTCGGCATCTCTCCAAGATTTACCTTAAATGGTGAAAATGTTCATGACACTTTTTAGAAAAAACTATAAGATCATCAAGATACACCATGATGAACTTACCCATCACATCATGAAAATCCAAGTACATAGCTCGTTGGAACGTGGCGCAAGCATTGATCAGGACAAAAGGCATTATGTGATATGCAAAGGTACCCCATGGCATTGTGAAAGTCATCTTGTGTTGATCACTTGAATTAACTTTAATTTGATTGTAATCGGAGAAACTATCTAGCATGGAGAGAATTTCGGATCTGGTCATGTTTTGTAGAACTTGGTCCATCACTGGAAGAGGATAATTATCCTTAAGGGACAGCTAGTTAAAATTTTTGAAGTCCACACAAATACGGATCTCACCATTTTCCTTACGAACAGGAACAATATTTTCTATCCATGTTGAATGATGGATAGGGAATATTATTCGGGTGTTCAACATTTTTTGAATTTCTGCAAGGATTGTTCCAAAAATCTTTGGGTTGTATTGCATTTGTTTTTGTTTATAAGGAAATGATCCAACCTTAAGGGGAATGTCGTGTTGCACCTCATTTGGCCACAAGGATTTCAGATCTTCATATGAATATGCTAAGATATCCATATATTATTGTAACGACTTGGAAAATTGATTTCGCTCTTTGATTGTGTAACACTTACCAATGTTCACCATTTTAGGATCCGCTTCAGTTCTTAAGTTGATTTGTTCAACCTCAAAAGAATCAGACTTTGAGAGTTGTTTCTTGACATAGCAATCATGCTTGTCAAAAAAATTCTCTAGGGGTACCAATCCTTTGGGAATTTTATTCCCTTTGAGATGCAAGAATTCTAAGCTTGCAATCAGATTTTCATCAAACACGGATTCTCGATATGGAGAATCACTTACTTCAAAGTACAATTCATCAAAAAAAATTGCCTTCTCCAAAAAGGCAATAATTTGATGATCATCATTAAAAATCTGTTAGTTCTTTGAATTATCAAGAATACTCGAGTGGAAAACCAACTCGATGGTATAGGTGGAACCTTGAAAATCTTTATGTGATATCAAGAGTGTGGCTGAAACTACTAAGGAATTGACTCTGTCGTTATATTCCCTTGGAAATGCAGATATATCAAAAGCCTCAAAATCCTCAATGCAATCCCAAATAAGATTGCAGTAATTCCTAAGTCTATCATTTTTTGTCTGGTACACATTCCTTACCAAAAACATACTATCAACTCAACATCTCCTTGAGCATGAATATTTTTTATACCTTTATTTCATGCAACTTGCATCCCTAATAATAAAGCTTCATATTTGGCATTGTTATTAGTATTGACGAACTATAATTTGAAAGAAAAAGGGAAAATTTTCCTCCTAGGGGAAATGAAAACCATTCCTGCTCTAGAATCGGTGGATGAGAAATCGCCATCAAACTCGAGTAACCAAACACCATTTAGATCACCAAGACTGACAGTATTAAATTATGTAGCTTCGTCATCTAATGAAGCTTTATGATATGATTTTGATGAATCATCTGACAATGACTTATTTGTTATAGAAAAAGATTCAGCACTCTCCAACTCATGTCCCATTGAAGATTCACCAACCTCTTATGTTTGTAGCTAATACATTCCAATGCCTGAAGACTCAAATAAAATTTGAGCTCTTGGATCATCGGATTGAGTAACTGAAAGTTTAGACTCCCTCTTAGGAATCAACTTTTGCATCACACCTTTCATAGGTATCCTGGCTTCAGACATGTCCATGTTTAGTTCACCTCCAACATCCTTACAAAAATTGGGTCCAAGAAGGATTTTGTAAGATGTTGGCACGTCAGCTACTAAAACCATCATCTTTATTTTATTTTTTGGGTACGTAGCAAATGTATATTGTGCATCTTTGATCTGGCCAATCAAAGGTACTTATTTATTCTCCATCGAGAAACAATAGCTAAAGGTTTTGGCCATATTCAAACCTAAGGTAGTAGCTACCTTGGTTGGCATCACATTGTCTTATGCGCCAGAATCTATGGCAGTTGCTTAATTTGAAGCCATCGACAAGCAAAGAAATAAAGAATGGATCAATGTGCCCAGATGCAACTGGAGGGGTAGAAACAAGGTTAGTATGTGGCATCTGGGGCTTGGGAATAGCAGGAACATCAGGAGGCAGATCCTAATTTGGGGTAATTCCTTTATCTTTAATGAACTTAACAAGCCTGTGAAATTGGTCGGGATTGGCTTTGAGGTATTCAGTCTCAAATATTTGGACCTTGGTTTTCTTGGCATGGTCAATAATGTCAAAAGACTGGAAATAATTTTGTAAAGTAGATGAGGTAACTTCACTGATTGGTTTAATAAAAGGCACACTGGTCTTTGGAACTGGGAGATTGGCTTTAGGAACGGCGGGAACAGATGGAAGGGGATAGGGAGCACTTACTTGTGGGTTTGTTGCCTTCTTTGGTTGCCAAGGGAGAGGATACCCTCTTTTGGTAATAGTAACTATCGGCTTCTCCTTTGCTAGTGGAGCAACAGCTCGAGCTTGATCAAGCTGATTTTGTTGTTGTCGTGTAAAAATAGCATACATGTTCATCACTAGGTTCTCCTTATCAGTTTCATTCACCATTTGTAAGTAGCCAATGTTGGAGTCGCCAGCTGATTCCATTTATTCATCTTGAAAGAGATCAAAACTTTCTTCCATAAGATAATTTGGTTGTGCACATTCATCTTATTCAGCCTCATAATATCCTATAGCAGTATTGGTAGGTGGAGCTTCAAGTGCAAGTCTCCCTTGTGGTGCTGGAAGGCGATTTTGGTTCTTGTTTCCAACATAGTTGGGAAAATTCCTCCTTGGGACATCCTTGTAGGTATTGTTGTTGTTTGAAACTTGATTTTTCAAAGCTTAGATTTCATTTGCCAATCTTTGGACCATGAGATCAATAAAGTTAGAACTGGCATTAAGAGTATTGGCATTAGATGCCAAAGATTCTAATGCTTGCATCCTTTTGTTGTTGTTGGTGTTCAGTCTTATTTCTCTAGCAAGGATCATATCATCTTCTAGACTGGTAGCTACTTGTTGAGTTGCTTCAACGTTGGCAAGATTTTCCCTACGTAAGAAGAAACTTACTTTGGGGAGTTGTGTGTTGATGAAAAAGCACTTCAGATTATGATATGTCGTGTAGTGCCTCTCTGCTTGGGTCTTTGGGTCGATTGGGTAAGAGTTTATTTGTGTAGGTGTTTATTCGTTTTAGTTTGATTAATCAATTTTGATAGTATTATTAATGTTGTTTTATTTCGAGTTATTTATTTCCATGGTTTTAGTAATTTGTGTTAAAGGTTTTGGATTATGTCTATTTTGATGTCATTAAATAATTGCTTCAGTTAAATGATATTCTTCGTAGAGGATAGTTAAATAATTAAATTACATTTGTCATGAATGTCATTAATTCACTTAGAAAACAAAATGTGCTAGTTAGTGTTATTTATTTTAAGTAGACATTAATTGCCTTATTAATATTAGATATTTTAAATTATTCATGGGAATACCATCTAATTTAAATATATGTAAATTAATAAATTGTCTTTATAAGATATTTAATTAAAACATTTGGAATTATTATTATTGGGATTGATTATAACATGGAGTATTTAATTTAATATTAAATTATAAATTTAAATGTCACATAGTTTAAATTATTTATTGATTTATTTTGGATAATAATAATTATCATAATCTTAATTATATTTTAGCATGTAAATTATATTGTGTAATTGTTGAAGAAATAGTTAGAAATAGAAATTGGGTGAAAATGCCTATTTTGAAATTGGAAAAAATGAAATTACTTGCAAGTGGTTATTTTCATGTGGAGTAAATTTCAAAAATTGATGGCAACTTTCTGATTTTTACTTTTTCTGGATTTTATATCCAATTTGGTGGCTTTTCGAAAAAGGAGACAAAGAAAAGCAAATTCTCTCTGCAATTGGTTTTTTGGGAGTTTGCTAAAAAAAAAATTGTAACTTTGTATTTTTTTTTTAAATAATAATAATAAGAATATTAGCTTTGGTCTGGAAATTTGATTCTTCAAAATTGGATTTGATGGTTGTGGGTCTCAGAAAATTTGAGAAAGAACGTAGCTTGCTGGAAGCATTCGGCATAGTAAATCATCTTCGATTATTTTTTAGGCAAAGGACTCCAGGTAGCAACATAAAACTCTATTATCCTTGTTCTTTTCTGTTAAAAGAGAAATATAAATTTGCGAAATTGTATTATTTGATTGTTGAAATTTTGTGCAAAGAATAATGTATATGTGTGTGTGTGTGTGTGTTGATTCTGTTATAGAAATAATGATTTATTAAATCTGATTTTTGGTGATATGTTGTTGTAGCACAACAAAGTAAAATTATTTAATTTTAATGATAGATATATTTATATATTTGTCTATATATATGTGTGTGGATTCTATTATGGAGATAATAATTTATTAAATCTTCTTTTTGGTGATATGTTGTTGTAGCATCAAAGTAAATTATTTAATTATAATGACAGATATATGTGTGTGTGTGTGTGTGTGTTGATTTTGTTATGGAGATAATGATTTATTAAATCTATTTTTTGGTGATATGATGTTGTAGCACCAACAAAGTAAAATTATTTAATTTCATATATATATATATGTGTGTGTGTGTGTGTGTGTGTACACAATGTAAAACTCCCTCATGAGCCCTATTTGGAATCCCGATGCATTGGAAAGATCCCAAATACTACGATTATCGCCCAACTCTGAACTAGTGTCAGGAGGGAGATCAGCATCTAACTCGAAGAGTGGATTATCATAAATCATTTCTACTTCGGACTCAAATAATGGATTGTTTACAAACTGCACACCCACTCCCTACTAATTTGAATCATCTATCTCCCAATCTTAGGAGTAATAAGTAGGCTCGTACTCCTGAATTGACTCAACAAACTGATAAGCAGCATCATGTGTGCTATCAACTTCGCACACAATATCATCAAAGGTACTACTGCTAGGTACCTCATAGGATGGCTCAATTGGCAAGGTAAAATTTGTTGTTCTATCAATATCTTCATGCCCTCCTACTGCCAAAGTGACTGCATGTCCATCCAAAGCATGATCTTGGGATTCACTGCCAATAAATGAATTTTTTATGTTGTTTTCTAAGGTCTAATATGAAAAACGAGGTTGGCTCGGATGGCGACGGCATGTGGGTGTGGGCGAGCTAGGGCACCCGAGCCCTAGCTTACAGACTGGATTTTCTGTGCGCAGGGGTCTTTGCATGCTCGCGGGGGGCAAGGGGACCAGACTTTCATATTGGGTTATTTTTTTTTGTCTTTGGGTGTTGCATGATTTTCCTCTAGTGTTGCGTTGTGCGTAGCTTTTATGGGTTCCAAACAGGGCATATTCTCTCTATTCTAAGCATCCTTTGGTCTGTTCTTGGTGCATGCTTGGGGAGGGGCATTTTTCTTCCTTTGTGTTGCTGATTCTTGTGTTGGTGCGCCCGTTTTGGGCTCTTGTTTTAATTTTGGCCCGATGAGCGGGGGGCTGCGGGAGCCCTCATATTTTTTCTATAAATGACTGCTCACGTGTCTTTAGATATGGCAGGTCTTGATTCTTCTTCGGCTAGGGTGAATGCAGGCATTCCCTCTCAACATTCTTCTGGATTGGGTGGGGTTCGAAATGGTGCCCTTAAACTGCAAAAGGTGAATGGATGTTTGGAGAGGACTCAAGAGCGGCCAGTTTTAGTAATACAATCAGAATCGGTGGCTAAAGATATCAATTACTATTGCAACCATGTTTTGATTTGTAAATTCATGGGGATGAGGGTTTCTCTCACATTTCTCGATAATTGGATTCATAAGACATGGAACCTGGAAGGTGACTTTGATATTCTAATGGCTGCAAATAACTTCTTTATGGTAGATTTCTCATGTGTTTCTGATCGAAACAGGGCTTTTGAAGGTGGTCCGTACTTTTATAATCAGGTGGGTCTTTTCATCAAACCTTGGCATGCTGGCTTTAACTCGGCAGAGGAATTACCTTCTAGAGTCCCAATTTGGGTTCATCTGCCTCGGCTGCCACTAGAATGTTGGAGAAGTGATATACTACAATTGATTGTGTTGTTGCTAGGAAGGCCTATTGGTCCTTCTCAACAGAATCTGAATAAGAGAATTTTTTCTTATGCTAGGGTTTGTGTTGAAATTGATTTGAGTAAGTCGTTACCAGATTCTATTGATATGACTGTTAGATCATGCTCCTGGACTCAACCGTTAGATTATGAGATGCTACCTTTCAGGTGTCGAGTATGTCATGAATATGGGCATCTCCAACGGAGGTGTCCCCATGCTCCAAGTGCTTTTGGTACAAGTAATGCTTCTTCTCAGCCCTCTTTGAATGCAGATAAGGGTAAAGCTCCCATGCAGGGTGGGGGGGCTAATAAGGAGGGATTTATCCTGGTTAAGACTCGGAATCGTAATCAAGGCCAAAAGAGATCATTTAAAGATAGGCAAGAGGAAGAGACTCTCAACAAGTTTGAGGCACTTGAAGATTTAGTCCAGGAGGAGGGTTTTCAAGAAGTTCTACAAAGATCAATGAATTCTTTAGCTGAGGAGGTGCCTGGAGTTTAGTCTACTGGGCCTCCAAGTTTGATTCATATTGGAGTACAAGGTGATCAGATAGCTACTATTGAATCTTCTCTAGACCTTGCTTTGGTTACGACTGGTTTGGTGATGGAGGCATCTGGTGGGCCTACTGACATTGGTGGAGTTCTCCCTGAGATGCAAGGTGCTTCGGATCTAGGTAAACATAAGTCTCACTCCCCTGGTTTAGGTCTGCTTCAAAAAAATTTCAAGAAAGGGGCTCTTGAGAAACCTCTTAAGGTGGGTAGAAAGAAGGATCAGGAAAATCTCAAGCTAACTGGTGAGACGCTGGTAGAGTCAGGTTTGGTGAAGACTATTGATACTCACTTCTCCCAACCTCCTCAATGATTGCGCTTTCTTGGAATGTGTGAGGTATGAATAGCATCCCTAGACAAAAGGCTATTCGAGATTTGATTTGGTCTCATTCTCCTGATGTGGTTTTCTTACAGGAAACTAAGTTGTCTATTGATAGTATGTTGGCAATGGTTTCTAAGATTTGGGGTCGAGGTCAGTGCCAATGTGTTGGGGTGTCTGGTAATTCTGGTGCGGTGGCTTGTTTGTGGGACCCACATAGAGTCAAACCTATTTGGTGGTTCTCTTGTAGAGGTTCGATTTCTTGTGTTGCTTCTCATCTTGAGTCAGGGGAGAGAATTCTCTTCTCGAACTTGTATGCACTGACTGACTTTTAGGGTAAGGTTTTGTTGTGGGATCATGTGCAATATGTGAGGTCTTTGCATCCATACCTTCCTTGGATTCTGGCTGGGGATCTTAATGTCATCACATCTTTAGAGGAGAAGAGGGGTGGTAATGCCTATCTGGATTCTGCTTCGACTCTCTTGAAGGATAATATTGCACTCTTGAACCTGGTGGACATCAAGCCGGGTAATGGGTTATTTACCTTGAGTAATAGAAGATGTGGGGAAGTGGCTATTTATGAAAGATTAGATAGATTTTTGGTTTCCAGTTTTTGGATGGGGGATAGGTGGGTGACTAGCTCTAAGATTTTGGATGGTAGGGGTTCTGATCATTGGCCAATCAAAATTACTGTTGCATTACCCCGACAAGGTATAAACTAGTCTTTTAAGTTTTAGCTTATGTGGCTCAAGGATGATTCTCTCCATGACTTAGTTCTTGGATGGTGGAGTTTTGGGAAGCAGGCACATGGGACTGCTATTTACTCCTTCTCGAAGCAGCTCTAGTTTGTGAAGTATAAGTTGAAGCGTTGGAATAGGCAGCACTTTGGAAATCTCTTCCAAGAAAAGAAAAATGCTCAGTCTCAGTTGGACTCAATTACTCAGTAGGTTCGGGACCAAGTTTTCACTGAGGAGCTTGGTTTGCTTGGAGCTGCTACGGTGAAGGATGTGGAAGAATGGAACTCAAGAGAGGAGATTTTTTGGAAACAGAAATCCAGAATTGAGTGGCTCCAGGCTGGAGACAGGAATACATCCTTCTTTCACAACTCTATGAAGGATAGAAAGCAAGGTAATGTTATCTCCTCTTTAGTGTCGGAGAATGGAGAAATTTTTTTGTCTTATGCTTCTATTTCTGCTGAGTCTATCCATTTCTTCTCTGCATTGTTGTCTGAGGACTCCCCTCTTGCGGAGGAGGATGAAGCTTTGATCCTGGGTAGCATATCGCCTTTGAATACTAGAGAAATGAATGAATCTTTGCTCAATCCTATCTCTTTATCTGAGCTTGAAGCGGTTGTTTTTCAGATGAAAAGAGGAAAAGCCCCAGGGCCTGATGGGTTACCGACTGAATTCTTCTAGGAGTTTTGGGAAGTGATTAAATTGGACCTTTTGGCGGTTGTTCAAGAATCTCTCTTGAACAAACAAATGTTGAGATCTATGAATGCTACTTTTTTAACCCTCATACCAAAGAATGTGGGGGCTAATGCTTTGGATAATTTAGACTCATTGCTTTGTGTAATGTGGTGTATAAAATAATTACAAAGCTGATTGTTGAGTGGCTAAAACCTCGGTTAGGCAGACTAATCTCAGAAGAACAAGGGGGTTTTGTTGCTGGTAGACAAATTTTGGATGGTGTCATTATTGTTGCCAAGACCATTCATTCTATGTCAAGCTCTAAAGAGAAAGCCATGTTCATCAAGTTGGACATGGCTAAAGCTTATGATCGTGTTAAATGGGCCTTCTTGTTCAAGCTTTTGGAAGCATTTGGTTTTGCTGGTGATTGGATTGAGTGGGTCAGGAGTTGTGTCACTTCATCTTCCTTCTCTGTGTTGGTTAATGGTGATCCCTCTGAGTTGTTCATGGCTTCTAGGGGGCTCAAACAAGGAGATCCCTTGTCTCCCTATTTGTTTATTCTGCTTGCGGAAGGCCTAGGGAGGTTTATAAGATCTCGCATGGAGTGTGGCTTGATACAGGGGTGGAGTTGGGGAAATAATAGTCCCTCCCAGTCTCATCTGCAGTTTGTGGATGATACTGCTCTCATGGGTCGTGCCAAGGTTGAGGAAGTTGTCAAATGGCGTAACACTCTAGATTGTTACTTGGCTGCTTCAGGGCAGCGAATCAATGAAGGGAAGTCCTTTATTTACTTCTTTAATACTCCAAAGATTATTCAAAGGAGGATCGCTGGTATTTTCCATTTCCAAATTGGTACTCTTCCTTTTTTTATCTTGGCATCCCACTTGCAGTTCGCTCACTTCCTAAAACGTTTTGGAAGGGGATTATTGATAAGTTTCAGAATTTGGTCAGTCATTGGACTTGCAGGTGGCTCTCTTCTGCTGGTAGAGTGACTTTGCTAAAGTCTGCGGTACAAGCTCTTCCTTTATACAAATGCTTTGTTCTCTCTACTCCTTCTAGTTTTATCAAAGATTTTGAAAAATTGTCTAGGCAATTCCTCTGGACAAGCAACCTTCTTCATAGAAAGTGGAGCTTGGTTAAATGGGATGTCATTTGTAGACCGAAGTAGGAAGGCGGGTTGGGGCTACGCAAGACTGACTTGAATGGGAAAGCTCTTGCTGCGAAACTCTATTGGCAGTGGTGCTCTCAGCAAAATTAATTGTGGGCTAAAATCCTTACCTCAAAGTATCTTGGTGAGGTTGAGAGTGCTGATATGGCTCACTTTAGCCTAGAAGGGAAGGGTTCTATGATTTGGTGCACTCTTAAAAGGGGTGCCAAGTTGGTCAAATAGGGGTTTTTTTGGATTTGTAATGAGGGTAAGGAAGCTATTTTCTGGCATGATTCTTGGGATGGATATCCTCCCATTTTGGCTACACACCCTCATTTGCAAAATTTGTGTCAACACTTCACTGATGCTGGTTTTTGTCATGTGGCTGATTTTAAAACTCGTTAAACATTGGGGCAGGTTACTATTTTCAGGTGGAAAGACCCAAGGGAATGGCCTCTTGATGGTACAGTTGAGGACCGTGAGGAGCTTGCTCGGATTTTGTCTAGACGTGCCTATAGTTCCCTCTCTGGGCATGATGTGTTGGCTTGGGACTCTGATCCAAAAGGAAGATTCTCTATTGCTTTAGGTTATGCTGTCCTTGATAAGTAGTTGTTTGGGAGTACTGAGATCTCATGGTGGAAGAAGGTTTGGAATAAGTTTGCATGGCCTAAGTGCAATTTCTTCTCTTGGTTAGTGGTGCAAGGAAAATGTCTTACCTGGGAGAATCTCTACAAGCGTGGTTTCCAGGGACCTTCTATGTGTGTTATGTGTGCTGGTCATGAAGAGTGTATTTCTCATCTTTTCTTTTAGTGCTCCTTTGCGAAAGCCATTTGGCACTTTTGGTGGAATCTGTGGCATATGCCATCTAGACATGTTCTCTCTTTGAAGGAATTTTGGGAAAGTCAAGGGTCTCCTTCGGTTAGGACTTCTTTTCTTTTAATTGCTTGGGTTATTGGCCCTAGTTTGATAATTTGGCATATTTGGTTGGAACGCAATCGAAGAATTTTTTTGGATAGGAAGTTGTTGATTGGTCAGCTTTGGTTGAGAATTTTGGGGGGTCTTTAGGAAACTTTGACAGCTAAGTGTGATTTGTCTATTCCTATGGATCCTAGTGATTTTGGAGTTGTTAGTGCTTTGGGGCTATCCCTAGGGGGGAAAGGTATTGTGAGGATTGTTCTCCATGCACATGGGAGGGAGAAGGTTAGTCAGGCTAGTCACTGGTGTCCCCCTGCTCTGGGGGAGTTGAAAATTAATACTGATGGCTCTTCTAGAGGAAATCCTGGACATGCTGGAGTTGGTGGCATTAGTAGAGATGGCTCTGGAGTGGTGGTGTTTTTCTTCTCTATTTATAGAGGTCAACATAATAATAACCTCATGGAGGCCACTGCCATTCTCCTGGCTTTGGAATGAGCTTGTGCTTTGGGATGGAGAAGGATTGTTTATGAATCTAATTCTCAGGTTGTTATTGACCTTTTAAATAAGAGGCGGTTTGAGGAGGTGAATTGGCGGTTGGCAATGGTGGTCAAGCAAATTGTTGCTTTGGGCACTACCTTAGACTCTATTTTTTTTGTCATGTCCCTTGGGAGTGGAATAAGGTGGCTGATGGCTTGGCTAGGTGGGCTTCTGAGCAGATGGGGACTTGGAATGTGGTGGATTGGGACAACCTCCCTCGAGATTTGGCTTTGGTTCTTGAAGATTTGGTTATGGAAGATATGAGGTGTTTCTTAGGTGTAACTTAATTTGGTGATGTTTTGGTGCTTTTATTGGGATTTTTCTACTCATTTGTAATGCTCTTCTGATTCAATAAATTTTTACCCTCTTTTCAAAAAACAAACAAGGTCTGATATGAAAAATCAGACTTTTTGTGGCAAGAATCTTCATCAATTTTTTCCCTATACACCCTCTTGAAAGACTCTACCAATCCAATATCTTCAAGATGCAAAGTGACAATAAAGGTCAGGTAATAATTAAGTGAGTACTGTACTTTGAAATTATCAAGCATACTTTGATATCCCACAAAAATTTGAGGGGCTTCTCGTTCATAACTTTCCCTCATCTTGATGGCATCCTGTTCAATTTCTTCCCTGGATTTCCCGAAAATACTATACCAACCCATAACTGAAACTGGCTGGTAACTGATGAGTGTTGGACACTCAGATGTTGTCAATGTGAGCTCTCTGAAAAATTCTAATTCAAACCCAACAGGATGGCAGGAAACCGCTCTGATACCACTGGGAGAGACCAGGCATCTCTCACCCCCCAAACTATGCTGGATAATGTAAGATATTTCTTTGTTTTGATGGTTTTGTATTTTCTTATGGTTTGGATATGCTACAATTGATGTGTTTGAAAGCTTCCAACAATGCAATATTGACTAACAATGTCATAGAAATGATAATCAATAGCTTGTGTAAAAAAATAATGAACATTCAACCCTTCCAAATGATTTTATTGTCACTATATCAGGTCTGATAACAACTTTCCAATGTAGCTATAGACAAATACAACAAACATATGCAACAATGAGATGACAACCATTTACAGTCACCAATTTGAGTGTTAATAGGAAGTTGTTTTGACACTATAACTGCTCTAGAATACCACAACAACAAATGTGTGATAGATACAATATTTATGTTGTTTATCAGAAGTTACAGTATGACTGAAATACATAGATTTTCACATGACATGACTGCAGTCCCCTCTTACAATCAATCTAAGCATTAACATTGTCTAATACTTGACATGATAGCACTCCTAGAACTCACACAGCAGTAACTGAGACACTTTAAAAGACTTGCAGACCTGAATATATGTATATGCAATTAATTAAAATATGGAAACACGCAACCTGTATCTCACGCCTGCCCTATAGATGAAGACAACAATCTTTATAAGTCTGGTGATTCTCATAGCAGGATACTGAACCCTTCTATGACCTCCCAGCAACATAATAAATGCCCATAACTTCTCACGTGAGGCAAAGACAAGGCCCCAAGTTAGGTAAAGACTGCACCCAGGTCTGAAAGTTACACACCAACCTTAAAGAGGTGAATAGTATTGTAGAAGCACTGTAGCGTGGGTACTATTCACGTCACTGTAGCGTGTGTACTATTCACGTCACTATAGCATGGTCAATAACTTCTGATTTTTCTTCTCCAATGATGATTATTTCAACAAACTAAAATTTGATCTTCAAACCCTTATGCAAATCTCCACTATTAAGCACAGATTGAACTCCTGAATGAAGTCCACAATCAGCAATAATATCAGCTGGTATTGCACAGCCTTAGAATTGCATAGTCACTGAAGAGTTTTCATTCTCTAATGTTGAAGAATGGTAGAAACCCTAGCTGGCTCCTTCACCAAGCACGAACTCCAAGAAAACAAGTTTTATAATCTTTAAACATAATGAAATTGAATGCCTTTGATGCCCTTTTATAATTCCTCAAGAAGGTCGACCTCTTAGCTATATTTAATTTGGCTTTGAAATCCACTTTAGGTTTTTAATAATTTTTTTATAATATCTCCTCAAACTTGGGTGCCCAAAATAATATTATAAAAATGTACTTTAAGTGATTTTAATTGAGGGTCATGGCCTCATCAGAAATAAAGTACACTTTTGACTTTATAATTTAACTTTATATTATTTAATTATCATTAAAGTACCTTTAATGATAATTACTCATTAAACATTTAATATTTCGCCCATGCAGCTGATTAAGAGGTCAACACTGCATCTGAGACCTATCCAGGTGCCTTACTAAATATAGTAACCCTGATTCCCCTGAAATGGTAACTTACTATAAATAGTAAGTATGAAGAATTGAGTCTAATGAAGGCTAAACCTAAACCCACACTAAGCTCTGAAGGAGAAAACATACTGATATCTACCAAGAAGGACCCTCTAACCATCTGTGTTTGCCTACAAGGGCCAGGAATAGGCTAAATCACCGAACTCTGATGCTAACAAAAAATTGGGGGCATTACAGTCCGCCCTCCCTAAAATTACTTGTCCCCAAGCAATCTCCACTACAAAGAAACTCCACTCCTTGGGAGGCCCAAAGAAGAACTGTGAATGTCCCGCACATCTCCAACTGACTCTTGTTGCATTAGCATAAACACAACTGCGCAAAATATCCTTGGATCCCAAATCCAGAATGGAAGTCTGCTAAGAAGAACATCCTCAGACTTCTGTTGCTCAGTACTGCTCCCAACTTCACCATGCCAGAGGTGGTGAAGCAATCCACTGGGACCCATCCAATACACAGTGCCAAACTTGTCACCACTTGGATCCCAATACAATTTGTAGGTACATCCATTTGTCATAAAAGGACAAAAATATCTGGAAGCATTCGCAACACAATATCTATTTGCAACCTCTGTGAAACCTCCATGGATGTGATAACTAATCAAGCCATCATGCCCACTATAACCTCCCTGAAGACCTGTCTCCAATTCAATCCCAAAAGTTGCAAACTTTGTCAACTACACATCAGCATGATGGTAATCCAACCTCTGATCCTCAACGGTGCAAAAAGAATCATCATACAAACTCTCTATCCCATGCACACAAGGACTCTGCATCGAAGACATATCGTGTACAGGTGGATCAAAGGAAAAACTATAAGCACCCCTTACCGTGTACACACTCTAAAACTCCTTCGTGAGCCCTATTTGGAATCCCGATGCATTGGAAAGATCCCAAATACTACGATTATCATCCAACTCTGAACTAGTGTCAAGAGGGAGATCAGCATCTAACTTGAAGAGTGGATTATCATAAACCATTTCTACTTCGAACTCAAATAATGGATTGTTTACAAATTACACACCCACTCCCTGTTGATCTGAATCATCTATCTCCCAATCCTAGGAGTAACAAGTAGGCTCGTACTCCTAAATCGACTCAACAAACTGATAAGCAACATCATGTGTGCTATCAACTTCACACACAATATCATCAAAGGTACTACTGCTAGGTACCTCATAGGATGGCTCAACTGGCAAGGTAGAAGTTGTTGTTCTATCAATATCTCCATGCCCTTCTGCTGCCAAAGTAACTACATGTCCATCCAAAGCACGATCCTGGGATTCACTGCCAATAAATGAGTTTTCTGTGTTGTTTTCTAAGGTCTTATATGAAAAATCAGACTTTCTATGGCAAGAATATTCATCAATTTTTTCCCTATACACCCTCTTGAAATACTCTACCAATCCAATATCTTCAGAATGCAAAGTGACAATAAAGGTTAGGTAATCATTAAGTGAGTATTCTACTTTGAAATTATCATGCATACTTTGATATCCCACAAAAATTTGAGGGGCTTCCCATTCATAACTTTCCCTCATCTTGATGGCATCTTGTTCAATTTATTCCCTAGATTTCCCTACAATACTATACCAACCCATAACTGAAACTGGCTGGTAACTGATAGGTGTTGGTCACTCAGATGTTGTCAATGTGAGCTCTCTGAAAAAATTCTAATTCAAACCCCAACAGGATGGCAAGAAACCGCTCTGATACCACTGGGAGAGACCAGGCATCTCTCAACCCCAAACTATGCTAGATAATGCAAGATATTTCTTTGTTTTGATGGTTTTGTATTTTCTTATGGTTTGGGTATGCTGCAATTGATATTTTTGAAAGCTTCCAACAATGCAAGATTGACTAACAATGTCATAGAAATGATAATCAATAGCTTGTGTAAACAAATAATGAACATTCAACCCTTCCAAATGATTTTATTGTCACTATATCAGGTCTGATAACAACTTTCCAATGTAGCTATAGACAAATATAACAAACATATGCAGCAATGAGATGACAACCATTTACAGTCACCAATCTAAGTGTTAATAGGAAATTGTTTTGACACTATAACTGCTCTAGAATACTACAATAGCAAATGTGTGATAGATACAATATTTTTGTTATTTATCAGAAGTTACAGTATGACTGAAATACATAGATTTTCACATGACATGACTGCAGTCCACTCTTACAATCAATCTGAGCATTAACATTGGCTAATACTTGACATGATAGCACTCCCAAAACTCACATAGCAATAACTGAGACACTTTAAAAGACTTGCAGACCTGAATATATGTATATGCAATTAATTAAAATATGGAAACACCCAACTTGTATCTCACACCTGCCCTATAGATGAAGACAGCGGTCTTTATAAGTCTGATGATGCTCATAGCAAGATACTGAACCCTTCTGCGACCTCCCAGCAACACCATAAATGCCCAGAACTTCTCACATGAGGCAAAGACAAGGCCCCAAGTTAGGTAAAGGTTGCACCCAGGTCTGAAAGTTACACACCAACCTTAAAGAGGTGAATAGTACTATAGAAGCACTATAGCGCAGCTACTATTCACATCACTGTAGCATGTGTACTATTCACGTCACTGTAGCATGGGTCAATAGCTTCTGATTTTTCTTCTCCAATGATGATTATTTCAACAAACTAAAATCTGATCTTCAAACCCTTATGCAAATCTCCACTATTAAGCACAGATTGAACTCTTGAATGAAGTCCACAATCAATAATAATATCAGCTGGTATTGTACAGCCTCAGAATTGCATAGTCACTGAAGAGTTTTCGTTCTCCAATGCTAAAGAATGGCAGAAACCCTAGCTGGCTCCTTCACCAAGCACAAACTCCAAGAAAACAATTTTTATAATCTTTAAACATAATGAAATCGAATGCCTTTGATGCCCTTTTATAATTCCTCAAGAAGGTCGACCTCTTAGCTGTATTTAATTTGGCTTTGAAATCCACTTTAGGTTTTTAATAAAAAATTTATAATATCTCCTCAAACTTGGGTGCCCAAAATAATATTATAAAAATGTACTTTAAGTGATTTTAATTGAGGGTCATGGCCTCATCGGAAATAAAGTACACTTTTGACTTTATAATTTAACTTTATATTATTTAATCATCATTAAAGTACCTTTAATGATAATTACTCATTAAACATTTAATATTTCGCCCATCCAACTAATTAAGAGGTCAACATTGCATCTGAGACCTGTCTAGGTGCCTTACTAAATATAGTAACCCTAACTCCCCTGAAATGGTAACTTACTATAAATAGTAAGTATGAAGAACTGAGTCTAACGAACGCTAAACCTGAACCCACACTAAGCTCTGAAGGAGAAAACACACTGATCTCTGCCAAGAAGGACCCTCTAACCATCTGTGTTTGCCTACGAGGGCCAGGAATAGGCTAAATCACCGAACTCTAATGCTAACAAAAAAATGGGGACATTAGAGATATATATGTATATATATACACACATATATATATGTATATATATACATATATATATGTATGTGTTTGTGTGTATAATTAGATATATATGTGATTTGTAAAATCTATTGTTAAATGGTAATTTCCAGCAGTCCAACATTGATAAAATTATTTATTTTTAATGACAAATTATACATATGTATATATAATTAGATATATATTTGTAGTTGTGCAAATGTGGGTTTTATTTCTGAAATTAATGAACATAAATATATTTTTTGTAAAACTCAGATTGGAGCATTAATTTAGTAAACTCTTACTTAAAAACAAATATGTAAATTAGATTTAAGGATTATGGAAAACTAGATTTAAAGATTATTCTGATTTGGAAAAATAAATAAAATGAGATAATAAATATCTGTGTAAGATTAGTTTCTAAAAATATACACAAACTATTTATAATTATTTTAATAGTTTAAGTTAAAATACTTAATTCCATAATGTATTTGTGAGTTGGAATAAATTGTAGTTATCTGTATTAGCTGATTTTGAAATGATGAATTATTCTTCGATATGCTATATATTTATTTATGTTAAATTTTATGTTGATTGGAAACATTAGTTTACTTTACAAGTTTGATAGTTAGATAAATTCTTTGTGTGTTTGATTATTTTAAATGGCATACCTAGCATGTACATAGACAAGTAGTTGTCGTACTTTGTTATGATTTTAGTAGGATATGTACCGTTTGTTAAACTTTTTTATTATTTTAATTGAAATGATGTATCCTTTAAATGTATTTTGGTTTATAGATGAGAATATTGGTAGATGATCTATTTATTTAAGAGTTATATGTTGTTACATTTGGAATTTTTGTTTGATTTGTTTTGTGATTTCAGGGAATCTTGTGTCATTTCATCCTTGAGTATATTGTTTTAATTGTCTTCCAGAGGCAAGGGGAGTGTTTGTTTCATGATGATTTCTATGTTGGCTTGATGCCACAGTATTCTTGTTTGTGCTTATGTGGGTTGCTACCCTACACCATGGCTATACCTTGTGATGTGGTTTTTTATGCGGTAAGGTTCATGCCTCACATGTGTTCATTGTTTCGTCGTTTTTGGTGTTGTGTGATTGGGTACACCCTAGGCTTTAGGAGAGTTGTCTTGATGCTAGTAGGGAGAGTGTCTCTCCATGGGGGTTGGCACACAAAGTGGTGTCAGGGTAACTCATTGGAGAGTCGCATAACTAAGTTATAACCTAAAGTAATTAATTGGGGGGAAAGGGTAACCAATGCACTAATCAAGATCAGTTGAAGCCTCGCTCATGTCTGTAGTGGTTTTGTAGGCTAAGGATGGGTTGAGAAGGCCTGGTTAGAAAGATCACCACCTTGTCCTCTCGAAAGGTGAGTGATTCTGCATGTGTCACCCTATGGGGCTGATGTCTAGTGAGGGGCAATCAAGGTAACCATAGATGGGGGCCAGTTTCTAGACTGTCAAGGTAACTCAGGGATGGGGGTCGATGTCTAGACTGTTAGGGTAATGCATATCAGGGCCATGTGATGACACTCTTCCCTTTAGCAACTAGTATGTTTGTAATTTTCCCCCTTTTTGATTATTACCTCTAGAATTAATTTCTCTTATGGTTCTTTGACTTGTTGTCTTTTGGATTGTGGAGTCATGCCAGCTTTATACATTTGTTTGTTTTTATGTTGTGGTCCTCTTGTCATCTCCTAGTACAGGGGGTGTTCCTTCGGGTTCACCTGGTCGTGTGGAATGTGCTACGCACCCATTGGATTCCCCAATGATGGTCGTGATGTCGCGGAGATGTACCTGTTACAGTGGTTCCTGAGCTTTCCAGTGTTGGCGGCAGTTTTGGTGTTATGACATTTATCTTCTTCAGAGGGAACTCTTTATGTATTATTTTTATTGTGGATGTATCATACTTGTTTTGATGTACACTTCCCATTATTATAAGGGAAGCATCTTTGTAATGTAATATTGGTTTCTTAATGTGTTGTATTTGTGGAAATATGTTCCACAAATATAATAATGAACTTGGAAGTTGTAATGTAATAATATGATACTCATATATTTCTTTATCTATCTTACTTATGTTTGGATGTATGTTATATTTATGTCATTTCTTATTCATGCTTCTGTTATTTATTTAATTTGGTTTCTTTTACCGATGTTGTTGGTTGGGTTCATTTTTTATTAGCACACCATGTAACCCCATGGGACTAGGTTGTTGTCATATGGATTATAATAATGTTGATTAATTATTTAATTATATTTAACGTAATTGTTGTTTTAAAAATAAAAAATTGTTTCATTTATTGTTAGTTGTTGTGTCCTATGGGGTTTGTGTGGCAGGGTGTTACATGTCGATCTTGCATCATTTGGGATCTGCATCACCAAGTTGTTGAACTTAGCCACAAACTCGCACATGGGTTCATGGGCCTCTTTTCGCATGGTTGTGAGTGCACCAACAAAGCATGTGCATCTTCAACAGGTTTGAATCTTTCTTCAAACTTAGTGCGAAGAGTGGCCCAATTGGTGACTGAAGCATTTGGAAGAGTATAGAACCATTTAGCAGCAAACCCTTGAAGAAATTTGATGAAAAATATCTTATAGAAACGTCTTCATGCTCTATACCGAGAACACCACAAACGATGTAGAAGGAAAAAATATGTTCATCAGGATGTTATTTTTCGTCGCCTAGAAACTTTGGAAGATGTTGTCTTGAAACACGTGAAATTTCATGAAGAGGTGCGGCCAAATGGAGGGGACCAAAATCATTTCCCCATGGTCCTACAGGTGGTGCGGCCATGGTAGGTTGAACAATAGGTACCCGTGTTGGGACTCTGTGGAAGACATAATATTACTTTGAAAGAGGAGATCTTATTCTTCATGGAGGGTAGCTTTTGGTTCGCTACAATGAAGATCTTTCTCACAAACGAGTAGGTGGAGTGTTGTGTTGCAACAAATTTTTAAAAAGTGCATCCACTACTCCTTGGGCCCTCTAACTTCATGTATAGCTTCTACTTGCCAGAGTGAAGATGAAAATAAGAGAGATATTTTAAAATAACAATATACAAGAGTACAATAAGATACTGGAAAACTTATTTACTTCAACCAAAGCATGAGGCTTTAATTGTGTGTCGTTCCCCAGTGGAGTCGCCAAAAAACTATTGGGTGAAAATTATGTAATCCTTTTTAAATAGATTACACAACCCAATTTCAACCATAGTTGTGTGAGATATAATCTCTCCTCTCGAAAAGGGGAGTCGCCCTTCTTACTTGCTTACTAAAACTAAAGTAAAACTAATTAAGTATTCACAAAATGTACACTGCAATTACGAGATGGGGGGTGTGTCACATTCATACTTCTCTCTTTTTTCAGAGAATATGTTTTACAATGCTTCACATTTGATAGTTCTAATTCAATACAACTTTAAACTAAAAACAAAGCAGTAATTCCAGTATCTCTATCTTGTCAAAGAAAAGCTTAGAGATACATAAGCAATAACATAAGAAATAAAAGCTCAGGAAGGCACAAATTCGTTCCGTAGATTTTCACTAATGGATCCCTGAGAGATGTAACATTTGTCATATTAGAAGCACAAAGTCTTCTTAGATATATAAATTCCATGAACAACATGAATAATTACAAGCACAAAGTCTTGTAGATAATCCACCAATAGTTATCCAAACATAAACACAAATTTGAATAAAGAGTGCAACATAAATTCTACACATATTTATTGAAGTCCCTTAGATCTCACACACTAATCACCACCAATTTGATCAAACCATGAGAGAATCGATTCCAACACAAATTTTGGTATGCAACTTTCTTCTTTATTGATCATATTTAGATTCACAATGATAAACACAAAGTTAACTACATTTGTTTCAAAATGAGTAGCACTTCGTTGCAAGAGATAAAAGATAAAACATTACAATAAGATCCTCATATTTATAGATTGGAGAGGAGACAAAAATTAGGAAAATCAGAAGAGTAAATCTAGGAGAAAATCTAGGAAAATTTGATCTAATTAACTAGTTGACTTTTCCAGAAAATGCCATCCATCTTTTTAGGAAAACATCTCTATTTTATCATGTAATTACATTTCTCAAAAAGACATCTAATATGTCGAGAACTATTTACAAAAAATGTAAATGAAAGAAAAAACTATCTAACACTGGAGAAGAAAAGAAGTCTTTATGATTCCTTGCATTGGGTGTGGAAGTCTTCATATTTCTTCTTTGTCTCTAGGATGAATTCCTCATCTACACCAATAGTGTAATCCACAATGGTGTGAACTCTAGTGATTGATCTTTTGTCATATGAGTGAAGATTTTTGCATCTATCAAGATGTGTTTTTATATTATCAAGAGAAATTTGTAAGTCACAAATTGCATGCATTGATGCCTTTGAAAAGTTGGCATCCTCTACTTGCTTCATGAAGGATTCCTTGTAGATCCTAGAAAGTTCACTGACCAGGAGGAAAATATGATCTTTATCAAGGAGATTACCCGAAAACTCCTTAATTTCTTCTTCTAAGATAATCCAATGTCCTTCAAAATCTTCTTGTACTTTGTGGATGTCTTCAATAAGAGATTTGATTACTTGAATGCGGTGTTTGAACATCTCTTTTGCCTCCACATATTTCTCTTTGTCAGGAATTTCCCCAACTTCCACCAATTTACTTAGCTTTGCCTCTTTCATTTGTGACCAAAATGAGAGGCATTTGTCCATTTCTTTTTGCTCTCAAGAAATTATGCTTTCTTCCTAATCCAGCTATGATTTCAACTTAGCTATCTGAGTAACCTTTTCATCTACAGTAGTGATAACCTGTGAACCATATGTCTTCATTTCATCAATAAAATCATACAATGCCTTACCCTTGGAGGAAAACTTCTTTGCCTTAAGTATTGTTGGTTCCTTAATGCTTATCATAGCCATAGATTGTGTATTTCCTAAAGAGCCTACTAATTTTCTCAAAATAGTTGCATATCGCTCGGCCTTCTCTTTGTACACATCTCGGGCCTGCTGCATCTTGTCAATCCTTCCTGTCAATGCATCTAGGACCACCTGAGTATCTACCTTGGCACTTCCATTTGTTACTTTTCCAAGTTGGATTCTTGGTACTATGTATTCCTCCATGGCAACATCACCTTCTTCCCACCGAGGTAGACCAATCTCCACAAAATTTTGACCAACTTTGTCAACATGAAGTCTTGAATGTACTTTTTCCTTTTTCTTCCCCTTGGCTTTTGGAGGGGCTATCTCTTCAAGATCGAGCTCTTCTGGAGAAATCATTTTTTTCTTTTGCTTTGATACTTGAGATACTAACCAAGGGGGGAGAGAGGAAGTATATGATTCTTGATTGATCGTCAAATCTTGTGTCGCGGTCACTTCTTTATAAATGACTTGTATGGTGACAATTGGGGTAGTGTTTGTCATGACTGCTCTAGTAGATTGTACAAAAAGTTGACCTTGCAAAGATTCATTCATAAACCTGTTGAATTCAGGTTTGTAAGTGATGTCATAAGATGGAGATGACAAAATCAAAATGGATGATGTAGAACTTGAAAAAATATCAATAGCTTGATTATTTGAAACTGTAGGGGGAATGGCAAGTATGATTGATGCTATAGGGGGATGAGAAATGTTTGTTGCATATATGGTAGATGTGGGAAGAGGTGATGTAGGAAGAGGAGGTCGAGGAGTGTTAGGATTAGGAGGTGTGTAATGAACATTTGAAGCAATGGGTGATGAGGTTTGGGGAAGGCCTTCAACAACATTCTCATGTGGAGATAGAGTTAGTTCTTCATTATGCCCGAGTTCCTCTTTATCAACTTCTTGTTCAGCATCTTGTTCACCCTCATCTTCTTCAGAATCTTGATCTTCTGGAGAATCCTCTTCTTCCTCAAAATCTTCTTCAGAAATGGATTCATCTCTTTCATTTCCTTCACCTTTAGACTCTTGTTCTTCAGAAATCGCTCCTTTCCCTTTTGAGTGATTTGATTCAAATTTTGTGGCCTCTTCTTCAACTGCCCGTGTATCCCTTTTTCCAGTAGTAAACTTAATTTTAGGACCTTTACAAGAAGAAGAGGGATTAGTCACATGCTTTTATTTTGTGTGGAGTTCCTATTGTTGGTTGTCTTTTGTTCCAAGTACCTCTCCTTCTAATTATGTCCTAGAAGATTTCATCTGGAAACCATGTTTGTGCAACCATTCTGTTGTGTTGGAAAATATGGGGGAAAGCCTTTCCCTGATGGATATACTATCCTTCTTAGACCATTGAATCAAAGGCAAAGGTCTCTTAGAAATTTCATTTTCATCAGGGGCAGTGTTCATGATTTCGCCAGGATCTTTGAAACCCTCTAGTAGGTTAGCAACACCAAGATCCCTGATATTATCTATGGTTAACCTATAATAATCCATTTTGCGAATGTCCTCTTCATCTTTGCATTCATCCCATATGTCTTTGAAGCGGTACTTGTGGTTGTGATCCGTCTTTAATTTCCTATTCACATTCCAGTAATCAAATTCAAATCTATGTTTGTATGTCCTTATTGTGATGACTTTCATTTTGGCATAGACTGATTTGGCCTTTTGTAAACTTTGAATGGTACATCTACCAATCGTTAGTGGAAACTTGAAACCCAGTTTTTGAATTCTCATTCGTTCCTTGTGAATTGAGATAATTTTTCTGCATAGCTCCATAAGTATCCACTTATTTGAGGGATACTTGGGCAACATGTAAGGACACCTAGTGTAGCAACCTACCCTCATGTAAGTGAAAGTTGGAAATTACAAGAATATACACCCGACCTTACCACTTTGTAGGCCTCATTAGATACTCTCTTCTTTTCGAGAGTTGGGTCAAAACTAAAAAGGAGAGGTGCAAAGAAGGCATCAATAACCCTCCTGAAATGATGCACACTTTCCCTCAGCTCCAACTAATAGAAATACTTGTACAAAGTCATCAAGCGTTAGTTTCCCTTTATAGATAACCCTGGGAATTCCCTCATCACGACTACAACATACACCAAATAAGAATTCATATAGAACTTCAAAGTGGTTGGCATATTTATCAATTGTTCATGAATTTCATCACTGATTTGTGTTCCCTGATATATATGATCTTTTTGTCTTCTTATGATCTGAATGTATTCATACATCCACTCTTGAAAATGAGATGATTCGGGCAATCCTTTAACCTTGCTCAGCAGAGTAATCATGTTATTGACATCTTCTTTGAAGTCGCTCCTAGGAAGCCCCTTTAGCCACCTTGAGATAGTAGGCCTAGGTATCTTCAACCATTGGCTATTAATCAATTTTTTATCCTTGGTGGAATCTTCATCATAAACCTCTTGTGCTTGTTGCATTGAGATCTCGCTATATTTTTCCGTGTGTGGAACTTTGAAAACAATGTCAAAGAATTCAAGGTCTAGCCTCATCATCACTTGTCTAGAGGAATCTATTACACTTATTCTCTCACAGATGTGGTGGGATGCAACCTGGAGAATGAACTCTATGTGATGAGAAAATGTCAAGAATGTGGACACTAGATGTAGATTATTGTGGACAATGGCTCTCAAACTGTCTTCCAAGGGTTTTTGTTCGGTTCTTTTAATAAAATCTGCAAGGTCCTGATGACCAACCTTGGTTTCCTTTATTTCATCCATCTTTGAGATCACCATTGTAGGTGGAAAGACACGTTGGTATTTATATTTCATCTTGTCCTCTTTCTTATAATACGATGGAGGCTTCTTTGTTGTCATCTAGAAGAATCGAGATCAAAGGATATAACTTTTGGGATCACTTGACGAAAACTAGAGAAAAACTGCAAAGATGGTGAATCAACATATGTTAGGAAAAATTACAGCATTGGGAAGCATGAATCATGTGAGCAATGTGGAGAAAGTGTGAAACGAGAAATTTGGCACAAAAAATGGAGTGGTTTTGAAGTGTTAGAAGGAAAAATTACCAAATGTGTAGGACCGCTGAAAATTAGTGCTCCTACACTTGGAATGATGATTTATATGTAGGGGCGCTAATTTTCATCGCTCCTACATGTAAATGGCACTTTTTACATTCAAAGGGTTAGGGTGCTAAAAATTATCGCCCCTACATGAAAGTGAAGTTCTTTCGAGAATGAGTGTCAAGGCGCTGAAAATCAGCACCTTGACATGTGATCTCACTTGGAAAAAGATTGTGTGCATTGGCGGGCTATTTCAATGCTTAAGAATTTAGGTGATAGAATACTCCATGTAGGAGCGGTGATTTTCACTTCTCTTGCATGTGGAGTTTGGAGTTAATCTTCAAAGTGTAAAAGTTTCTAAAAACCCTGCCTTATCATTTGAAACAATGGAAAGTCAAGGTGTAATGTTGATGATTTTCATCACTTGGACATTGTTGATGTTGGTGAAAACTTGGTGCCTAAGCAATGATTTTCACCACTAGAAGACCAAGACTCTTTCATTCAAGATCGATGAATTTTAGTTTAAACTCATGCATATATTACAAATTTCACTGCTCGACTTGGAACTCAGTAATACACTTGAAAATGGAAAGACAAGAAGGTGAAGGGGAAACATGGGGGAAAAAAATAACCGAGGACGCACTATCACAAACAAAAACCCTAACAAAAATATAAAGAGAAGATGCGATATGGAAAGAAGGTAGAAGATTTTGAAAGTAAATGACAAGATTCAAAAACCCCAATCAATATGAAAAACATCTAGGCAACACGAAAAGAAAATAGAGATAATCAAAAAACAAAAGGATTGTGAAACATAATGAAGAGAGAAACAACATACCTAGTGGAAAGACACCAAAACCCTAACTCAATGCTTGAATAAATCTTCAAAATCAGGTTCATTGTGGTTTTGAGATCACCCAACACATAAGGAATGATAAAAAAACAAAATGAAATGGAGATAGATTACCTAAAAAACACTTAACAACCTTTTAAAAAGGTCATTAAATGAACTAAAGTGGAGCATTAATGATGGCGCTAAGTCAAGAGGGTAAACTGTGAAACATGGACTAGAGGTGAAAATCACCACTCGTGCATGAAAAGTTCTAAGTTTGGACCAAAAGTGCACAAGCGGTGATTTTCACCGCTTGTGCAATTTTAGCAAAGGAAACAACATGTAGGAGCACTGAAAATCAGCGCTCCTACACTTGGAGATGAAAAATGACTAAGGCAGCATGTAGGAGCGCTGAAAATCAGTGCTCCTACACTTGGAGATGAAAAATGACTAAGGCAACATGTAGGAGCGTTGAAATCAGCACTCTGACATGTTTGACAATTTTTCAAATTTATGAAGGTTGAAAGCTGACGAAGATGCTCATTTCGAAGCTCTTCGAAATATGGACGAGGGGAGATCCTCAAACAGACTATTTGGAGGTTTGGACCATGCATTGAGGTGGTTTGAAAATTACCTCATTTTGCATGCTTGAACATCACGAAGCTACAAAACGAACAAGTTTTGTAGGGGGTTATCTGTGAATCGAGCACTGCTAGATTCCATGATAACAAATTACTATTTAGGAAGACATATTTATGAATTGAGGTCTTTATGACAAAGCAATAAGATGATATTTAATTTATGTCCTCAATTATTTGTAGAACTTGCATCATCTACATTTTTCATCAGTGAATTGGTTAGTGCACCAATCCACCATAAGGTAGAATGAGTGTCTATAGCGATGTGATATCCTCCCCTCTTAGAATAAGTTGTATCAACTCATTAGAAAGTTATATTTACTCTTTTCTTTCACTAATAACTGTCTATAAACCATTTTTTTTTTCTATTTCATATTTTGACCTCTTGGGACCTTATTTATGAGTTTTATATGTAAAATCTTCTTATTTTGAAGTTATTAGCTATATTATTTGTTTTTTATTCAATGATCATAATCTTTCAAGTGGCTTCTTTTTTTTCCTAATTTGAATTATTTGGGACAAATTTTTAATTGAATTGGTACAAATTTAAAAAATATACCTTTGAATATGTATTTCCACTTAATCCAAACCTCTATTTTCAATTTATGCATTAATTTTTCTTAAGATAGGTCAATATATATGTCACATGGTGCCCACATTTACTTATTAATCCTTGCAAGGTAATGAAGTACCATCCATCCATGACCAATCTTTATAACCAAATACACATCATGTGTTCAATTTACCTTCATCAACTTCCACTTAAGTCTCATTGCCATAGTCAAGTTACTCACTACATAGGTTTACAACACATATCAGAAGTGTCCCATTCAACCAATATTAATAAAATATTGATTCAAAATAGTTTATTTAATCATTTAATAATACAAACACAAGTCTCTTTTTTCTTTGTAAGTTATTATTTACATGGCTTCAAACCATATCCAAATTAATTTCCAAACTCATACAATGCTAGTTTACAAATTATGTGTATATGAGTTGATGCATAACAATATTCACCCACCTATTGTTCCTTTAAGATGTAGCTATGTACATATAGGTATTGGAATATACCATACTTATAACATCATCTATAATCATTCTCTCTCAATTTAGCTTTAAACTATATAAAAAATATAGATATTAAATAGCTTCAAAATTTTGGCTAAGTTAACAAGTATTGTGGTAATTACAACCTACCCATATGAGTGTACCACCAATTATATAATCTCACATATACTAACCCATTCAACATGCATCCTCATGTTCTTTTCATTTTAAGTTCATATCCATTCATGCTTATACCAATAATTTGATACTACAAAGCTTTTATCGTGCACTTTAATTTTCCTTTAAATTTTATATATTCAAATTTCCTTTCACACCAATTTAAGTACTCTTGGTTAGGATTATCTTATTGTTCCTAAAGGCTTAAAATCCCATGTAATAAATTCGAGGTTATTGTATTCATACTAAGTGGTTAGTTTGGTTACAGTGAGTTAGTAATGCAAGATCATTCACCTTATCCCAAAGTCTAGTGAGCTTCATAGGTCCAACATTAGAACTATAATCTAATACTAATGTAATTTTTACCAATTTTATTATACCTTCACTACCATCTTAGTCGAATAAGAAATTTTTATCCAATCTAGAAGAGCTAGTTTGATAACCTTATCAAACCATAGTAGGGGTAGTTGCCCTATCACATAATTATAGAATCTTGCACTGAATAAGATAAGCACACATAAAAAGATAAATTCTTGGACCCAAACCTAATCCTTGAGGATTCATTTTAGAATGTACTACCTATGTATTTATTTCTAGGAACCAAAGGCATCATAGTTCACATACCAAAATAGAAAGACTTCATCCACATAATTGGATGAAATCTTCAACCTTGATAATTACTTAAATTATGTTTCCAATCCGATCCACATATAATAGTATGATATCCAATGCATTAAAGTTAAATTTTATCCACATCCCAACATTAATGTACTAACTCACACAATCCACATAGGGAGAAACTTATACACACATCACATGTATACACATAATGATTAAGTCATGAATAAAACACATGTAAATAATGTAACTAACTCATTAATACATAACATATATATAATTTAATTAAATCATGCATAAATATCTCATATACACAATGTGAATAACTCGTGGATGCATCACATATACATTATGTGACTATCCCATACATGTATTACATAAACATAATAAATAGTTGGGAAAAAGGAAGTGGTTGCAACCTTATTATAAGCATATTTCCCTTTAATTATTTCTAACACATAGAACCTGAAATATATCCCAACCAAAAAGAGGAATGGAAATTCATCCCATGATACATCATGGATCTCATCCTTTTCCCTACTTTACTACTTGTGATGATGAGAGAAGAATCCCATACTAATTGTGACATCAATGATAGGATCATGTGTATTAAATAATAATATTTTATTATTCCACTAATAATTTGAGTCATCTTATAATAAGATAAACATAATTAAGATGTCTTATAGTCTTACCTCACCTAAGACTAGTACCTATACTATCAATTGCCTAAACCAATTTAGAATTGGAACCTTGATAACTATACCTCATGTAGACACAACACAAGAGGCACATACATTCCTTCCAATACACTAGTGTAAATATTGAACTATTGAGACACATATAACCTTGTATCCATGACCTACATGTCACTAGTGAAATATAATCTAATCTTAACATCCATCGACTACATGTCATTAGCAAAAGGATTTTTAAACCCTTTTGAAATCAGGTATCTCCTAACATTTATCATTTGTGTGCTACAAGTGAAATATGACTAACCATATGATATGGTCAAATACTTATTTTGGTAATGAATGATCCCTAAGTTGTGTCATGCTAGAGCTTGAAGATAAGCTTATCTTTAAGCAAGTTATAGATTTTATAATTTTGGTGATCACTTTGAGATGAGTGGGAAAAGATACCCTAAGAGAAAACTTTTCATCTACCTATTACCTCATAGAGCCCCTTTTTAAACTCTACTTGTGATGTCAAGAAATTATCTCTTGTGTTGATATTGATTCAATATTTTGACATTTAGAAGGTGCAGTATATTGATCTAAAACATATTCTTCTAAGGTTTTTCACCCTAAAGTAGTTAATCTTGTTATAGTACCACGTAAAGGGATATATTAACCCTACATGGTCCTAGAGGTCTTAGGTTCAACATTACCAACATATTAGTAACACATTGAACCCACATGAGCTAGCTTCTATATGGTCACATATACATAAACATATGCAACTCAATGTGTAATTGCAAAGGCCATCCACTTGATTCAATTGGTTTTTGAAAGCATAATATTTATTAGATACAAATAATACCTACTATACTAATATTAAACAATATTCTACTTTTGAGGGTATAATATTTTTATATTACCAGTCATAAAACTCAGTACACAATTATCCACCAAACATATATAAAGGGAAAAAACCATATCATATTTAGGAACACTTGTTTTTAATTTCCCATAATTGGTAAATACAATCATAAGGACTCAACATTAATTTTATTTATATTTGGATTTGGCAGATCATCCATAAAGAATAAGAGATATTCACACCATTAAATCATAATAGCTTAGTTCATCATCATTGTTAAATGCAAAGTTAGAAAATTTCCTTAACTCGTTCATAGTCATGTCATGGCCAAGTTTATCATGCTCTTATCTCTTGGAATAATGTACCACATTGCTATCTTAAGGTTGACCTATACTTTCCTATACTTATCAGAGGGCGCAAACATAATGTCATGGTGTTCAACACCCAAAACTCTAATTATTTTAGTTCAAACAAGTCTAGAGGTGATCTTATACATTCACATTAGATGGATACCATGATGAAAATGACTAAATTTTTATCTAATACTGGATTAGATTTTGGAAAGACAACACAAAATATCTCAGAGTAGATAAGATTGATGATGATAGATTTTTTTATTTTTATTTTTTTTTTATACATAAGTGAGGATATTTTATTGCCCAAAAAAATGATTACATTGCTAGGTGCCTTTCCTACACCCCATATGCCTGCTACCCCATTCAAAATACATTGATATTTATTAAGGAAAGGCCACAGAGAACTTCAACCCCACACCCAACCCAAATACTACAAAAAAATTACATTGATTGGCCAATGCCCAAATTTATTTCCATACAAAGACATACGATTTTCCACATATGGTTCAAATTGTTAAATTTTTCCCATGGATGTATTCAATTTCATAGACTTATTACAAAAATGCAGACTTACCCCAAGCACCATGCCCTATATTTTTGATGTTACTTGGACAAAATTAAAAAAACTCCCCTATCCATTCCCAATTCTGAGTAGGCTTGAGCCACAACAACTTATTTAAAACTTTGAATCCTCATTCCACCCTTACCTTGTGCCTCATCAATGATACACTAGAGATATTAACAAAAATGGATGCCACATTACTTCTTCACCTTGAATAAATAAACAATGGATGTATTTCAGTCTTGGTATTCCAGTACTCAGCCTAGCCACTACAATCACTTCCACCACACCCCCAAGAACTCATTTATAAGAATCCTTTCCATTTCCAAGACCATTCCTTTTGGTCCATTCAAATCCAAAAGGGCTCCTATAAAGAGTGAAGATGTATTTGTGTTTACCCTACACCACTCCTTTGCAATCATAAATTATCTACCTAATATCATCTTGATAGCATTCACCATCAGTCTCCATTCCACCTTGAAGATATATTTCAGTCTGAGGTTAGTTATCCTATCAATAAATTCCATCTACCTCTTGGTCCTTGTTAGATGGATTGGTGTATCTGTTATAATTGCAAGTTGATTGATCTTTTCCACCTTTCTATTGAGATAATTCTCCAAGGATCGACCTTAATATTCATTTTTTAATTTGTATTGATGCTCATTAATAATATTAAATGACATTAAACCTCATGGTACCCTTCCATCCCTTTCATCATGATGCCATTATCACCATTCTTTGTAACTCAATGCATCAATTACCCAAAACATTGATTCATAATTTTTTTGTTGTAAGGGATTACATTTGATACCATTCAAATTATTTTTTGATTTACTCCATCTACACCAACATTAGCTGGATCATCCACACCAATGTTAGCAAGATCATTCACTTCCCTATTTTCCTCTTTATATTTATACCTTATAGTGTAGTTATTTAGCTTGTGTATTTCTTTTTTTTCCATATCCATGTCCATGAATGTTTGCAACTTCCAAATCTATATTTTCTTTGAACAAACAACATTAACAATTAACATTGAATCCCCCTCTATTTTGATGTCTTCGATCTTGAGCTCTTGAAAAAGTTGAAGACCACTTAGTAGGGCTTGGAATTTTTCTTTGTTATTTGATCCCTTTGGAAGAGGCCTTGATATCCTTTCCACCATTTGTCCCTCCCAATTCCTTATGATACATCTAACACCAGACACTCTTGGATTTCCCCTAGTAAATCCATCAAAATTCAACTTATGCCAACTTGGCTTAAGGGGACACCAAGTTGTGTCCTTCCTCAAGGATTGAGTAGTCTATCCACCTTTCCTAGCTGAGGGGGTATTCAAAGTCCAAACCAATCCTTCCTCATTCTATCATCCCACTTTGAGAAGGAATAATGTTGGGGGTTTTGGACAGCCACCCTACTATTCACCACTTTGATAATGACTGCTTCTAGTTTGTTAGGCTCATTTCCTTCTCTTAGAATAATCTCATGTTCCTTTCCTTTCATATCTCCCATAAGAATATTGAGGGGTTGACCACCCATAAGCTTGAGGAGAGCACATTATTTTTGAGGTTAGGTCATACTTTGAACAGACTGAGAATTTCATTAGGTAGAGCACTTACCCAACCTAGTTTAGCACAAAGTCATCTCCAACATTCTTGGGCAAAGGGGCACCCTAATAATATGTGATTCAAATTTTCTTCACTATTTTTGCATAGGACACATCTAGATGGACCATGGTAGCCCAACTTAAAAAACTTGTCTACAGTCAATAACTTGTTATGAAGGGCTACCCAAATGAAATTTCTTGATTTTAGTAGACATAATTTATGCCAACATAAATGTAGAGGTAATGTAGTGATTATGTCATCCTTTTCTAAGATTCTATAACCCTGTTTTGCATTATACTCACTGAATTTCCAGCTAGCCCATATAATTTTGTCCCTACCTTCCCTGATTGTTATGACCCTATTCGATAATACATTTCCCAGTTGCTCAATTTCATTAGGAAACAAACCCAACGACTACAAGTCTTTCCATTTCCAAGTTTGGACACCATCCTATTCATTAACCTACATGTAGTCTCTAAAATAAAGCCCCCAAATTTGCAGTAATCTTCTATGTGTCTAATCCACTTTCATAATATTGTTTAATCTTAGGAGACCCCCCATGATTCTTCCTAGAAGAGGATGGTTTTCTCATCATGTAAATCCCATGATAGATAGTCTATGATTTGAGAGTGGTATTCCTTCATAAATTTCCAAGTTCTCGATCCTTAGGGAAAATTTCTTGTGGTCAGGATACTTGTTTCCTCGTTGTTATTCAAGTATTTTCTCTTGAGAATCTTAACCCATTTTGATTTTGGGTTCATATACATCTTCTAAACTAGTTTGGAACCTAGTGTCTTATTTTATTTTATAAGGTCTCTCAAGCCCACTCCCCCAACAAATTTTTCCTTGCAAATCTTGTCCCAAGCTATGAGTGCAATTTTGTTTTGTTCTAATATCCCTTTCCAAAATAATTTCCTCATGTTATAATTTAGTTTTTGGTTTACACCTAATGGGTTAGATAGATAGAAAAATAAATATATCAAGATTGTAGAGATCACTACCTTTAACATGGTTATTCACCCAACCCATGACAACCACCTTCATTTCCACAATGGCATTCTATTATTGATTTTGACCCCAAGAGGGTCCCATAATTTTTTTCTCCTTTTTTTGTTTGCAAGGGGAAGGATAAGGTATATGTTGGGTAATTAACTTTTCTTGAAATTGAGAACCCTGATTATTTCATGTTCCTTCCAAGGGTTTGAGTGAAAAAATTATCTTAGATTTAGCTTTACTAACCTCATGTCCTGAGGCAGTGACATAGAGGTTTAAAGATTCTTTTAGATGTGTTGCCTCTCTTCTTTTTGTTGACCCTAATAGCATGGTGTCAATTGTGAATTGTTGATGCATGATAGACATCATATTGATGGTGATCCATATGCCCTCTAAACTACCAATTGCAAATGCAAGAGAGAGTGCCCTACCCAATGCTTCTATCATGATGATGAAGAGGAAGGGGAAGAGAGGATCCCCTTGACAGATTCCTCTAGGTATTTCAAAATAACCTTCAAGGGAATCATTTATTAAAACTAAAAAATTCATGGATTGGCTATACAGTTGAACATCCAATCAACCCATTGATTATTGAAACCAAACACCTCCATTACTTTACAAAGAAAGCTCTACTCTACCTGATCGTAAGATTTTTAATATCAAATCTTTATCAGCATACTTTGCTTCTTAGTTATTTGGATAGAATGAGTTTCCTCTTGCACTATTATTACCCCTTCAAATATTGATCTTCCTGACACAAACCCAATTTTATCTTATTATATTATGTTAGGGAGAATGTTTTTCATCCTATTTGATGTAGCCTTGGCTATTATCTTATATATAGTTTTACATAGTGATATAGGATAGAAATCATCCAAATATTCAAGTTTTTCTTTCTTAGGGATGGGGCAGATGAAGGTATTATTTATTTCTCTTAACACATATCTTGAATTTCTTGAGTCCTCGATGGTTGTAACCATGTCTGGGTAAAAGCACAAACCTGTGTCACACTTTATAAAGGAATCAACCAACAACAAAAAAAATTATAAACTTCGACCACATAAAAGTGGTATTTATGTTTTGAGTTTTAAAATGATGTAAACTAATGAAAGATAGAAATATTGACGAAGTTTAAAACTGTAATTTTTCATATTTTAAAAAAATATATATTTTTTTTATCAATTTAAGAGCAGAATTTAGAATGCTAAAAATTTCAGGAAAAAAGTGATGTTCACTTGACGTCAAGAAACAAATAGAAAAAACTTCATTTGCCCCTAATTTTTTTTTCCAAATAGGTAACTTCAATATCTAGTGCATGGGAAATAAAATTAAAATTTTGATGTATATTTTTCTTGTAATATAACATTTTAAATTCAAACTTTTCAAAATTTGAAAATTTTCATTAGACGCCAACTATTGTCTATTTTTTAATCATTTTCAAAAAATAAATTATATCCTTTTTTAAAGAGGACTCTCTCCTCTAGTGCACCATATATTTTTCAATTTTTTTAATATGTTTTACAAAAAAATTTAATTTCTAATCAGCCTCTTTTTTAAATTTAACAACCTACTTGCATTATTTTAAAAATAAAATATATTAAAACTAATCAAAATATTTTAAAAAATGCATATTTGGATTCACCGCTTCGAGCTCTACAAAAGGGTGTTTTTTTTTTTTAAACATCATTCTAATTGAAGATATACTTGGTTGAAGTTGAAAGTTTCAAAAAAATTTGAAAAAAGCTAAGTTGGCTACCAACTAGGATGTCACATAAATAATTTTGATAGAAAGGGTTTCAACTGAAACCCTTTCTACCAAAACCATGCATATAAAATAAGCCAATTTCAAAGTAGCAAAGGGAAAAAAATTAAAATTTTGGATTCGGGTGAAATATATTCAGCTGAAACTCTGTGTGCCACATATAGGCCACGTGGTTTCGATCAAAACCTATTCAAATGAAACTTTTTCACCCGAATTTTTTTTGCTTGGAACTATTTAGTTGGCTGAAAGTGTGACACATATTTGTGCTTTTACCCATCTTTCCCTACTATATTCCAATTTTTTTTAAAGAAACTAGTAGGGAATCCATCCGGAACATGTGCTTTATATGGATGAAGTTGATTCACTATAAACTTAATCTCTTCTTTTGAAAATATCTCCATCAACATCTTGTTTTCTCTTATGATATTATGTGTGGGATATACTGAATCAGCTATTTTTGAGACTATAGATCAAAACCTTCCCATTTATTTAGCAAATCTCTAAAGTAATCCATTGTTTTGTTGGCTCTCTTATGGATTATCAAGGGTTACCCCATCTTCTTTCCTAATCTTTTTGATTTTATTAATGCCCCTACACACTTTGGTTGCATTCTGGAAATATTTGGTGTTCTTATCACCCTCATTGATCCAAGTTTCTCTAGATTTTTGTCTCAAATACGTCTCCTATTTGGACAACACTTCCTCATAATCCCTTAATAATTCATTTTACTTCAAGTATTTCACTTTGTCCATTCCATCATTGAGGAATTCTTCATTTAAAACCCTTAATTCTTCTTCCAACTCTTTCTTTGTTTCAAAGATGATTTTAAATTCCCTTTTACTCCAATCCTTCAGGTGTTGTTTGATTAGTTTTAGTTTTGTAGTTACACAAAACATCTTGGTTCCAGTTGGCTTCACTTCACCCTACCTTTTCTCTATCATTTTAAAGAAGTTTTGATCTTTCATCCACATGTTCTCAAACTTATAGGGATGTTTGATTGGTTTATTATCCCCTAGAATATCTAATTGGATCGGATAATGATCTAATCTAGATTGAGGTGTTATGATGCCCTCTAAAGAGAAGGGAAATTTTCCCTAGACTCCCTTGAAAAAAAACCTATCCAGTTTTTATGTGATGTTGTTGAAGCCTAACCTCATATTCGTCTATGTATTTCCATTTGGCATATGAACTTCTATTAGCTAATTATTCCCCATGAATTCCTCAAAATTAGTCTGTGATTTATATTTCCTTTGGAAACCCCCTACATCTAAATTTCTATCAAATAATTGTTCCCCATGAATTCCTCAAAATTTGTTTGTAACTTATATTTCCTTTATACACAAATTACTCAAAATCTGTGTGTGACTATATTTCTTATCATGACTGTGTACTATAACATTGAAATCCCCACACATTATACATGTCTTGTTTGGAAAAGATGTTATAAGTTTTTCAATTCCATCTTGGGTTTCTTTTTTATGCATGAGGTCGAACCATAAACATTTACTAAAATAAAATTCAGGTTTGAGGTTAGGCTTCTTACCTTACATGCCAACTACTTCTTGTGTTTCACTAACCTTTTGAGGTAGACCGACTATGGTCTCCAAAGCGTGATCATATCACCCAAGTCACCCTTTGAATCCACTACCTATGTATTCCATTTCCTACACGTCCTTCTAAATAGTTCAACTTCCATGTTATTTAAATTTGATTCCTGAATTATGAAGATATATGCCCTAGACATATCCATACAACAGTTGACCAGATGTTGTTTGTTAGGGGCATTTACACCCCAAAAATTCCATGATAAGATTCTCATGGCTCCTCAAGAAGGGAAATCTCCTTCCCTGACCTCAACATTTGAGCGATTTTGACTTGTCCCTCCACATCGATGTTTATGATCCTTTTCTCTTGGTTTGATTTCTTACCTCTATTTTACCCTTTCTTACATTTGATATTTCTTTGCTCCATATTTCTATTTTATTCTCAATTTTGGTGATTTCAAAGGATTTAGATCCCCTACCTAATACCTGTGTTGGGCCATCCTGTAGGTTGGTCTCTTCCTCCAAGCATAGTTCTCCTTCTCATATCTCCTCTTCCTTAATGTTTTCCACCACCAAGTCATTCTTATTGAAACCTTCCAGATCATCACTCTTTGTTCCCGTTCTCAAGGCCTTACTTAACTCAGTCCATTTTCATCCAACTTCTAAAATTATATCTTCCTCTTCCACTGCTTTCCCTAAGTCACCTTCCAATATATGCTTTGTTGGCTCTTCATCTTCCATCCTTTCCAAGATTTGTTGTATGAGACCGCTTGTTCTTGCTTGAGCTTTCCTTCCAATTATTTTGGTTGTGATTGAGTTAGGTCCAACTTTTGTTCTTCTTCTACATCCCTAGAAGGAGACTCTAGATATGTATTCTTACCTCCATTCTCCCTCATCCTAGGTGCCTCACCATCCATAGAGTCCCTTACTTCCATGGGATTATCCTTATTCTTGACCAAGTGCTCTGTGAATTCTATGGAATAATCTACTTCCACCTTTTGTTTCCAGTGGCCCTCCTCTATGATGATCTCAATTTCATCCTGTTGAGTAGCTCTAGGATTCATTTCCACACATATCCTTATATATGAGCCTTGGTTTCCCTAGTGATGGTTTTCTTCCACACATACAAATGTTCCAAGTTCATCCCTAATTTTTTGTAGCACCTCTCTACTCCAATATTCCAAAGGCAAGTTGTAAAATTTTACCAATACTAAAAATTTCTCCAATTCGTGCATTAATGGGTCAAAATTGGGTTCCCAATCTTTGCGATAAAAATCCAACCCCTCTAACATTAGCCATCCCTCTTCTAGAATGGGATAATTATTGGGAAGAGATTTAACTCTCACCTCCACTTCTCATTTGTCCAACCACCGCTCTACGATCGTTTCTTTGGCCACTCCTTGACCGTACCACTTTGTAAAGAAAGTAGGTGCCTTCAAATGCTAAAGAATTTTTTCTTGAATTACCATGGCCTTGTTGTTCATAATTTTTTTCTTATTGTTTTCTTCTTTTATTCTAGTTTCATTCCTTCAAGCCATGCTTCTCCACCAATCGAAATCCTTACTTATGCTCGGGATCCAGCTATGGCAACAATTTTGTATTCTTCTTGGTCTTATCCCTAATTGTATGGTGTTTACGCCCATTGCAAAGGAGGGGATCTTCCCTTAGTGGATATCCATTCCCAAACTTTTATGTATCCTTCCAAGTCCCATCTGCCCAATTGTTTTCCTTTGGTGCTCTCCACCCTATTGTTTATGTGATATGTGGCTTGTCTATATTTTTCCTAGTTTGTCCATACCCATTCCTTGGGATCACTTTCTCATTCCATCTGCCTTGATGCCATCCGACTTATACCAACCCCTTTCTTCCAATCTCCATTTGTTGTTTCTTCCCTTCTTGACCATTTTCCAATTACACCTACTGCCCCTTTTCCATTCTTTACAGTCCTTGTTCTGGTGATTTATGGTGCTTTCTTTGACTCTGTAGAAATTTCCTCTTAGGGTTTCAACCTCCTTCCTTGCTATCCCTACTATTATTTGTGTTCCTTCATGTAGTGTTTACCAACACCCTACATTGGCACTGGTTGCATCTGCCCATGCTCTTGGCCTTCGCTCTATTTCACAATTGCTTGTTATTTCTTTAAACCTTTATAGTGGAGAAATAATAATTAGAAGATGATTTCACAACCATATGATGTAATTTTCAACCTTAAGTTAAAGCATACCGAAAAGGGAAAGATGGTCAAGTTTAGTAATAAATCCAAAACCTAGATTTATTTCTTAAACATCTACCTAACTAAATTGAGTCTAGGGGGAATCCTTCATTTAAGGATTGGCTACATACTCATTTCCAAATAGGATTGAAGTGACATGCAATCATCCTAGGATTTAAAATATCAAGATGAGAACATGCACTTTCCTAGGTTAAGATAACCTATATAGATACTAACATATATAGATACTAGACACCACCATTTTGTCTCCTACATCATTAGCAAGGTATATCGTGAGCAAGGATTAACAAACTTGATAGATTATTTCCTTAAATAACCAAGGATAGAATTAATGAAGGAATTTCATGTGCGTATATATATATATATATATATACATAAAAAGTTCTTAAACTATCTCTATACACAATCATCTCAATTATCAATCATTTTTATAGTTAGCTTAGCATTATAATATCACCCATCTTATATGACCTACCTTAGACCATAGTATAATATAAGTACAATTAGTAAGCATTAATTCCATACATATAAATTTAGCATAATGACATAGTAATGTAAAATATCAAAATATCTTCACCATGCAACAATTATGTAGAAGTCCTGATATGGATCCAAGTGATGCCTGCCCATACTATTATTCAATGACATCCAATTTCATAATCATATTATATTATGATATCCTTCTTCATAAAAAAAATACGCATCTATAAGGCCTTGTAACACCCATTTGAGTGTTGAAAGACAAAACAATAATTATAAACATGATTTAAGCATGACCAATACTCAAGTAATATGTAAGATAGTTGGTAACAATATATTTGTTAGATCATTATATGACAAATAGTACTCAATATAATAAAATTCTTAACCTTCTAATTTGTTTACCTTGTGTTGGAATCTCATATTCTTATAATAGTTCAATTCTCTAACTATATAATACTTATAGTTGTCAATTATTCTAAATATGACCTTCATAGTCAACAGTAAGATATCATGAGATGTTATGCACTATTATTATAGTTGGTTTATCTTTAAAACAATCTCAAAAACACCACCATATTAAATTGCAATTATCTTCCATTTAGCATGCAATCATACCATAGTTTCATACAACTATAATACTTTCCCTTGATTCACATGATAGTTACAATATCAAGATTCTTAAACTTAAGAGGTCAATAGACATCATGTAGTCATTTTAAAGCTTTTACTCGAATAACCAATATCATTCTTGAATTATATAGCAAGTTGTTTTCTTGTATCAAGCAAAGAGGGTAATAATGACACTAAAAGTGTTACACCCCATGTGTTATTACCTATTTACTATTACCTTGTTTGGTTAAAATTCTTTAATATATATGAATGTGTTTTATATGAATCTTGATGGAAACATGATGAATGAATGATTGATTCAACTTGATGTTTTATAATGATTCTAACAATGAAATATATGATGCATATGATTGTATTGTTATTAGCTAACTACTATTATGATGTACTAAGTTGAATGCAGGAACATGTTCGAACCTCTGGAAGAGACGGGAAGTATCGCTCAAGAGAAGAACTTGGTCTGGTAACCTTTAAAGAGCCTAACTCAACATACACACACTCACACCCTAGTTTGTCTAAGTTGAGTCAAGTCAATTAGGGTAAATGGTAAGTGATCTTCAGTTTTGGTTGTGAATGTTATATTGGTTTATGACCTTGTTCTATGAATGTTTTGATTGGGGAATGTGATTAAGTCTTTATGTCGAGATGTCGAGTGAAAGTCTTTCCTTGTGTGTTCATTTTTATATGAATGAGGTATATACATAAAATGTATATAATGTATATATGTGTGTCTATGATAAACTCATACATATGAGTAAATATGTGCATGTGTATACATAGGTAGGCGTATCTACACATGCTCATGGACAGATTATCCATATGCATGGGAATATCGATTGGACGAAGGTGACACATATATATATACACTTCATGTATATATGTCACTCGATGAAAATAAGAGTATATGTTTTTATATAAAGATATTAAAATAATGTTATATATAATATATATATAATAACATATATACATATATAGTAATATACATATATATTTGTGTATATATATAATTGTTATTTTGATATATGTTTATATATTTATTAATCAGAAAGTAATGTATCTGGTAATCTTGAGGATATATATATATGTATAAAGTATTTTGAAATATGTGAAGCGTAATATTATAGCATTAGAGTTGATAAGTTTAAAACACTTTAAATAATGATTAGTGCATTATTGCATTGCCTTTAATATTGTTGTAGCTAAAGTATAACCACATCGCATGAATCTTGTGAATAAGCCAAAAGAATTAAAGTGCATGAGTGGGGGAAATACAACTACAACATTGCAAGAGGAATAAAAGCATATTTAACAATATTGAAATAGTCTTTGGTTGTGCTATAACAAAGGGCGCTAAAATATGAATATGTGGCACCATAAACTAAATAATGTGAAAGCAATAAGAAGTATAAACTTGTACCAAAACCATATTAAACCATTAGATTTAAGCATAAAACTCAGTCAATGTAAAGATGGAAAAAATATAAGAGGGTTGTTGATTTGCAAACCAAGTAAGAAACCTGCAAAAAGGCATCATTGTCCCTTGACTTAGTAGAAAAGGCATTTTGTCTAATGAATTAAGTCGACTCAACCATTGGAAATGTGAGGACCGTCATGTGTTGCAATTTGAGATTTTAAGTAATTATGTCATTGCATGGGGAGTAGAAAAGTGCAGAGTTATTAGCTTGCTTTTAGCCTTTGGATGCTCAAATTTTAATATATATAGAGGTGCTTTCTCTACCATTTGTTACACTTTTTGTTTTGATTACTTTTTTTTATTTTGTTGTATTTTTTGTGCAAGTGAGTTATAGAACTTGAGAGTTAGTGAGTTACTTTGTTATTTTGCATATGTAATCGTTAAGAGAATTGGTAAGAGGATAGAGTTGGAATTGGGTTGATCTCAGAGGAAGTAGCAAGCAAGCTTTTGGAATTGAGCTAGGAAAGAAGATTAATCAATTAGAGCTTTTATACATGCATGTTTATTTCTATTCCTTTGTTATTTGTATTGGAAAGTTTAGTTATTTATGGTTGCCATGTTTGGAAAGGAATGATTTAAATGTGTGTTATGATGCTTGGATATGCTTGCATGTTTCTTGGTTGATTCTTGCATTTGTGAAACCTTTCAATTTGGATTATACTTATATAGATATATATCCTATATTGGAATTTATATGATTGTGATTCTATTTATACTATATGTAGTTTACCAATACTATATGTGGGTTGTCAATACTATTCGTATGTAGTATGAAATAAGAAGTTGCTTGATTTACCTTAGTAGCAATGTCATTTTAAATATGAGTTATTAGTTTGGTTATTCCTAGGGTTAGAATAATCCATGGGAAAAGGGGTAACCTATGTATAGAGTATGAATGGTCAAATCCAAATCGAGCTAGGAAGGTGGGTGAGCGTGTGACCTCTACTCTAAATTTTGGGTGATGAATACTTTGGCCAAAGTAGTGTAAGTAGCCACTACTTACAGTGTTAGTTCACTGTGATCTGGGTTTGCATACTAGGTAAAGATTGTCATACATGTAGGTTGTAGCTACTGTATGGAAGCTTTAGATATGTAGGACACAACACCATGCTCATAAAATGCTAGGATTAGGAGGTTACCAAACCAATCTCTTTGTCGAAGGGTAGGGCCATCTTACCAGTTTGGTAGATGTGTGAGGGACCGTAATAAGTCTTTAGTTGGTGAAAAATCGCTTGAGTGATGCTTCTCCTCATGTATTTGGTGGCCAAGATTTGAGGAAGGACATATAGACCATTCGTATCTCTATTTTCAGTAAGCTCGTTGAAGCTATATATGTAAACATGTATCCATCTCTATGGAAATTGTAAATGTGAAATGTTATATTGAAATTATGTAATGTAAAATCGTTAATTGTACTAATGAAATGATTCTTGATTATGCAATGGAAAAGTTTGAAATGGTTATGTTTCAAATGTGTATTTATTATTCAGAGGAAAAGAAAATTGATGAGGGTGGAATATTCCTAATAGTTTTACTTTTTTTTTGCCTTTTTTCTTTACTTTTCCTACCTTCCTATCACTATTTGTCATAGGAAGTATAGATATTTGGTATAATGTAAGAGGAAATTACAAAAATATAGAAAATATCAATATCTATCGGAATGCTAATTATTTTGTGGATGAAATGGCAGGAGATAATTAAGGGAGATGTTAGAGTTGTTGAGAACGTAGATGGGAGAAAAGAAAGGAGATGTTAAAGCTGTTAAGTTTAACTGATTTATAAACTATTTTTGAAATGAAATTTGTTAAACTTGTTATATGTTTGTGGCCAGCATCCATTATCTATTTAATTTAAAACTTATTTGGTTTGTTGGCCATAGGCCACAACCAAACCATAACAAAATTCATCAATGCCTATTCAGTATAAATATGTGAAATCAGAAGACAAGTGATATATATATATATATATATTAATGTAGAGAAGGGGGATTCGCTACTCATGAGTTCTCTTCACTCAGAGAGCCTCACAGGTCGAACTGCCCTAAACTACCTCAAGGAACAACAATGAGAGTTCTAGAACCAAAAAGAGCAGGCCACAGAGATTCTCTGGATAAACTGACAAGCTCTCGGTCAAAGGATGTCAACACATAATACAGACGACAACGTGGCGCACTGGTGTCCCCGAGGCACGCTGACGTCTCGTACGGACCAAAAAGAAAGAATGTCACAAAAAATGGCAAAGTGAATGCTTCTACTCTAATTTCTAAGAACTTCTAAAATGTAGGAAAATGATAGAATGTGATAAAGTAACAGAAAGTGATAGAAATGAAATGAAGAGAAGTAGAAATGACAAAGATAAAGAGATAGAAAGGAAAGAAGATACTTACAACCGCACAAGTGATGAAGCCTCCCACTAGTAGAATGTCTTCAATACCTGCAAACGTGATATCTAGAGAGAATGTTGGGGCTGCATAGGGGTTTTCCCAGTCAAACCCCCATTTTGATGTTCCCACCTCCACAGACAACCAAATAGAAAGAGAGAGATAAACCGAAATGGGAAAAGTGTGTGGTGAAAGAAAAACCCGCTTCCGAGTAGAACCCACACCACAAAGTGAGAGTGATAAAATCAAAACCCGCTCGAGGAGGAGAGCCTATATCACAAAGGAGGTGATAAAAGAAATCCCCGCTCAAGGAGGAGAGCCCATATCACAATATGTAGATGCAATAGATAAAGGATTGTGAAATCCCAAGATGCTCGCAAGCATAAGGTAAGGAAGATGGAGTTGCAAGGAGTGAGAGCAAGACAACTACAAGAGCCAAGAGTGTTGCAAGGAGAGCTTGAGAGAGCTTGAAGCTGCTACACCAAGTTGTATGGAGTTGTATAAGCAAAATCAAGATGGTAGAAGGCAGGAGAAGTGCTAGAGAGAAGTTAGAAGAACTTAGAGGAAGAAGCACCTTCAAATGAGGTGAAAAGATGACATTTAAGGAGGTAGAAGAAGCTTCTTGAGTTGTTTTCAGGCGTTCCCAGTCATTACCACCGACAAAACTCATTGATAAGTGGCAAACATGCATGGAAATAGTCATTTGAATGTTGAAACATCACAGGACACTAGCGCACCGCGAGAACGTCTGCACATCGCGCTAGTGTCCAGACATGTCACGCTACAAAACAACGAAGATGGGAAGAGGGCAAGGTTTAACACAAAGCTTACACACAAGGGCAGCTTCTGAAAATGGGTGCTAGAGCATCTTGAGAGGGGAAAAAGTTTAATGTAGACGCTAAAATGAGCCTACACAAGATGCTAAGGGAGTGGACACTAAAGTAGATGCAAGAATGTATGTGAAATTACAAGAGGTGCAATTTTATGACTATGCAATTAATATAAAGTTAGAATATTGTTTTGAATCATGATATATTTTAGAAATTGTTGTGCATGCATGATTAGTTTGAAGTAGAACATAGTTTGAATTCCATCACCAGATGACTAAGGAGGCAGGGCCCACTGCTTGAGTTGTTCGATGTCTTTTCTAGATTAGTTTTGGTGTGGTAACTATGTGTAATTTAATTCTTAAAGAATTTCCTTTTCTTTACATAAATTTGGTTATTCATAGTTAATTACAATTCAGTTTAAAAGTTGTTTTCTTTCAATTATCTACTAATGTGCTTATTCATAGTTTGATAATTAAAACTCTAATTTTTGCAAACTAGAATTTATCATTGTTAGTGCATAATTTATAAAGTTTCTTTATTTTTGTCGCTGAACTTTTTGTTATAGTTTTTGTCACTGCACTTCATGTCACAGTTCTTGATGTAGTTCCTAGCACGATTCTTGTCATGAAACAAAAAGATTAAACCAGATTTCTGATTAAATAATTATTGTGTTAATTAGTTGCATTCATCCCCACTTAGTTCACTATTTTCACCCCTTTGGTATATAGCCATGACACTTTTCATGAGCTTACGATCCCCGGATTGACACTTAGGAACAAACTAAGGAAATCAATACAAGTTCCCAAAAATTGATTCAATTATGTTATGTCCATTTAAAATAATTACAAGGATAATTTTCCCCAACTTTGATCCATAGTTCTGTCCAAACAAATTTTGTATTGCTTGCAATGTTAGTAGCATAAAGTGTTCACTTGTGAGTAAAACATAGTAAAATTATTGGGTAGAACAATGGGCATGTTACAAAAATCAACTCACGACTATTGTCAACTAATATAGAAATTCCCAAATGGTCACATAGTTACTTACATAATGATATCTTCTCAATATAACTCTTACATCTAGTGTTTCCAATGTTACAAGTATCTAAAATCTTGTAGTTTTAATGACTTAAAATTGACATTGATATCAAGCCTAGGAAAAGATGAATATTAGCTATTTGACATTGATAGTATTTATAAAATAATAGCACCAAAACTCTTAAAAATTAGTTCACTTAATGACGAGCCTATTAGGAACTCTTCACAATATAAGATAATCTGATTTCAAATTTAGTTGTTCACTAATTAAACAAAACAATAAAAATCTTCTTACACCACTACTAACTCTAATCTTGTAAGTTGATTCCAACCCATCAAAAATGAATTACTAAATACTTCATTAACCTACACTATATCATTTAAAAATATTGATATCATACAATAATTATAAAACTAGATTCCCCACAGAGTCAGTTGTAGGTTGCGGGAGATATAAACCTATCTAAATGACCGAGTTTCCTATCAACACCCAGCCTAAAATTGGTCCAAGTGAACCAATTAAATGGATTGACATTATTAACAGGGTTTATAACCCAACAGAGTTGTGGCAAAAAAACCCACTTATCAAACTCTTCATTACTCGACTTTGCATGATTATCCCAACTGCGGTCAGTATGATGTTTTACCATATTAAAATTGCCTCCAATCACCCAATCAACATGAGGAAGGTGATTAGACATCCATCATTTCCCTCTTTTTTGTGAAGTTACAAGATTTTTTTTTGCAAATGTGAATTCACATATTCCCTTTAAACTTAATACTTCTCACCTTAAAATAACCTCTTGTGTTGATGCTCTAGTTGGCATTTGGAACTCCATCCCTAAACCAAAGGAGGGTGAATCTTATAGGAGTTGGTGGTAGGATGCTATCTCTCAATGCGTTGATTTCTTACATGCCTTTGGTAAGAGAGTGGCATGGCAACGAAGATGTACAAAAAAATATTTACAAGGAAAGATAGCGTTGAAGAGAAAGTTGCTTAACTTAAATCCAAACAATACTACTCTTCAAACTTACATAGCCACCATTGAAACTCAATTTCATAAATTTGATATCTACAGGGGACAAGGGGCTAAAATCAAGGCTAGATTACATTGGTTTAAAGAGGGTAATAGAGGTTCTAAGTATTTCTTTAATTACTTGAATTACAAACATAAAGAGGAATACATTGGATCGATATAGGATGAGAATGGAAAGATTTACACAAACCCAATTGAGGTCAAAAACATATTTCAGGATTTTTATGAGAAGCTTTTTAGAGAGGGTCTGTATTGGGATGATGCCCAATTAATTTTAGAAGATATCTTCAAAGGAATCATTCCTAGAAAGGTGGACTAAGAGTATAGTCAATATATTGACCATGTCCTTTCCATTGAAGAGTTGGAACATGTTGTCTTCTCAATGGCTCCTAACAAAAGTTGAGGGATTGATGGACTATTGATTGAATTTTACCAAACATTATGGAAATACATCAAGGAAGACTTTTACTTAGTTTATTTGGAAGCTATGAATCAAGGATCGTTGGGCCAAACATTAACAAATGTCAAATCAAATTTATTCCAAAAGGGAAAAACATGGACCTCATCTTTGGATGATGGCCTATTACATTGCTCAATACCTCATATAAAATTATTGTTATAGCCTTAGCCACTAGGATTAAACCGGTGGCTAAATGGATTGTAAGACCTAAACAGACAAGGTTCCTTAGTTGTAGGTTTATACTAGATAATTTAATCTTGGCCTAGGAAACAAGTGAATGGGCCCAAAAAACAAGGCAAAATGCTTTGTTGGTCAAGCTTGGTTTTGATAAAGCCTACAACCAGATGTGGTGGAGGTTTATTATTAAATTGATACAATGGTTGGGGTTCAGTCCTAAAATATGCAAGCATTTTCAAATGTTGTTTAATGAGGCGAATGCCCAACTGATGATAAACAATTCAATGACTGATACTTTTCCCTTACAATGTTCGATTAGACAGGGTTGCCTTTTATCACCTTTTCTTTATGTTCTAGCAGTTAATGCTCTTGGTTATTTGCTAGAAAAATACAATCAGATAAATTTGATTAAGGGAATTTCTATTCCCAATAATGAAATTGTGTTAAACTCTCACTTTGTTAATGCCAATCTAAGTCTATTTATTCAGAATTCTAAATTTGAAATTGAAAATGTTCAATAGGTTTTAAATATTTACTACGAGGTTTCAGATTCTAAATTGGCTCATCATAAAATTGAATTCATAATGTTACAATCTGACCCTATTCGAGAATGGATTCCTAAAGAGTGAATTCAAATAAAACATGGGTAGATTGCAAGGTATCTTGGTATACCCTTTGGAATAGGGGTTATGCTTCATGATATGTGGAGTTGGTTTATCAATAGATTGAAAAATAAAATCTTTAATTGGGGGAATAAATTTATTTCCCTAGCTGGTAGAATACAAGTGATAAACCGGATTTTTTTGGCCTCCCATGTTTATTATTCCTCATGTTGGATGCCTTCCAAAAAAGATTATGAAGACTTAGCTAAACTCATTCATCAATTTCTTTGGTCAAATTGGGATGGAAAAATGGGTTTTAGGGCCTCTTCTTGGCTAAATTGTATACAACCTAAGTGCAAAGGGGGGTTGGGCCTTTTGGATCCTAGGGCACAAGGGATTTTCTTATCTGCTAAGTGGATAATACAAGTTGTTTTAGGAGAAGAAAAATGGAAAATTCTAGTTTAGCATCGTATTTCAATTGTTGTAGTGAATAACAAGTGGAAAAATGTGGGATGGCTGGATAAAATTATGCTTACCCCTTTATTGTGCTAAAGTTTATTTCCCGTTACAATCTATATGGAAGGCTTGGCAATAGGTATGTGGGTTTCTAAATTGGAAACAAGACTCCTTGCATCATGGTTTCAGCTTTTCTATGTCTTCTATTTGGTAGAATAAACTTGTCCAATACCATGGGCAACCACTTGTTGTCACCTTTCCTTAGCAAGTGCTTTATATTTTCAAGAAAGGAGTGAAACAATTTAATGAGATATGGAATTTTGTCCCTAGATTGGGCCAGTTGGCAAGATATCAAGAATGTATTCATCTTAAATAGCAGGTATAAAGGCTTCATGGTCTTTGTCAAATCACTGGTTCCTGTGGATCTCCTTATGAAAATATGTACACCCTTACATTGCAACGTGTTCAAGGATTGGTGATGGATTGATAAATATCACTTTTTCTCATTCCCCTTGAAGAAGATTTACTTTAAGCTTCTCTCGGATATGAAGTTAAATCCAAGACTCAATATAAAATGGAGTTGTAATTTTTAGGAAAAGAAATGGAGAAGTTTAAGTGCACAAGTCTAGAAGTCTAAGGCAGAGGCCAATGCACAAATTCTGACTTGGAAAATTTTGCATCATAAGCTTCTTGTAGGGGATTGGATAAAATGTTGGAAAATTCAAGCAGCTAAATGCCCATTTTGTCTGTGGAGTGAAACCATTAAACATATTTTTTGGGATTGCTTTAGAGCAAGAGTAAAATGGAACATATTTTTTGGTCAATTAAATGTTGTGTTTGATCATGCCTTACGTTGGAAAGAATCTTTATTTGGTGTTAAACTTCATAATAATATAGTTGTTGATTCTATGAGACAATGCTCACAGTGGAGGATGAGGCTCAAAAATGGTGATATCAACAAGCATTTGGACAAGATTAAACTTCATTTTTTGCAGCCACACACAAGGGAACTTCATGGTGGCAAATATTTACAAAAAAAAAATTAAGCTCAAAGTGTAATGACTGTTCAATTGAGTTTCTTGTTGTATTCTTGGTTGCAAGTCACAGTTGTGTAATTGTAAGTATTTTTCCTTATTCTGAATTTTGTCACTAGTGGCGAATTTTGTATTGATTGGCTGGAATTTCTCAATTGGGACAGTGTTATTGGTTTTCATAGCTATGTATGCTTCATTTGTGATGGTGTTCGTTTTAGTTGTCCTTCTTTCTTCAATCCCTTAATTAGACTGTTATTTATTTTATTTGTAATTCTTCTTCCAACATTTTTCAATACAAATAAACAAAACTATATTAAATTCATTAATAAAATTGATACTTTGATGGGAATGCAAAACATATATTTTTGTTTACCACTATCCTAAAAGTGCGAAAAATTAATCATCCCACACATATTTTTTCATAATCCACAATATATAAATAAATTTGTATAGTCACAAATTATTTAAGATGGGGTGCTACAAGCCACGACCTATCATAAATCTAGATATCACGTGATGTCATTTTCATATCCAAGATAAGTTGTAGTCTCCACAAAATTGCTCTTTGGTGGATGTCCATACCAATTTAATTATTATTATACTTGCCCTCCAACTACCCCTTTAATTTTGTCCCCATTCTTCTCCTTAATATAGTTGACTAGGGAGGGTCCCCCATTCTTATATACTTTTCAATCTTTCCACTCCATGATTGTTAATTCCCTTCAATCTCTTTCCTTCCTTTTCCATTGAAATATCTTTTCTTTTTATTTCATTTATTATCTTACTCATAGCATCGGGATGTGGCAAGGTAAGATGAAAGCTAAATTATTTATTTTTTGATTATAATATTGTATTTATTTGAAATTAAGACTAGCAATTGCACCTTGATGTGCAATAGATACATAGAAAATATTTTTTTTATATACATATTTTACAATAGGTACACCGTAGATTTATTTTTTTTATACATATTATTACATATATTGATTTGTAATTTTATGAGTGTTCTCACTCAAAAATGAGTTCAATATACAAACTTATGAATGGTAAAAGAAAGATAAACTTTTAAAACAAAACTGTTCATCTGATATAGGTGATAAAAAATAAGGTAATTGATTTTATTGTTATATATTTGCGTGTATTGTGGTGAAGTAATCATTTTATTATTTCTTACTTGACATTTTTGCGCCCTGTTAAATCATACAGTAAACTAATGTTCTTTTTACATGATTAATGCTTGAGCTCTTCGGACAAAGAAATGTTTGTATTGTATATTGATTAAAAAAAAAAATTGCTGAGTTTTCAGGATTTGTAGTAAGAAATATTGTAGAAAATAAATTAAAAAATAACAGACCTATGACAATAATCTTTACCAATGACAATTTAGAACAATCGTTCTATATCAGCAATAATTTCTCTGAAATAGAAAAGAATTATTAGAGTCAGATTTGGTTTAACATGGTAAACAAGAAATAAAACAATATGATTTAGGATTGGGAACAACTCTCAAAGCGTCACACTAGTCATACCTATCTGTTGACACATCTTCCCTGTACACAGCCTTTGTTGACACATCTTCCCTATACAGAACACAAAACTATAATTTATAGAAGATAAAGTGAAATTTAAAGCATTTTGTACCAGTGAAGATTGAATAATTTCCCTCTACTCTGGAACTTTAAGCAGATCATCGCTTTGGGAAAGCCTATAACATAAGCACATGAGAGATCTGTATGACCATTACTGATACAAATGACATCCCCAATGCTATCAAGATGTGGATTACTCTTGTCCGCATCGTCCAAATTCAATTTTACGAGACCATTGGTTTTGATTCACACCTAGGGACATTGGTTATTTTCCTAGAGCATTCAACCCTCAACTTCATGTAAGCAGCACAGCGACAAAAAAATACCACATTCGATAAATCTAAAACCTCATCTCTTATCCCCTTTCCTCAAGACAATTTACATGTTTTGACTGCAAGAAGCTAAAATTTTGGACCTTAAAAGTTGATTGTATTTGTTAAAGATAAATTTCTGCAAAGCTGATTGCATCGAGCAACCTCCTAAACTTTGCACCAAATAAAAAAATATAAAAATCCTTAATCAAAGAGTCAAAAGCCACATGGCTGAGATGAGCTTCCAATGTCACAATTCCTCAATAATTAATATTACCAGTTTTTTGTGATGGTTTCATATAAGAAGGCTGCATTTCGAAACCAAAATATGTTTATTTTGTCTATGAAGATTGAGCTGCTAATTCCTTTTGACTCCTCATTTCCAAGACTTTTTTGTGGGAGTTTGAGCGTTCAAGTAGGGAATTTTTCATGGGCTATTTCTTTTTGTTTGGGGCTATTTCTTTTTCATGGTGGTGTTGAAACTTTTGATTCGTTGTAAATGTATACGCAGTATTCTGTTTAACTAGTGGCAAGTGAATTTTTTTTTTGAAATTGTAAGATTTTGAGGAAAAAGTATTGATGTATAGGACAAAATTGCAACGTTTCCAAAGCAAGTTATTCAAACAATATAGTAGAAATGATCGTGAACTTCAAGACGATGGTCTGGATCTAAATCTTGTTATGTTTGCTTTCCTGTCGATTAATTAAACTTGTTGTGACACCACAAGCTTCACTAAACTTTAAAAAAAATAAAGTGGTAGAGGCATAGGTAAGGCATTTGAACTATATGATAAAACACCCTTATAAAATGTGGGGCAGAAAAAACGTAAGAGCATTTGGCAGGTGTGGCACATTCAATATGAACATTTTTTTTGCAAATAGTTCACGTTTAACTGTGTTCATCGACCCACGTGTCTTGTCTACACTACCATTGTTGCATGGGAACATGTAAACCTCCACGTGCCTTGACTAAGTTTCATTCTTTTGCATGCATCTTGAATATGGAGGGTATGAGAAGAGAAAATAGATAGTAAATTTTTCTCACCGTTTAATATCTCCAGCATAACCATGCCGTTACTTTAGACATCAGAGTTGGATGTAATGGGTAAATTGGCGACCTGTTGCAAAACCTATGTTAAACAGGGAGTCCCAATCTAGTGTCTTTGGGTGTTGTTGATAATCACTACCTCCATGTGAAATTGCTTCTCCCCTTGCTCATTTCCTTCCAGTTGCATGAATGCAAATGTGACCTTGTTTTCATCCATATAAATTGTTCCAAACCCACCCGAACCTACCTTGTCTGTAAAATTCTTTGTACAATATTGTAGATCTTTGTAGGAAAACTAACAAGGTTTTAACACATTATATGCACAACAACAAGCTCAACAATGGCAACAGACGAGCCTCCTTCCTTTGTTTATGACATTCTTTCACCTCTGCTCAGCCAAGATGATCTCTCCTGCAATTCTCTTTCTGGAAAGAAATTGCTTGATGAAGCTCCCGATTCTATAGGTGCAATCCTAATATTTTGGGTGTAAAAGGTGTAAAAGTGTCCCCATTGATTTGATTTGTGTATTTGTATCTCTTGTGTTCATATGCATGCTACATTCTTTCAACTTTAAATGAAGATGGTTAGACTAAACTCTCTAATTTTCCATTAAAGTTTAATTGAGGCTTGGATTTATAAGGGTTTTGGATCTAATAAGCACTAGTAGAATTAGATCTTGAATTGGAAAACTTAGAACTCGAGTCCTAAGAATTGTGGTTGGACTAGAGGGTTCCTACTATTTTATGGTAAGAGATAGGTGACCCAAAAGATACTATGTGCAAGGAATCAAGTGTCGGAGAAATAGAGTATTTGTCCCTCAAAGTCTCAAGTTCAAACTCACTAGAGGATCCCAGTGCTGAGTCGATTATCCCTGTGATGGTTTCACAAGTGGAGGACAAGTTAAAGGCTATTATTGAGTTTCCCTATCTCACAAAAAAGATAACAAGCCCCCTTGCTATTGCTTCATCAAAGTATTGCTTCTTAGCTGGTTCAGTTTTAACACATTATATGCTATTACTGTGAAGTGCAACTAAAGTCCATGAATTTTTTGATCCAAAAAGAAAATAAATTGTATAGCTAATATTTGATGCACTAAAAAGGGAAATATTAGGGTAGGAATATTAAAAAGTAATCACTAGAGGATAAATGACAATGAAAGGATGAAAGAGATGAAGCGGACCTAGTCGAAAACAAAGCACAACACCGTGTCCAAAGTCTGAAGTAGAATTCTATTGATCTTTGTGTCTTCACTGCGAAGAAGTATTGTTGATCTTCATGTCTTCACTCTATTGATCTCCATGCCTTCACTGCGGAGAAGTATTGAAAAAAAATCTCATTCTTCTAGATATTATCTAGATATAGTGGACCAACAGTTGGGTGAGACTGCAACCAAGATAATTGCTAGCAAAATAGTTGTACAAAGGTGGCAAGGAGTAGGTAGGATGCAGTGATCACAGGCAAGGAGTAGTGATTAGTAGTCAAGTTGTGCATAAAGAATATCGCAGATGATCAGACAAGGTGCCACAAGAAGTAATGAACATAACTGTTGTTGAATTTAATGGATCATCTGACATGTGTCAAATCTTATATGTCATAAAGCTATCACATGGGTTAAAAAATTACTACGAGAGCAATCGATGGTGGAAATTATTTTAATCATCTCCCAGCCATGTTGAAAGAGGTGAACCGTCGATTCATAAAGTTAGGTTGCTCTCTTTCAAATTGGATACGCCTTCAACGTAAAATATTAAATATTATTTAGTAAGATATTCATTTGAGGTGGTTTTTTAGCAACAATACAAGAATATGATACAAATTATGTCCTCAATGAATTGTAATCATCTGCGTTGCTGAATTGACGGGTTGAATGGATGTCTTTAAAGGATGTGAAAATTTTGTGAAGGCATTTACAATTAAATATATATAAAGAAGAGATATAAATGATGTTTGAGTGAAATATAAATTGATTTTTTTTTTCCAAAAAGTTTTATTAGATGCTATGAAATCTTAAAATGACAACTTTGTAAGATTCTAGAGTTCAATATACATCATGTATTAAACTTCATTTCATAAGCACATGTACATACACAATATTATATACTTAGAGTTATTACAATGTATATAGTGGATGAAGATGTTAATATATGACACAAATTTTTTAAGTTAGTTATATGGGATCTTGAATTATATTATATAATTAGGAGGTCCACATGGGTTTAGTAATTTACTTTTCCATTATCTTATTAGGAGGGTGTATATATAAAGAAGGAGAATATCATTGTAACGATATGCGAAGAGTATGTTAAGTGTTTGGGATCTCTTAGAGATATAACACAAAGTGCTATTTTCATAAGGAGTATTATATGGTGTTGCCCTACCTTAAGGGTTTATTATATTTTTGTATATATTGGATATTAGGGCATCTTGTCACATGCTATTGAATTTTCCTAGTTTAATGACTAAATGATTATATAATTTTTTTAATAGCAAACAATCAAGCAAGACAATTTGATTATATTTATATTTAGTATTTTTTAAGCATAAATAAGAATGATTATGCTAATAATTAACTATGCCAACAAAACATGAATCATTAACACTCTCACATTGGAGAGAGATATCATCAAGGAGAAGGTTTTAACCAATGAACACAACTTATCATGATGGAACAAACACTCACTTAGAATTAGACTCATGTAGTCAAGTTGCATATGTGTGTGAATATGAAGGGTGCATATAGATATTTGCATGAGAATAAAATTTCTTTATATAAATCTAGGGTAACTAAATAATCTAGAGAACCAATGTCAAGATCCGGTCATGAGCCAAACGTAGCACAAGAATGTGTTGTTGATTGATATGTAATTATGTTTGACACTTTTACAAAATGGACCCCAAACTAAATAGGAATGACATTTTTTTCATTTATTTTTATTATAATAAAAAAATTAAAATAATATTAATAAATAACATTTTATTTTATTTTAAAGGGGATAATTTCACTTCAAAAGAAGAGAATAAAATAATGAAAAAAGGAAGGGGATTCAAAGAATCATATAAGAAAAAATTAGTATTGTTTAGAAGCCTTAAATAAAGGTAGCTTAAAATGAAAGAAATAAAAATAAATAAATAAACTCAAAATAACACCATATGCCCTTTGATGCTTCCAAAATTGCATGCAACCTAGCATGGACAAAATTGGTGAAGGTTGTGAAATCAAGCTACACACTTGCTAGTTGCATTTGGCTAAAAAAATTCTAGTAAATTTCAAAAAAGGGGAGGAAATGAGGAGAAAAGAATAAAAAGGTGAAATGGTTGCAGTCGATCAAGGAAAGGAGGGGAAGAGTTGTTCTAATATAACTATAAAAATAGGGCTTACAAATGTTTTATGTGACCTTGTTGTTTAAACGCCAAGCCAAATTGAAGTGAACATAATTGATTCTCTATGAAAGATTGTGCTTTCCCTAAGGTATGACCGCATATCAGTCATGAAGCACCTCCTATGCACTCATCTCATCTCAATTTCTTGTAGGAGCCATCTATATTATTCTTCAGGAGGTTGTCATGCTTTTTGGAGAAAGCATCCAGGAGGTTATCCATGAGGATTTTGGTGATGGAATGTATGTTATGTCTCGCCTTAGCCATTGATATAGTGTTATCAAGATTATGGTTTATTTTCCTACCATGTTTTTATTGTTTGGTAACCATTAATCAATTTTAAAAACTTTCATCTTAATTTGTTAAAATTGTATCTATTCGACCCAATTGATTGATATGCTTCACTGAGTCAAGTTCTATTAGTGTTGATGGATACATTATAAAAATCTCTTAATATAACCCACAATACATTCTTAGTTAGGAAAATGAATTATTGTAGGCATTAAACTTGGGTGGCAGAGTCAAATGATAAGGCAATTTAATCATCTCCTTTAATTTCTTGTTGAAAATAATTGCTAATCTTTTCCAAAGCATTATATGTGGTGTATTTTTCTATCCATTGATAAGCATGTCCTCTATTCTTGCAATAGAGATGCCACACATATAATTATTACTAGCATATTCTCAAAGAAAATTATCAAGTTTTATGATTATAAAAAATTATGATCTAATAATTGTAATATACTTCAACACTCCTTATCTTGCAACCATTTCATAATTGAATTATTTAATTCTTTTCCTACCAAATAAGTTCAATTATTTATGGGAAACAAACACCCTTTACAAGTTTTTTCTATTCACGTCTCTATAGGAAAGGAAATCACACTAGAAATAATTATTTTTCTCACAATTTTTAATGAAGAACCATTTTAAATTGATCAAAAACAGATGATTAGAATTTAGAGAATTGAGTCAACAAGATTTACAAAAATAGTTTAGATTTCATTTAACTATTTTAGGAATCCATTAATTTTGTAGTGCTAAATGCAATAATGGCAAAGCTTGAGTCACTTTTCTTTCCTCAACAAATGATTCAAAAGGCATAATTTTGTTCTTGTTTGCTGCTTTATATTTCCTTTTAAATATTGTAGGTTAGGTTTGAATAAATGGAGAAATTTAAGATAAATGTGTAAAGTTTGAATTGATATTTCATTAGAATTTCAAATAAATTTGTATCGTTGGTTTCTCTCAATTTTTCCATTTTGATTTAGTGTATATTGGAGGGTTCTAAAATGAATTTTGTAGTAGTATCAAGATTTAAATTAAATATGGAGGGTTAATGAAAATTCGAGCGTAATTGTTTCATTCCCTTGTATACTTCAATTCACTAAAAATATTGTAATTTGAGTTCACATGAAATGTATGTAATAAAGATACAAAAATATAGAGTTGGACATTTGAAACTTAGACTTTATTTCATATGGTACAAAACTTTAAAATTTTCCTTGTATACATGGTGAGATTTCAAGTAGTTAGTTTCAATTTTAGTTGAATTATCCTCAGCTAGAAGGCTCATTTGAAAATTCTAAGGGAACCTTTGATTTGTGTCCCATAAAATGATTGTGGCTTAACCCAACAAATCTATGATGGGCATCTTTGAAGGATGGTCATGAAAATTGTACTAGAGGGGTAAATAGATATTTCACAAGCACTTGTATAAACTAGCACAAACCATGTAAAATTAGGTTTATTGAACAAGTTAATAGATGGATACTTCAAATTTTATGTGGTAGGGTTTGATGAGGATTTTAGCACCATGGTTCCAAGGAGAATCTAATAGATTAGTCAAGATAGAACATCATACAAGATATTCTTGAATTTCAACCACTAGTTGTCAACTAATTTGTTGTTGAAGATATTATAAATATCTTGAATTAGAATTGTCATGCTATCAAACTGTTGTTATACTTAAAATTAGTGGATTGAGTTGTAGAGAGAATTACTCACACATTTTAAGAATATTACAAAAATGTTTATGGGTTTTGTTGTATATTTTTTCTCCCTTTTGAAACATATTGAAATTCATGAATGTTTGAATGCTACTCTATTTCACTGTAATCAACAAATTATAAATTTGAAGTGGCATGTGATGAAAATATTTGATTTAAATGGGTATTTTCATTACATGCAAGGGTATTATTATGAAATTGAGTAAATTTATTAATTGGTGTTATCCCTCCACTAATTCTAGAAGGGTTTTGGATTTGGGAAAATAGCAAAGGAGGAAGCAAGACCTCTTGTCCCTAAATTTAACTAGTTTGAACGGATTTAGGAAATTTTTGTTGTATTGTAGGTTGGATCCCTTGGTGAATTGATCCATAAACATCATTACCTTGAAAATATATTATTTATGCTAAAATTTAAAGGACTAAATATCAATTACAAGCTTGTCTACTAATATTTTTTACCTATCCTATTGAATTTCCAATTATCATTGTGAGATGATTGGGACATTTTATACTGTAAATATTGTTGTTGTTGGTTTCATTCTTCAATACATTGCTTGGGTTCATATACACTCTCTTTCATAATATATGTGATCAATGGAAATGTGCAATTGTTGTGTGAGCATGCTTGTTTGTTAGTGATTCACTTAGTACCTAGATTTAATCATGCATGTTGCCACATACTACTATGTCCTTTATGATGGGTCGATCTTCTATAAAGGAGTAGTACAGGGAAGCTAATGATTCATGGTAGAGTGGATATCACCTCGATGATGCTCTCTCTCTCTCTTCAACTTCAAGTTATGGAGAAAGGAAATGGAAGAGGTTCTATAATGCAATTGTTGATGTAGTTATATATCTTGTTATATATTGATTGAAAAGAGTAGATGACTCTTATTTTCTCATATTGTCATTTACAGTTGATTTTTTTATGGAAGAGTATGGATACTATAATTAGATGGTTGTATATATCATCAATTTGGTTTCAAGATGTGTGTGCCTACATCTATAAATAAAATGATTGACTTTTATAGTTATGCTAAAGTATTATAATTGAAATTTTTTTTTAGACTACAAGAATTGGGTAGCCCCCTATAAACTACAGTGTGCTTGGTAAAAAAAATTCACGTGACCGATGATGCTGGTGTGGCATGCCCTCTGGTACCATGAGGATAGGGGAGAATAGACCTTGTGACCGCTTGCCTGCAATAGGATGTTTTAGCCAATCGAGCTAGGCCCCTCACCCCAATTGAACTTATGTTAATGATAATGGTTGTAAAATTAATGCTAGAAAAGGAAAAAAATAGTCTAAGTGTTTAGCTCTTTGCATTTGAGTAACCATTATGTTTAATTATTCATTAAATTATATATTTTATTAAGTGGTTATGAGTAGATATTACATATATTGGCCTATGAATGTCCTGTGTGTGTGATCCCTCTTTTACATTATTTTATTGTAATTATTATGTTTAGATATTATCACATGATCAAATCATTAGAACAAATTTTAATTTTGAATTATATTTCATTTATTAGATAAGTATCTGCATGTTTCTTAAGTAATTAGTGTCTACAATTTTTTTGGTTTTGCCATAAATCCACATCAATTTATATTAATCTATTTAAAGTCCTTATTTATTTTGAACTTGTGGCTTAAAAATAGATAGAAATTAGTTGAATTAATTGTGAACAAAAACTAAATTATGATAATCCACTTAAATTTAGATATTTTTGATTGAATCAATTTTCAACATAATTGTAGGTGGTGACAAACTTCTAAAATGTTTCCTTAAATAATTTTCAAAACTCAATAAGAAAAGTTTTTTTTATAAAAAAATATTATTGGTATTTTTTGTTTTTAAACTAAAAAATCCAAATATTTAAAATAAAAGGAGCATGTTAAGAAGCAGACATTACCCAACATGGTGTTATTGAAGATTTGATGAGGATGACATTCTCTAACTTTGACATATATGAGTTTTACAGTTCTTATTTTTATATGATAGTGCACTTGGTTAGGATGAAGGGAGTGGAGTGGGTAAGTGATTAGGGCTTGAGGCATGGCCTTATCCTAGTGTAATGCATGTGGTAATTGATAGGTTTACATTGAAAGAGAAAAAAGACCCATGCAGAAAAGAGGAAAAAAGGGACATTGGAGTCATTGGAGTTCCTTGGGTCCTTGAAACAAGTATGTAGTGCAATGAATATGTGGTTGAAGGATATCGACTACATGGTTATGTGTTAGGTGTAACAAAGTTGATTTAATAGAATTTCTCCTAAGATATTTCAAAAGAGTTAAGGCATATGGAGAGATTAAGTAAATTTCCTCATTGGGTGTTGGGGATATGTTGTTACTTCCCACGTGGCTATAATTAGTGACTAGATGTAAAGGTTTTTCCTACTAAATAGTAATATTTTGGCATGGTTTTCCCATTGGATTAATATGGATTTTCTCTTCTTTTATCCCTCTTGTATGTCTATCATGGTTTGTGATTCATATGTAAATATTTAAATTTACTCTAATATACCTTCTATATATCTATCTTACATTCTACTACTCTTCCTAAACATAGTTTCCACTATGAGTTGATTGTAAAGTGACATGGGATGATAGGGTTTGCAAGTACAACTTAGGGGAAAGTAAGAATAGAAGTAAATGTCACATTACATGATCTCTAAGATGAAGGGTTTAAAGAAACAAGTCTATTATTGTCCCAATTGATCAATATTCATGCTAGATGGAATAATTTAGTATAGCTTTTAAAATTACAAGATTATACATGTAAAAGACTATAGCAAAAGAAGACCTCTTAATGAGAGGTCAATCATGTGAAGGTGATATAAATAAGATATACTAAGTTTTAAAGAGTCATTAGTTCCCTTGAACAAATTTAATATTTAAAACCTTGTCCAACACAAAGATCTCATGCAATGAATATATCAAAAGGAACAATGGTGTACTTAGATTCCCAATTAATTAGAAGAGAGAAAATAATTAAATTTAGGAAGAAGTAAATAATCACACAATAGGGAAAATCCCATGCGATTTCTAAGGAGGGTGGTTCAATATTACAAATATATTGTGGGGTATAATAAGGAATATAAGTCACTTTTATAAATTTTCATCACAACTTGGCTACCAATTCAAATAGAAAAGGATATCCTACTACTTTTACCCCACTCCATGTTATTCATATCAAGAGCATTCACTACTGACTCGACCCAAAAGACCATATTGATGTTGTTTTTGTTCTAGCTTATAGTTTCTAGCACATATAATAGCAAAATGTTCAAAAAAATTATGTGGTACCATTAGTAAGTATACCAAGCTATTCTAGGTCCCTATTATTGTAATGTTGTCTTAGTATATCATAAGTGCCTTTTTTTATTAATGGATTTCAACTATAGTTAAGAATTACAACCATTGGTAAGTATGTCAAGTTTCTCTAGTTCCTTTTTGTTGTAATGTTTTCTTACTATCATAAGTGATATATTTATTAATAGGTAAAATATCTAGTTAAGAATGACAACCATTAAATCCTAGATTCAATGGTTATGAATTGATTTAAATGAGATCTATGTACTTTTTATTTATGATAAAAACTAAAACACATAGCATTCATTGCATTAAAAGGAACTTAAATGGTACATTATGATTAGTCACGCAAGAAGTGATACCTTAGTTTTTTATTGTATGGGTAATTCTAGAAGGTTGTGTTTATTTATCAGAGCAACCATATTCATGGAGACTTTGGAGGAGCCAGATGAAGTGGCTAGTTGATTGGGTATTTCTAGCAACTCAGTTTACAAGTAGTGTAGTACTAGGGATGTGTTAGTGATTTCTATGGAGTAGTTGGCATTTCATGGTCATAATATTATGTTTAATGGAAAATATATGTGTATAAAAAATATGATGTATAATTTTAGACTTAGAAATACCAACAAAAAGATAACACAGACTACCTATACTTGGAATACCAATAAAAAAATAATGACCCTCAATAGTTCTTGACAACTCTAATAGTTGTTCTAGGGGTGTGTTTTAACAATATAAACATAATTGGTAGCTTCTCACTATTGAGGTAGAGCCCATCTTCCATATTATTGAATGCATGTTTTAAATTTGGAAAATACCCTACTACCTTCCTCTCCCAAATAATTCCCCCAACTTTGCTTACATCTCCTTTATCTATGGATGTTATTTATCTCTTGTACCAAAAAAGGTACCATTTTATGCTCTTCAATACAACTATGTCCACATATATTTTAGATTCCTCTATCTTTCATCAATCTACTCAACTTTTTAAACTCGCCCCACTTGCTTAGTATAGATGTTTGAAAAAATATAACTTGCAACATATTCAAGATCCAACTCAAAAATAAGAGATTTTGTAAATGCTCTTACCTTATATTCTTATGTGGTCTACAAACACTAAGCAAACATGTCCACACCAATTATAGGTTTAATTGGAATTCAATGATAATGTTTATATTTTCTTCAACATAGCCAAAACAACCAATAAGGTCAACCATGCACACATAATGATCTATTGTAGGCATACAATAGTAAGAGTTAGTTATTTAATTAAAGTATTTAGAAACTTCATTCTTAAAATTATCATGGCTATAGTTGGTGGAAAATTCTCAAATTTACATAACTCAATAAGTAGAAAATAATAACAAATATTGGTATTTGTTGGTTTTCAAAAAAAATTCAAATAATTAAAAATAAAAAGGATCATATTAAGAAGAAAATAGTACTCAACTTGGCATTATTGAATATTTGATGAGGACAATACTCTTTAAATTTGGCATATATGAGTGTTTCAATTCTTATTTTTTAGGACAGTGCATTTGGTTAGGATGAAGGTAGTGGAGTGGGTTAGTGGTTAGGTCTTGAGGTAGTAATATGGTACGCTAAAAGGGGAAATAATGATAATTATGCAACTAAAATAATGGAAGGACTAGCCAACATCAAAATTGATATCTTACTCTAATTGAACAATGCTCTAGATGGGATACAAGCCAATAAGAAAACTATTGAACCATTAGCCATGTATTGCCCACGGTGTAGAGAGAAGCATCCACTCAAAGAATTCCCCTTGAATTAGATTGAGTTATGAGGAATTTTTGAAATGATATATCCTACAAATGAAAGTATTTTGTTGCTTGAGATTAAAAAACCACTTAAAAAATATATTATGGGTTGAGGAAGAACTAAACTTCATTGGGAAAAATAACCAAATTTCAATTTTAACCAATATCCTAGATAGTTTGGACCTCAAATTCCCCCAAATTAGGGACCAAGCCAATTCTCTAGACCTTGGGGAGGTACACCTTGATAAATTCCACCTCAATGAAGGTCACCATGGACTCTGCCTAAGTGGATGAATCCATCATGGACTACTCCTTAATCAGCTCTAGCAGTCATGGTCACCTCAACATAATTAGAGACCAAGACATTGTGGAAGTCAACCACAAGCTTTGTTGCTTGGATTGTCTCAATAATCATATAAAAATACTAGTGAATCAATAAATTAACCATAATTACCTACCCAATCTATACCCAATCTAAAGAATAATAGTCCATAGTAAATAGTTTATAATGCATATCAAATAATACAACACTAAGTGCGATCAAACTCAATGATATATAACTACACTCCTACAAAAATTCAACAAAACCTCATTCCATAGATTTATTTAGGGTGGGAAAAACTATAATTGATAACAATGGTACAAGGAAATATCTAGGAAAGCTATGAAAACCAAAAGACTCCAAAGAAACTCCTACTTCAATATCGACCCCCTTTCTCGAGTGACTGTGACAATATAATGTTGCTCCAAAGGACTCCAAAAAGATTTGTAGGAATCTTAGTTGATTAGAGAGCTCCCAAAAATCACCATCAAAATTAATCTACTACAATCCATCAAAGATATCCTAAAATAAATCAAACAATCAAGAGTTTATGCTTTAAAACCTTGGAAGGAAGAATAAGTTACCAACCAACATCCACGTGGGAGGAAAGATTTCCAATATCTTTTTCAAGAAAATTGATTTCACCAAAGTATGGAGACCGAAGTAGTCCTATCATTTTGGTGGTTATAAAAGGGATGTCAATTTCAAATGTATTGATTAAACTAGGGTCTTCAATCAATGTGATGACTACATATAATCTATGACTAACATGTAGTCGACATCCATAAGTTTGCAAATAGCTAACCAATCAATCACTATAATTGAAATAGTATTGAAGGAAATTATTATCATAATAGATACCTAAGAGTACCCTATAGACTTCCTTATCCTTTTAGCCCAGAAGAAAATACCAGGATACCCAATTATATTGGGCCAACCTTGAAGCCATAACAATAGTCCTCATTGATTTTTAATCAAGAAACATAAATATTTCTAATGGGAGTTGTAAGGAAAAGCATAGTTGTGGAATACGCTTTCCTAACGCTAAAACCTCAGAGGAGAAGTGAAAAAAACCATCATTCTAAAACTTTCATACACTTAAGATGCATACATACAAGATAACAAGAGTAACAGAAATCAAAGAAAAACAAACACACACAGATAACACCAGATATACGTGGGAAAACCCTTCTCGGGAAAAAACCCACCAGACCAAGAGAAATCACTTTGTATTACAATAAAAAGATTACATACAAAGTTTACAAACCTCTCTCTATGATATTAGCTCACAGCAATAGCATAACACACTTTCTTACAGACAGCTCTCTCATAGACTTATTTCTCTTTGTTACAATGCTATATCAACATACAAAGGAAAATACACTATGTCACACATTTTCAGTCTGTTCAAAACTTCTTCTCATCAACCGACCAATCAGGTGTCTTAATTATACACCTTCCTTCTAACAAACGAATCTGATCTCCTCCTGTCCAAGTCATCTACAAACAGGCATCAGGCCGCCCTGTATTTAATTCTGCTTCCTATAATCGGATCATGTCACCCGTCGAATCAATCCTTCTAGATAATGCTTTCACCTCTTCAAACTTCAGCCAATCAGTCATTGATAACTCGTCATGTGTCGCCTTGCCATTCATTCACTACTTTATGTCAAGTCAAATTAGTCAAACAAGCATCGAGCACCTCTTACTGCGCCACCGCAGGCAAGTCAAATGACCCTCACGGTAGAGTGGTGTACCGCGCTACCACCCAGCTCAGACTAAGCCTTCGCGGTTTGGCGGTAGATATACCACACCACCACGACCGAGCGATGATACTGTCACAGTATAGCAGTAAGTAGTCAACCACTAGCCTGCCACCTTCACCGTGCCACCGTGACATGGCCAAAAGGTCATCGCGGTATGGCGGTAACTGTCTACGCCGACCATCACGGCTTATCGCGCCACCACACCTTGACTACAAGACCTTCACAATAAGGAGGTAGCCACCTGCATTTTCTATCATGGTTTATCACACCACTAGGCCATGGCCAAAATTTCACCATGGTGTGGCGATAAACGTTCTCGCCAACTACCACCCTTCACCGTGCCACCACACCACCTCCGAGCAGCCCCTATGGTACTGAGGACAATGATCCTGTTGACCACCCAATCCACTACATCGCCGCCAGGGTACACGAGTGACTTCATGGTATGGTGGCAACACCGCCCAACCGTGAACCAAACAACAAAGGCTCAAGGTAAAGCAGTAAACCACGCAACCGCGCCTCTATGAACTGTTCCTCGCGGTAAAGCGATAAAGGCCAGAAATGAAAGAAATCTGCCAAGTATTTCTTAGAGGTACAAGCCAGAAGTTGAGGCACCTATTTCCAACAAGCTCCCACTTGACGAAGACTTACTGGCTTCCTCTAGACTTTGAATTTACTGACGATCATAGGCCCCAAGGCCCATCAAAATTGCACACCATCTAAACTTGTTTGTGCTCACTGGATTTGTCAATTCATCTACAACATTCTTCAAAGTACCCAGCTTCTCTAAAGAGACCTTTCCATCCTCCACCATATCTCTCATGAAGTGATACTGCACATTGATATGTTTCGTCTTGGCATGGAAAGTTGGATTTTTTGCCAAACAAATGGCTCTCTGACTATCACAGCAAATAGTAATCTGCCATGCATCAAAACCAATGTCAGAACACAAATGAATGAGCCAAACAACTTCTTTGCAAGCGTGTGTTACTTTGTGGTGGACAAAGCGACTACAACTTGTCGCTTTCTCATCTAGCTAATCACACCACCATTCAACATGAAAGTATATCCACTGGTGGATCTTCAGTTGTCAATGTCCCCTGCCCAATCAGAATCCACATATCCACGAATGCTAAGAGTTTTTTGTGATGCAACCAAATTACCATGGTAACACAAAGCAAATTCTGAAGTTCCCTTTAAATATCTGAACACTCTCTTCACAACATCCCAATGTGTCCTCGTATTTTCCATAAAACAGCTAAGAACTCCCACTGCTTAGGAAATGTCTGGCCTTGTACAGACCATTGCATACATTAAACTACCAAAAACACTTGACTAAGGCACCCTGGTCATGTCCTCCATCTCAATAGGATATTTTGGACAATCTTCAATAGATAGCTTCCTTCCTTGCAAAACTAGAACAACTAGCTGCTTGTAATCATTCATATCAAATCTCTCCAAAATAGTGTTAACATACTTACTTTGGTTAACCCAAAGATTTCTACTTGTTTTGTACCTGGTTATTTCCATCCCCAGAATATACCTTGTTGCACTTAGATCTTTCATTTTGAACTTTGCAGACAACTGAGACTTAAGATCAGAAATCATAGTCTTACTATTTCCTATGAACAACATATCATCCACATACATGGTAATAATAAGCACATGATCATTCTCAAATTTGTAATACACACAATGATTAGATTTTGATCTCACAAATCCCATTGACAACACAAAAGTGTCAAACTTCTGGTACCACATTCTAGGTGATTATTTCAAACCATACAGAGATTTCTTTAACTCGTGGACCAAACTTTCTTTACCTTTCTCAATGAAGTGCTCAGGCTGGGACATATAAATTTATTCTTCTAGCTCTCCATGGAGAAACGTTGTTTTCACATCCATTTGCTCAATCTCTAATTCATACACAGTTGCAAGTGACAACATAAATCTGATAGATGTTAGCTTAGCTATAGGGAAAAAAAATTATCCATAATCAATTCCCTCTACTTGGGAATACCCCTTTGCAACCAACCTCACTTTATACTTTTTAGCACTACCATTTAGGCAAGTCTTCTTCTTAAATACCCATTTACAGCCAATAGGCTTTCACCCTTCAGGCAAAGGCACCAAATCCCAGGTTTCATTCTTCTTCAACTATTCCATTTCTTCATTCATGGCTTCCAACTAGGAATTTGAATCAGACATATTAATTGCCTCTTTCACAGTCCTAGGCTCATCAGTGCTAGTAATCAAAGCAAAGGCACAGTTCGAATCTAATATAGAGAAACCATACCTTTCTGGATGATGTCTTTCACGTGTAGACCTTCTTACTAGCTGAGGTTGTGGTTCTTCTTCTTTAGAACTCTCAGAGCTACTAGAACTCTCCTCATTTTCAGGTACACCATGTAGTTCATCTTTTTCTGGAGTTTGACGAATTTCAACTACATCATTCTTCTTTTCTCTTTGATCTGTCTCTAACTGTGGATCAATTATTGAAGGCTTCAACTCACGAAATATTACAATTTTTTTGTACAAAACCTTCTCCGTATCAAGATTCCAAAGTGTTTATCCTTTCACACCAACTCCATAGCTGATGAAAATACATTTAACAGCCTTGTTCTCTAACTTAGATCTTTTCTCATTCAGCACATATGCATATGCCTCACAGCCAAAGACACAAATATGTTTGAGAGAGGGCTTCTTACTAGACCATGCTTCCAAAGGTGTCTTATCAACAAGAGCAAAGCAAGGAGAATGATTTACCAGATAACATGTTGTAGCCACAACCTCAGCCCAAAACTTCTGCTCCAGACCAACACTACTCAACATACTCTTCGCCCTTTTCATTAGTGTCATGTTCAACCTTTCAGCAACTCCATTCTGCTGTGGATTATAAGGTGTAGTTTTATGCCTTTAAATCCCATGGTCTTTACGATACCTTTTGAAATCTGCAGAGCAAAACTCACCGCCATTATCCATCCTCAAACATTTAATTTTCTTTCCAGTCTGATTTTCTACCAAAGTTTTAAATTCTTTAAATCGACTGAACACTTTTTATTTACTCTTAAGAAAGTATATAAATGCCCTTCTTGAAAAATCATCAATAAAAGAAACATAATATCTAGACTTCGATAATGAAGAAACATTCATTGGAACAAACACATCAGAATGAACATAATCTAGTACACCAGAAGATTTATGAGGACTCGAATAAAATGAAACATGGTGTTGCTTTCCATAAATGCAGTGTTCACAAAAATCGAACTCAAGGTTACAATCAACAAGCCCTTCAACAAAATTTTTATTTTTCAAGGTTTTTAAAACTTTCTCACCTATGTGACTGATTCTATGCTGCCACAACATGGTCTTCTCTGCTAGGAGTTTCACCTCCAAGGCATTTGCATCTAGAGGAGCATCAGTCTTCTTCTCTTCACAAACAAATTTTCCTGACTTTTCAGAGAAGTTGTTACATTGAACAGAATGTGAATCCATCTTGTACAGAGTGCCAGTACATACACCCTTAGCCAGCACCATTGTACCTCTAGCCATCTTACATCCTTTACTCGAGAAAGAAACTTCCACACTAGCATCATTCAGCTTACTGACAGAAAGTAAGTTATGAGCCAAACCTGGTATGTGAAGTACATCACCAATCCCTTTGGTTATTTCATTAGGGAATTGTATTTTGACTCTTCCATGACCAAAAATCTCCAATGTTGAATGACTTTCCAGGTACACCTTTCCACCATCATAATTTTTGTACTTAGTGAACCACTCTCTATGAGACGTCATATGGAAATATGCACCTGAGTCAATCAACCAGACATCATTCGATGCTTGAGTTTCCAAGGCTGCAATGAAGGCATCTACATCACTTTGAGAAGAGTCATTGTCCGAAGAGTTATTATTATTCTTCTTCTTCTCCTTACAATCCTTTCAGATATGACTAGGCTACCCACAGTTCCAACATTTCACCTTGGACTTTTTACCAAGAGACTTTGATCTCCCTTCAGATTTGGATTTAGACTTCTTGTCCTTCTTCTTGCCTTTCTCCTTCGATCTACCTCGAACAGCAAGGGCCTCTTTGGCCATCTCTGAAGACTTCCTTTGCATTTCTTCTGATGGCAGTGAAGCAACCACATCTTCCATCTTGAAAGTAGTTGTCATACTTCCAATATCCATTCTAAGATGATCCCAAGTGTCAAGTGATGAACATAACAAAAGCATGCACCGATCCTCCTCCTCTATCTTCACACCCACAGACGCCAACTGAGCAACACTCATATTAAATGAGTTCAGATGGTCTGCAACAGAGGCTCCTTCTTCCATTTTCAAGGAGTACAATTTCTTCCTCAGGAATAACTTATTCACTAGAGACTTTCCTTGATAAATGTCATCAAGCTTCTTCCATAATGAAGTTGCAGACTTCTCCTCATGGACGTTCAGGAGTACAGAATCGTCCAAACTAAGTCTTATCAAGCCTCTAGCTTTTCTATCTGCAAGATCCCAATCTTCTTGTTTCATATTTTGTGGCATAGTTCTAGACACAACAATCCAGACGTCTCTATCCACCAACAAGTCTTCCATTTTGAGTTTCCACAACTCAAAATTGCCACCATTGAATTTTTCAATTTCTACCCTTCCTGATGTACTCCCCATCTCAAACAAAGCTTGGTTCTAACTTTGCAAGACTCCCATTGGAATATTATTAGCACAAAAAACCAGCCCTACTAACAAGGATAACACAACTGTTCGGGCTCTGATACCACTTGTAAGGAAAATCAGAGTTACGTAATATGCTTTCCTAATGCTAAAACCTCATAGGAGAAGTGAAAAAAACCATAATTCTAAAACTTTCATACAATTAAGATGCATACATATAGGATAACAAGAGTAACAGAAATCAAAGAAAAACAAACACACAAAGATAACACCAGATATAAGTGGGAAAACCCTTCTCGAGAAAAAAACCACCAAACCAAGAGAAATCAATTTGTATTACAATAAAAAGATTACATACAAAGTTTATAGACCTCTCTCTGATATTAGCTCACAACAACAACATAACACACTTTCTTACAAACAACTCTCTCATAGACTTATTTCTCTTTGTTACAATGCTATATCAGCATGCAAAGAAAAACACACTATGTTGCACGTTTTCAGTCTGTTCAAAACTTCTTCTCATCAACCAACCAATCAGGTGTCTTAATTATACACCTTCCTTCTGACAAATGAATATGATTTCCTCCTATCCAAGTCATCTTGGAAACACGCATCGGGCCACCTTGTATTTAATTTTGCTTCCTATAATCGGATCTTGTCACCCACCAAATCGAGCCTTGCAGTTAATGCTTTCACCTCTTCAAACTTCGGCCAATCAGTTGTTGATAACTTGCCAGGTGTCGCCTTGCCATTCGTTCACTGCTTCCTATCAAGTCACATTAGTCAAACAAGCATCAAGCACCTCTTACTGCATCACCACAAGCAAGTCAAATGACCCTCACAGTAGAGTGGTGTACCGCGCTACCGCCCAGCTCAAACTAAGCCTTTGCGATCTGACAGTAGACATACCGCACCACCGTAACATGGCCAAAAGGTCATCATGGTATGGCGGTAACTGTCTGCGCCGACCGTCACAGATTACTGTTCCACCACACCTTGACCACAAGACCTCTATGGTAAGGAGGTAGCCACCTGCACTATCCGTCATGGTTTATCGCGCCATCGTGCCATGACCGAAAGGTCGCCGCTGTGTGGTGGTAAACGTTCTCGTCGACTATCGCCCTTCATCGTGCCACCTCCAAGTAGCCCCTATGGTATCGAGGTAAACGTTTTTGCTGACCTCCCAGTCCACCACGTCACCACTAGGGTAGGAGAGTGACTTCGTGGTATGGTGGTAACACCACCCAACCGTGAACCGAACAGTAGAGGCTCGCGGTAAAGCGGTAAACTGCGCAACCGCGCCTCTATGAACTATTCCCTGCGATAAAGCGGTAAAGGCCAAAAATGAAAGAAATCTGCCAAGTCTTTCTCAAAGGTACAAGCCAGAAGTTGAGGCACCTATTTCCAATAGGAGTAAACTAAAAGAACTCTCTATCTAATCACCTACTAAACATTCCATACAATATGACAACAAATTATGGATAGATAATGTTATATATTTAAATGAGGAAGATGCATCCACACTGCCCATGGTCACAATAGTGGAACATTTAGAAGAATACAATGTACAAGAAGAAAAAATGAATTACCTCTGATAAATAAAATATAGTAGGATGTCTATAGATGGCTCCATAGATTTCCAAGTGACTCTTTGAAAGTGTTTAATTATCCTTTTGCATATTTAATTTCACCCCAACTAGGATACCATCTTTCAAACACACTATAATAACATTGTCTTCATTCATGTCATTTAAAAATATTTATCGATTAATCCTTATAATGAAATTAATTATGTTCACTCAAGAGAAAAACAAGTTGTTGTTCATCTAAATAAGCAATTATCCATTAATATTTGATTGAAAATTTAAGAGGAATCTCAATTAAAAAAGATTTTGTAGAACCAAACACAATATTTCACTTGGGAGTATAAATATAAGAAAGGAATTCATCTAATCATGCATACACTATATTAATGTTTGATCTATGAGGCAACCTTAAAGAAGAGCCAATATTTCTTTAAGATAAATAGCGAAAGAAGAAATAGAGAAACTACTATAGGTTGGATTTATCTATCCAATTTTTGATAGTCAATAGGTCTCACCATTAGTAATTCTACCTAAAATAATGGGAAACATAGTGTCTGTATTGATTATATGGGACTAAACAAGGCAACCAAAAAGGATAATTTTCCTCTTTCCTTTATTGACCAAGTTTTAGATAACCTAAATGGAAATCATTATTTATCTTTCTTAGATGGTTTTAGTGGCTATAATAAGATCCAAGTAGCTTTGGGAGATCTAGAAAAAACTATATTCAATTTCCCATTGGGAACGTACACCTACAAAGTCTTACCTTTTGGATTATACGATGCCCCAACCACTTTCCAATAGGTTGTCTTTACAATATTTATGGATTTGATTAATAATTATGTTGAAGTGTACATGAATTATTTCACAATTCATGAATTTTTGTTTGAGGAAGCCTTGAATAGTCTAAACCAAGTACTTGAATGGTGTAAAGAGTATTGATTATCCTTAAATATAGAGAAATATATCCTTATGATGATTAAGGAATCATTCTAGGACATCATGTTTCTAGGAAGGTATTCAATTAGATCCTAAGAAAATTGAACTGATTATGTATATCCCTGCATCCCAAACTCAAATTGAAGTAAGAATTTTTCTAGGGCATGCTAGAGACTATAGATAGTTCATCAAAAACTTTAGTAGAATTGTAAATCCACTATTCACTCAGTTGAAGAAGGATTTTGAGTTCAACTGGACAAGCCAATGTAAATAATATTTTAAATTCATTAAAAATTCCTTGATAACAACACCATTATTAAATGAACCAATTAGGAAGAACCTTTTCACATAGACACAATGCACCTAACCAGGTAATAGAGGTTATATTAGGAAAAACAACCGTTTACTATAGAATATGATGCTTGAGGAGAGTGAATTGGAGTTATCTTGGTATAGAAGGGTCATCTCATAGCATTTGAAATCATGAAATTGAAAGATTGAAAAAAATATTCTATGATAAAGAGATGTTAGCTATTATGCATGCTTTGGCCAAGTCCCAATAATATTTGGTTTGTGGAAGATTTAGGGTGAGGATAGATAATAGTAACTTGAAGCTATTATTTGTCTAACATGACTTGAATATAAAATTTAAAAAGTGGGTGAGCAATCTCCAAGATTATGATTTTGAAATAGAGTACATAAAATGAAAAAAATGTAATTGTTGATGCTCTTTCTAAATAACCTACTCTATGTTATACTTATGTTATTTCTACCAATTGGAAAGTCATTTTATGGTAGAATGTGTTGAAAATACATTTTTTACTAATATCTTTCATGAAATGTGAAGGAAAATGGATTTGTAGTAGAAAATGTTCTCATTTGATATATAAAAAAAATTTGTAGTCCCTAAATCCTAAATGGAGAGAACTTTTCACGATGCACCACTATTGGGCCACCTAAACTTTTACAAGACCTATATTAAAATTAAGTAAATATTCTCATGGAAAGGCCTAAAGAAGGATGTCCTCAAACACATAAGAGAATGCATGACCTATTAGCAAAAAAAAGTAGAACATTCTTTTCCAATGGGTTTGTTTTGGTCATTGTAAGTATCCAAAAGTGCATGGCTCGACATGGCAATTTAATGATGATTTGGTAGTCTATCATATGACCTATGTGACATAAAGTAAACTTTTAATGCAAAAGCATCAATTTTAAGGTGTTTTTATGTTTTATTTGGATGATAGGAATCTAGTTAAGTTGATTTAGGTTTGTGGACTCCATTGGGATCATAATTCAATTGTTAGGTTAGGTTCAATAAGCTAGAAATTCAAATTACTAGTTTCTCACCAAAAGGTAATTTGAATTTTTGAAGAGTTTTTGGTTTGTCACAAGGTTGGGATTGGTCCCTCAACTCTTTTTTTTGGATTTAATGGGTCTATAAGGTCTTAAGAGGACCATGAAATCATGTAAAGTTCATTTCTTTGATGTTTTGGCTTGTGTCTAGGTTGAAAGTTACACCAAAGTGGCATAATTGTCAAATTTTATGACATAATCATTAGGTTTTGTATGGAAAAGGACGAATGCTCACAGATAACTATTTTTTGTAAGTATTTGATGTTGAATCAATGGAATAATATGCTCCAATAAGTATTGGGAGCTGGAAATTAGAAAATACCTTGTTATTTTGAACTTTTATGACAGTTTTTACTATGAAACATTGAGAAACTTGCTTGGTATGACCTATTACGTGGTCTAAAGGTGGATGGAAGTGTATAAATATATTTTGAGTTTATAATGCATTTTTTTTGGTTTAATTTCATGTTAAAATAAGCAAGTTATGATGAAAATAGTGCTCACGAGTTAATGACAAACCTAGGGTTTCCAGGGATCAAGAAAAATCCATATCTTCTCTTCCAACCATTGAAAAACTATGAGAATTGGCATGAATTTTTTGTAGGCCCTCAAGCACATGTTCTCAAAATGAAAAGTTTTAATTCATTTTTTTTTGCGAGTTATGATAGACAGTGTGTCTCTATTGTCAATGGGTTATGTAAACCCTTCTCTTTTTGAGGGTTTTGTGAAACTTGCTTTGTTTTAGATTGATCACTGCCAAGAATGAATAGAATGAAGTGTTTAGAGTGTGTTCAATAATTTTAGAGCCTAAGAATGCAAAAGAAAGGTGAATTTTGATTCCCTTGAGGGTTTGTGTTTGGAGAAATAAGTTTTTCGAATAGCAAACAAAATATTATTAGTTGACAGTTGTAGAAATCACATTAACAGTGTTTTTGAGAGACCATTGAGTTTGCAATTAGCTTTCCCTTTGCATCATTATTCATATCAAAGCCAAGTTAAGCAAGAAATTTAGTGTTAAGCAAGAAATTTAATAGAAGGGCTAAGCAAGAAAAATAAAGATGCCTCCAAGAGACGCTGAAAGAATGGAAGAAAGGATAGCAACACAATTGGGAGAAGCTCTTGCTAGAGAAATGAGGGAGATGAGAGTATATTTGGATGCAAGACTCAGTGCAATTGAATCTAACCAAAGAAGAGGAATGGCTTCTGGAGATGTGAGTGACCAAGAAGAAGAAGTGGTGAATGAAGTACCTCAAGAAGAAGCTCAAGATGAGAGGGATGCTAATGAAATGAGGATGGAAAGATTGTTGAAGGAAATCAAGAGTGAAGGAAACAAGGTGAAGGTGGAACTTCCAGTATATGTGGGAAGTTTTAATGGTGAAGAACTCCTTGATTGGATAGGGGAGTTGGATAAGTACTTTGAATTGGAGGAGGTACTTGAAGAGTAGTAAGTAAAGTTAGCTAGGACCAAGCTGAAAAGGTCATGCATCCTTATGGTGGGATTATGTTCAAGATGACAAGAAAAAGAAAGAAAAAACCAAGATTACTTCTTGGGATAGGATGGTTGAGAAGTTGAAGGGAAAATTCATGCCTAGTGACTACATAACCCGGTTGTATAGGAAATTGCAGAACTTGAAATAAAAAGATATGGGAGTGAAAGAGTATATTGAAGAGTTTTATAAGTTGAGCATCAAGTCAGGACATATGGAGGATGATACATGCAAGATTACAAGATACTTAAATGGGTTGAAGTATAGCCTACAAGATGAGTTAAGCCTCACAAGCCCCAAAACACTTGAAGAGTGTTATTAGCTAGCCTTAAAGGCTAAAGAGAAGTTGAATAGGAAACAAGAAAAGCATAATAGGGGTAGAGGAAGGAACATTAGAGGTATAGGTTCATATGTTGATAGACTATAGTCACAAAGAGATCAAGGTGAGTCAAGCATCTCATAAGAACAAGCACCAAGTTCAAGAGGGGATTTTAGAGGAAGAAGGCCTAACTTTAGGGGCAGATTTGGATAAAGAGGAGGATTCAATGGATTCACAATAAAATTCTACAAGTGTAACAATTTTTCTAGTCATCAAGCTTGGGAGTATCCAGAAGAGCAAACCATTGGAGGTGTGGCAAATTCAAGGATGATTTTGCCATCGGGATTCTCCTCTATATATGAACTTGCTTCTTTAGTTTCTTCTTTAATGTGTCTTGGTAGACATTGTCAAGCTTTGCAAAGTTCAATTGATAAGAAGGCTTCCTCCTCTTCCTACCCAACAGGTTCTCAAGCCAAGACAAGGAATCTCTACTAACTTATCTGGGAGGATTGGTTTCAACTCTAGCAAATCTTGATGGATCACTCAGTGTTGAGACATTGCGAACTGGTGAATCACCTTCTTAATCTATATGAATAGGAGAAGGCCTCAAAGATGGTGGAAGAACCAGAGATGAAGGCTCTGCTTCAACTCATGGTGTTGATTCAACTGGAACTTCTGGTGCATCTATTGATTGTTCCTACTGATTTACCTTTTTCCTTCAAGCTCTTCATCATTTTGATAATCTTTGTATCTTCTGGAGGATTTCTCATAGATTTTACTCTCAATTTTTAGTTATAATAAGGTAGATATGTATGAACTATTGGTGGCTCTACAACTACCTTCTATGTCCTTTTACTGCTCAGGAATATCTTGTTGTTCTTGACAACTTGACTTGTTCTTTCCTCAATGGAGGTACCCTCTTTGGCAAACCAATCAACTTGTGGAACTATTCGTTGATAGACCTATCTTGAGCATACATCAGAAGTAGAACTTCCCCATCATCATCTGGAAGCCCTTCCACATCTTCTGATGAGAAATCAACCATCTACAAAAGAGTAAGTCTGGAGTAGTTGTGCTTGTGCACTTCAAACTCATCTTCACAGTTAGCCTAAAAATCTTCAATTGCAGGCACATGTGCATGATTTTGACCAAGACGAGCTGCGAAGACACCTTGAGGATCATATGAACGTCTCTCCTTGAAAAGATTGATACCAAACTTTGACATTTCATCACTCATCAACTTAGCATCAGCTGCTGATTTGTATCTATATATGCTCATCTCAAATGGGAAGCTCAATGTAGGCTTGTGTCTATTATGTAAAAATGTGTGCACCTCATGTACTTTCCTTATAAACTCCATGAACACTACCTCATCTATTGGATATCTAGGTAGCATGACTGGATCGCCTGAGAAGCCATATACTCTTATGTAAGAGAACATGGGGAATTGGATAAACCAATCAACCCACTCTGCCATTGCCAACTTGACATCTACTGAAATTTTTATACGCAACTCATGATCAATATCTCACATCGTATGCATCATGAATAGATCATTCACCCGCTTGAAACATCGCTCAGATTTTAAAAACTCTAGCCGTGGGTAATGATCATATACATGTTGAACAACTAGAGTTCCAATGACAGTCAAACCTCTAAACTTGACTTCAAAGGCCATTAGATATATGAGGTAGGATAACATGTGGAATTTGTGGGCCTTGAAGAACTCTATCATTTGATGGTGAAGACAATCACCAATCAATGTTGGCTAGTCATAGTGCTATGTTCTGTCAACAATCTGGGAGATGATGTAAAACATCCAAGATTGATTTTTTTTTTCTTTTGCTTGACCTATGACTCAGTTGAGCAATGTAATCATCACCACAATTTCATCCTTGAGCTCACTATGCCCAACATTCCTTGGAAAATTATTTTGTTTCTCTTTTAGCCACTTTTGAGCCACTCTTTTCTAGCACTTGTCCTTTTACGCATACCACACCCTTTCACATTCTTCAATAGATATGATGAAGTTTTTTGTGCATGGTGGTATTGCAAAACACTTCTTAATGTATTTCGGCTGAGGCTACAAATAATACGCCCATCTGTTGATATGATTTCTCGTGAAGTTGAATTGTAATGCTTGACACAAGTAATTATGAATTCAAGGATTTGTACCAAGATAGGAATAGAAGTTGTTGCAAGAAAACTAGAATGATCAATATTTTTGATTGCAGTGTTTCTTGTGCCTTCCAAAGCATGCAAATCAAGCACTAGATGTACATGATGCAAGTCAGTTTTGAACATTTTTAGTAAATCATGGAGCAGCACTGATTTGGTCTTGATTTCTGTTGGAGAGTACTGTGCATGTTAAAAATCTTGACTTTTGACTATGAACACGCCTATTTTCGGACAAGTTCTGCACAAGAGCTAAAAATAGATCACTAATTTTTCTTCAAAAAAAGGTAGATTTTTCGAAAGGTTGTTGAGGTCTAGGTTTTGTAGATAATCTTATTTTGAAGAAACCTAGATCGTTAGATTTTGAAAAAACTGATTTTTTCAAGAACATGCAAGATTTCCTAAAAAGTAGGGCTGAAAAAATGAGGTCTAGGTTTTGCAAACAATCTTGTTGTGAAGAGACCTAGATCGTCAAATTTTGAAAAATATGAGTTTTTTCCCAAAAAAGAAAGATCTCCTAAAAATAGGGGTCGACATGCAAATTTTCCAAAAAAGTTGAGCTTTGGGTTTTGTAGACAATCTTGTTGTGAAGAGACCAAGATCGTCATATTTTGAAAAATCTAATGATTTCCTGAACATGCGTGAAAAGGTAAAATTCTCTTGAAAACTATAAAATTTTCCAATCTTCAAGAGGAGTGAAGAACAAGTAGACCCAAATCAATGAAATTTGAAAATTTTCACCACGTGTTTATGAAAAGTGATGCTCTGAAAAAATAGATCATGAAAAAGTGAGCTTCTATGCTTCCCAATCGTGAATCCACAAAGAATGCTGAAAAAATCACTTCATTTGAGCCTCCAAATCTTGATGAGAAGAAAAAATTATGTTTCTTCCTCTAAAATCCAACCTATAAATTATGAAAAATAAATGCTTGAGGCTTTCTTAAATAGAATTTGGAGGTAAAAAGCATTTTCATGCAAAACCCTATAATTTTGGAGCTTGCATGCAAAAATACTCGACTTCATTTGCATCACCACAAAGAACTCCTAAAAAATAGGGTGTCAAAAAGCATGCATATGAGGATATTTTTCAAATAATTTCTAAAGATGACTTAGGCGCCTTCCTTGAAATAAGGCATCCATTTGTTGTAGACTTAGTTTATTTTTCAAAATTTTCAAATTTCGCTTGCTTTTTCCCCCATTGAAGCCTTCTTTTGACTTTGATGATTTGTCAAATTGACATTGTTGACTGATAATCACTATTTGACCATGGCAATCTTATCTTTGACCGTTGTTGAAGTGATCCCTAGCTTCGTTTCAACATCTGACATCATCTGATTGTTTTTGCAAACCCTCGAAGATGCTGATAGAGACCGAAATGGAAGAAAGCATGATGAGAATAAAAATGTTTCTAAGTGTTGGGATGTTGGGAACCCTCGAAAAAAGGCACCCAATCTTTCCAATGTTAGTTTATTTTTAAGATTTTCAACTTTTTGCATCTATTGTTTCGCGTGAAGCTGACAACCCCTATTCAAACTTCGTTTCTTGCTAATCTTTGAATAATTAAGACTAAAAGTCAGATAAACTGGCAAGCCTGATCAAATTTGAGAAGAATGAAACCTCATACCAGCCTCTGTACCCGCATTTGACTGATTCTATGAAAACCAAAACTGGGTTGACAAAGAAGTTTTGACAACTTTTTGAATGGATGAAAAATATTCTAAGGCATGGCAGTAAAGGCGCCCTCCTTGAAAAAAGGTGCCCAAGCTTTCCAGTGTTAGTCAAAATTTTATGATTTTCAACTTTGACTTTGAATTTCTTTATTTTTCGTGTTTTCCCCTCCATTTGATCTACATTTCCCGATGTTTGATAGGTTGGATTCGCTGAAGACCCTAAAAATATCTGAGTTGATCTCCTACTTTTCCCAACCCTAAAATTGCTTTTGATTGCATTTGATTGGATCTGAACCAAGTTGACGGAGGAGATTCACACATTTTTCAAGAAATGTAAAAAAAAATATAATGCATGAGCTCATGGGTTCCCTCCTTGAAATAAGGTGCTCGACTTCTCTAGACTTAACCATTTTTTGAAGATTTTTAAATTTGCTCACCAAATATTCACTACTTTTGTTGACTACGTCGACCGCCATTGTTGACACGTTGACTACATTCACCATTGTACATGCATGATCAACGGAAGTGAGAAAAATGACAAAGGCATTGAAGCCTAGGCACCTTCCTTGAAAAAAGGCACCTGGGTTTACCATACTTGTTTATTTTTTGCAAATTTTGCTATTTTTAGATTCCCCTTCTCCATTCACCATTTTTCGAGCATCTTTCACCATGGATCGATCTGTGTAGTATTTGAGACTTTGATTATGACACCTGGAAATTAGCCATTCTCCATTGACGACCTCAAAGGTCCTGATTTATCTTCTAAAAAAGCAAAATAGACCCACCAGAGAAACTAAATTTTTGATGATTCTGACTGGACTAGTCTGATCGAGACATATTTTCAACCAATCAAAATCAGCTTGAACCATTTCTGCAAAGATTTTATTTTTAGACATTTTCCTAAAAAATAGGGCTGGCAAACTAAAGTTTGGGTTTTGTAGACAATTTCATTATGAAGAGACCTAGATCGTCAGATTTGAAAAATTTGAGTTTTTCCCAAACATGCATGATTTCCTAAAAAATTGGGATTGACATGCAAATTTCTATTTTTAGAAAATTTTGCTAGCATCCTTTTGACGACAAACCCAAAAAAACCCTATGGTCCATTTATTTTTTAGAAATTTCTAAAATAGAATATTTTTATTTTTAGAAATTTTGACCTTTTTTGACTTTTGCCAACAATTTTTACAAAATTTTGACCATTTTTACCAAGCAAAATTTTTAATTTTGGGCATTACACACTACCTTTAGGAATGAAAGGACTCAAGTTGCTCAAGGAGGAGATGAAGAAAGTGTTAACTCTTCACCATCACTAGAAGAACCAAAGATAGGAGAATCCTTACTGATGAGAAGGACATTGATCAAGGTTCCAATGGAGAAGGAGCTAGCTCAAAGGAAGTCATTATTCAAGACTACTTGCAAGTTCCAAGGTAAGTGTTGCAAAGTTTTTTATAGATTCAGGTAGAACTAATAATTTAATTGTTGTTGAGATGGTAGAGAAACTAAATTTGAAGAGATTACCTCATCCTACACCCTATAAAGTTTCATGGTTGAATAAGGGGTAGCAAGTACTAGTTAATGAATAATGTTGGGTAGAGTTTCAAATAGGAAGGTATAATGACAAGGTGTTATGTGATATCATTCCAATAGATTTATGTCATGTGTTGTTTAGTAGGCCTTGGAAATATGACAAAAAAAAAATGCATGATGGTAGGAAGAATGTCTATGTTTTGGAGAAGGATGGAGTCACTTACACCTTAGCACCTTTGAAGGAAGAAGACAAAGACCAAAAGATTGGATCAAGTGTGATTTTAATGGGTGAAAAAGAGTTTCTAAAGCCAATGGAAGAGGAAGATTTAGGTTTTGCAATAATGATCAGACCTAGGACTATCATAATAGTAGCAAGAATTGAAGAGTTGCCTTGGGAAATTCAAGACATCTTGAAGGGTTCTGCAGATATAGTTGTTGATGAACTTCCTAATTATTTGCCTCCAATGATAGATGTCAATCATCATATAGAGTTGCTAGAAAGGAAAGACAAAGCTTTTAATTCAATTGAAGGTGTTGAGCATATGCAATTGGAACTTGAGAATGCAAAACAAGTTATCTCTAATTTGCAGAAGCAACTTGGTGAAGGCAATAGGAAGCTAAGTACTAACATAAAGGTTCATGAACATAGAGACAAATGTATGCAAAGTCACTATTTCTTTTTTCAATCCAAGGAAGGTCAGTTATCAAATTTTCAATCTGATATACATACAGAAAGGGAGAAGGCAAACCATTATGCAAAGTCAATGGAGAAATAAAAAATAGATCTAGTAAATTGGAAAGGTGAAGTTCATATTATTGATTTTCAGACCAAGACGCTTCAATCAGATGTTACAATGTTGAAAATATCATTAGATAAGTGTAGGAAACAAAACAAATAAGTAGTTTCAGGTGCTACCACTATGTAGGAAGACAAGTATAGGAAACTAAGGGAAATGAGCAAAATAAATTATAATTACAAGAGGCATACATGAAATCTAAGTTTGAGACTTCAATTGCACAACTTAGTGATAAAGTCTTAGCTGTTGCAGCCATATTTCTAGAGAAAGTCAGAGATGCAAATAATGCAGCAAGGTCAAAGGAGGATCAACTTTTAGAAATTCATTCTAAGTTTGACATGTAGGCTAAGCTTGAGGATCTTTACAAATATTCTAGGAGACCTAAGGTAAAAATGAGACAAGCATTAGAATATATGATAGATGTGCAAGGAAATTTAGAGGATGTGAAGAAGGACTCTCCATATCAGATTAGCAATTTGAAAGGGTCCAAGATGGAACACATTGACAAGGCCTTAAAGAGTACAAACAAGGAGCGAGATTTATGCAATGGAAAATTCACTTATTTGGAGTGAATGTTGAGTATCTAGGATGAGACTTTATGGGAAAAAGAAACAGAGATATATTCTTTACAAACAAACATTTCACCACAAGCTACAATAATTAGACAGTTGTAATTGGATTTGCAGACCTCCTCTCAAATGGAACTGAGTTGTTTTTCTTTCCCTTGGGAGTCTGATGCGGGAACAACAACTTTAAGGTGTTTTTATGCTTTACTTGGATGATATGAGTATATTTTAGCTGATTTAGGTTTGTGGACTCCATTTGGATCATAATCTTGGTTAGGTTAGGTTGAATAGGCTAGAAATTCAAATTACTAGTTTCCCACCAAAAGATAATTTGAATTTTTGAAGCAATTTTAGTTTGTCACAAGGTTGGGATCGGCCCCTCAACTCTTGTTTTTGGATTTCATAGGTCTAATAATGTCTTAAAAGGACTATTAAATCATGTAAAGTTCCTTTCTTTGATGTTTTGGCTTTTGTCTAGGTTGAAATTTGCACTAAAGTGGCATAATTGTCAAATTTTATAACATAATAATTAGGTTTTGTATGAAAAAGGACATATGCTTGTGGATATGAAAAAGGAAATATGCTTGTGGATAACTATTTTTTGTAAGTCTTTGAGGCTGAGTCAATGGAGGAATATGCTCCAAGAAGTATTGAGAGCTGGAAATTAGAAAATACCTTATTATTTTGCACTTTTGTGATAATTTTTTACTATGAAACAACAAGAAACTTGCTTGGTACAGATTTGTACGGCCTGTTAAATGGTCTAAAGGTGGATTGAAGTGTAAAAATATGTTTTAGGTTTCTAATGAATTTTGTTTGGTTTAATGTCATGTTAAAATAAGCAAGTTATGATGAAAATAGTGCTAACGGGTTAATGACAGACCTAGGGTTTCCAGGGATCAAGAAAAATCCATATCTTCTCTTCCAACCATTGAAAAACTATGAGATTTGGCATGAATTTTCTATAGGACCTCAAGCACTTGTTATCAAAAGGAAAAGTGTTAATTCATTATTTTGTGTGAGTTATGATAGACAATGTGTCTCTACTATCATTTGGCTATGTAAAACCCTTCTCTTTTTTAGGGTTTTGTGAAACTTGCTTTGTTTAAGATTGATCACTGCCAAAAATGAATAGAATGAAGTGTTTAGAGTGTGTTCAATAATTTTAGAGCTTGAGAATGCAAAATAAAGGTGAATTTTGATTCCCTTGAGGGTTTGTGTTTGGAGAAATAAGCTTTTGGAATAGCAAAGAGGGTATTATTAGTTGACAGTTGTACAAATCACATTAACAATGTTCTTGAGACACCATTGATTTTTCAATTAACTTTCCCTCTACATCACTTCTTGTTAGTATTTTCTAGCTTGATGATAATTTCCCTTTCTTTCTTGGTCTCTCATCTACCTCATTCAACCTTTATTTCAATCTCCCAACCTTCACACATCTCTAAAGACCTTTTGTATAAATTTGACCATATGGTCACTTGGGAGACCCAAGAGTCACCTAAGTGACTTAAGTTAAGTTATAATATTTCTTTATTGACCTACCCTAGAAAAATGGGCCACCTAGACCTCAAAAATAGAGGACCCTATCATGTTTGTCATCAAGTTCACAATTACTTCAATTTTGACCATTTATCCAACATATTTTCTTATGATTGTGAGTTTTTCTAGTCTTAATTGTGCCTTCACCCTTCTTGACTTATCACCCTCTTTTCTTGAATCTTGATCATCTCTTCAGTTTTCTATCATAAGCTCTCTAGTTTTCTTTGAATCACTTTTCCTTGATTGAAAAGCTTCTTACCTAGTTATATATCCCCTTGCTTTTAGATTTTAGGAGGTTGATTATTTTTATATTTTTCCAAGTTCTTGCTAATAGATCTCATTTAATATTTGCTTGATATCAACACAATCATAGTTTATCGCCCATAGAGATTCAATTAATTTTGCATTGTGACCTCCACCTACAACATCCATATACTCTTATAAGTCTCTATGAGCCTTTTTTCATTTTTGTATAAAAGCTTCAAAGCTTCATGTACTTTCCAAGTAATCTCCAACTCTTAGAAACAAAGCTTCCTCACTCCAATTATCATCAAAGAGGAGATTCCAATTGTATTAAAGGAAGATATGAAAGAAGTTGGACTCTTCAAGGACACTTTCCAACATAAACACCACAGAAATATTCTTGGAACCTTCATAGGTTCCTTGCTTTGTGTTAAAATATTTTAATATTAATTAAAAACTTCAAATTTGACTGAGAAAAGATATTTTTTTGCCTCCTCTTGGCTAGAATAAGATTTTTACTTGCTTTCATGGATTAAAATAATATTATTTTTAATATTAAAGTTAGTTTAGATTATTTAAATTTGCATAATTTTTAAACACTCTAACTGAGCATGAGGTATCCAAATAAATAAATAAATATATAAATTGCATTTATCCAAAAATTCATATAGTTCATTCATTTAGATAAAAAAAATCTTTACAACTAATAGTTGACTCCCACCAAAGGAAAAGTCTAGGGGAAAGCTTAAGTATTATGAGACATAGAGGAGACTAGGATAAGAGAACACATAAAAATATATTTTAAGAGATAAGGTTATCTCATAAACCACACTCTCATAGACATTATATAATAATTAAACATCATTTTACAAACAAGAAATGTAAATCGTAGCTTACTACAAGATTTGATAGTGTAACTTTGTCAAATTAACAATATTGACAATAATCAAACCATCCATCAACATCACACAAAATCCCATCAAAAAAACATAATATACCACAACAATAACCTTGTTTCCATCCATAATGTTCTACTTTTAGATGTGAAGTGAACAAATCCTTGGTCTCACTCTTGTTGGAATGGTTCTTACCACAAGAGAAAGAGCGACTCAATGGGTGCATCTTAGTAAGGTTATAACATTTGTGTTGTCCAAATTTTGACTCACTCGTATGGTTCTTGAGTTAGTTCTAACCATCACAACCAATGTTTATCCCAACTAAAATATGGGAAAGCATATCAATGGATTTCATTACAAGCCTCACCAAGATACAAGGAAAATATTGTATTCATATTACAATGGACAAACTAACAAAATATGTAGACTTCTTTTCTATTTCTTAAGAACTCAAAGCACATCAAATGTTTGATTTAGTTTTTAGAGAAGTATTTAAACTACACAAGTTGCCTACAATTCTTGTCCATGTTAAAGAGTAGATGCCTCATCTCTTTTTGAAAATAACTATTTATTCTAATTGGTACAAAACTCATTTCTAACACAAATATCATCCCTAAATAGAGATAAATATAAAGTGGGTTAAAAGATACTTGAGGAATTATGTCTCAAATCAATAATCAATTCAATTTAAGTGGTTAAATTTGGAGAGTACCGCTACAATACCCAAATATGTCCATTGGTATGTCTCCATTCATGACATTACATGAGTATGGTTAGTTTTCAAATATAGCAAGGTATCAAAAATTGGTGACTTGGTGGAGCATAACTAGAACATATTGAGGTCACTCAAATATCACCTTTAACAAGCCCAAACTCGATAATTTTTTATGCAAATAATAACTACTTAAAGAGGTCAATTGTAGTGGGAAAGATGACCTTTATGAGATTATATCCTTACAAGAGAACCTCCACCATAATTTGTGGGGTTATGAAGCTCAAACCATGCTTCTACAATATTTACATAATCTCTAGGAGAGTTGGTGAAGTTGCATATGAGTTCAAAGCACTAAAAACAAGATTTAGAATGTGTTTCATGTGTCTCACCTCAAGGGGACAACATATCACACTATTAATGGAATTTTCAACCTTGGATAATGAGAGAAAACTCATATTAGAACTTGATGGTATTATTGATACAAGGGTGAAGAAGTCGAGGAACATAAGCATTATAAAGTATGTAGTTTGTTGGAAGAATTCATGCATTAAAAAGGCTACTTGGAAAGGACCAAAGATCTTGAAACATCCAAATTTACATTATTTGAAGGTAAATAATTTTTGCAAGGGTAGACTTGTAATGTACCTTATCTTAAGTACAAGGATACTTATTTCCTTTCTAGCCTTGGGTATGATTTTAAATTCTCATATTATCATATCTCTCTTCCATTACCCACTTCCCCCTCAGTATTGGATATCCTAAAACCTTGATCCACGACCTTTTACTCCATTGTTGTTTACATACCAGCATAATTTCCCTTTCTAGTCAATATTGGATATCCCAAAACTCTAATCCATGGCCTCCCACTTCATTATTGCTTGTGGATCCATATAATTTTTCTTCCTCATGATCTCGTTATCACCACCCCTCAATCCCCACTTCTTCTAGCCAATACATCCTTATGACTATTGTTTCCTTGAACATTTAGAAATGCACTTTCATGGAACCTTGCCATTTGAACTAAGTACTTCACCCAGTGCCATGGTTGACCAAGAATGTCATCAACAAGATTAAATTTGAATATGATAAAATGGTGGCAAAGTTAGGAACTAGACCAAGCCTTTAACCTCTATAAAGTAGACAACTTCATCAATTTGAATAATCTTTGGACACCATGTCAAAAAACTCAAAATTAAAGAGTCAAGCACTTGTGTTCATCGATTGGATCTAAAGATGAAAACCCTTAGGTTTTAAAAATTTGTGGATGAAACCCCATTTTTTTCTTAGAGTATGGGTGATGAAACCCCTTTAGATTCCTTAGGGGTATTCACACTTCAAGTTTAGTGGATTTTTGGGTATTTCATCATTCTAAATATTTTATTGAATATATTTGTGATCATTGTAATCTTTGTTACCAACAATTTTATTTTATTTTCTTCAGAAAAAGGCATAATGCCCATATATATATATATTTATAGTAATATGGAAATTACAATAGATAATATATGTTATTCTCGAAATTATATCCACCTGGTTCTGACCCTTTCTGACATGTTTTTATCACAAAAACCAAGTTCCAATACCTCCCTAGGAATGTGACAACATTCTATCTCAACATTTGCTTTTCATTAATAGTACTAAAAATTGACTATATAGCAAAATGGAACACAAAGCATAATATTTTATTTGCCTAATACATTAACCAAAAAATAAATCACTACTATGCCAAGACCAAAACAACCTTTTTACTCCAGGGATCATCATTCTTCCATATGCACAGGGAGGCAACCATTTTCATCTTGAAATTCATTTAAATTTGTTGTTGTAGAATGATATGATGGAATTTCATTGAGATTGATGTTCCAACCAATTCGATCCTCCATTTGTTGATGATGACTAGTATTCACAATATAGGATTGATGAACACCACGATTAACATTTGCTTCAACCACTAACTGTTGAACACCAATATTATTGGCTACATCACCTACTAGTTGTAGAAACCCATGAGTAACATATGACTCACCTACAGGTTGAAGAATGCCACTACTTTCAATAGGAACTTAAGGAGGCCTTTGCAAATTATGCTCATGAGCGAGCAAAACCATGATTGCTTGCACTTTTTGCTTAACTTTATCTACTAGAGCATAATCAAATTCCCCTACATACCTTCTGAGGGCATTTAACATGAAGCTAGAGTTTTGTTGGATCAAAGACTTATTAATAGCAACAAGCAATGCATGAAATGATGTTCTATGCAATAGAAACTACCTAGGAAATAAAACTGGCTACATACCCATGTCCACTCCACAAATCATAGCTCTAGCAAGCTTTATGTAGGATGCCATTTTCTAGAAATTCTTCATTCACTACCTTATTTGTGATTTTCTCCACTAGAATGACACTTTGAAGCACATCCATGATGTTGGAAATAAAAATTGACAAAAATTGAGAAGGATATATCAAATGTTTTGCCTCAGGCTCCAATATCTCAACCCCAATCACCCCTTTGATGTTCTTCCTAAAGGTAGCACAGTGACCTTTGAAAACCAATTACAACTCTGCATCTCCAATTTCATCAGATATAGGAAATTCCCAAACATTTACCGAGATGAAAACTCTATAGTTGTGTGGGTAAAAGTTCATTTACACCACCAACAAGAAAGAAACAACACCCTTTGTTGAACACTGTTGGAACAATCTAGCTGGTACAAAAGACAAACCGAAGAATCCAAAAACACACACAATAAAATGCAACACGAACACTTAGATGGAGCTCTCTTGATAGTACACGAACCCAAGAAGCCAAAGACACACACAATATAATGCAAGTTTTTAGGCAATAAGGTAACATATTTATTGGCATTGGAGCGAGGCAATTGATGAAGTCTTTTCAAACATTGCAAGAAATTAACACACGCCAAAAAATGATAACTCATTACTGAACACTATGTATGACTTGGTGGAGAGACAAATTTGTAAAGCCAAGAGCCAAAGATGGCTATACAGAGCAACTTTTGGAACCGTATAACTAATTTTAGTGCACCTTACTGATTTTGCACCAGTACATAAAATATTTTATCAATCTCATTCTGCACATGTCAAACCTCATGAGATTTTAAAAAGAGAGAAACCTGTAACCTACACATATAAGCACGTTGTTAGAAAAATAATTTTATAGAGTTGCTTTGTGAGGTCGTGCCTTCGCTCTGCACAATGATCAATTTTGGCTTGCAAGATAATACGATTGGCATATTTTTATGAACAACACATTTTACAACAATTACTGTCACACAAGCAAGATAATGACAAGACTGTACCCATCACAATCATCATAGCCTCTCAACTGAAGATAACAACTTACATCAAACATGATGCATAGGCTTATTTATGTTAATGGAAGAAAATAATTCCTTGTTGTACACCCCAACCATTTTGGATAGAAGCAACACTTTAACAAATAACTTGTACCATACATATGTCGACCGGATCTAAAACAAAATTTATCGTGTGCTCAACATATTAATTTAGGATATCTATAAAAATGAAACTTTGTGAAAATGACCAAACTAAGCAACGTTCTAAATTACCCACAAATAGCCGCCTAATAGTTAAACTTTCACTTAATTGGATCTGTGCACTTATTAAAAGTATGTTTAGAAGATAGACCAACTTGGATTTTTTGTTCCGACCATAATCAAAACTGAAGTAGAACAACTGTTATGTTAATTCCATTATGATCATTGCCATAAAAAAATCAATCCCTGCATTCACACAAAATAATGATGACATTGAAAAACCACAAAATCAAACAAACAAACCTCCATCTCTTGCCAACATTTCAGTTAGCTTAGAATGAAGATCCATAGAAGAAACATCATGACCAACTACCTCACACAACTGATCACACCCAGAATTGGCTAAATAATCCGCAACACTGTTCCCTTCTCTATAGACATGAATAATTTGATAGGATTCTAGCTTGTCTAATAACACCCATATCGGCTTTAATATATAGCCCAATTTCCAGTTTACTGCATGACACTCACGACAAGTATTTAAGATTAACAAGGAATCTCCTTCAATTTGGATCCTTGTTAGCTTTAAACTGAGGACTAATTGTAACCCAAGAAGCAATGCTTAATACTTTGCTTCATTATTTATCGCATTCTATAGTTTATATGATTTAGCACACAAAAACAAACCCTTATAATCTCTAATGATAACACCGGCTCCAAACAAACCTAGATTTCCCCTTGAGGCACCATCACAATTCAACTTAAATAGACCCTTTGGTGGAGGTTTCCATCTTATTTCTTTCCTATTAACTGTAGGACTTAACTTATGCAAACTTCCTTTAAATGGAAAAATTAGGAGAGGCCACATGCCCATTAATTTTGAATCCCAATAAAAAAAAATAGAGCCAATATTTTTTACTTTAACCACATAGCCATTAACAATTCTCAAATATCAAATGCTCTAATGCAACCATCACTTGACTGAGATTATTTTTTTTCTTTGTGGAAGATAATTCTATTTCTTGCCCACCATAAAGCCCACACTACCAATGCAAGAATTACTAACCAAATACTTGCAAAGAATGATTTACCATATAAAACTGGCCAACTTGAGAAAAATTCCCAAAGCGTATCTGGAAAAGGCGAATACCAATTCATTTTGTTTGCTACAAACAACCAACACTTTTGTGCAACAAAACAAGTCGGGAAAAGATGATTTACATCTTCAAATTTCTCATTACAAAAAACACATTTAAATGGCTCCGCGATCCCTAGATTTGAAAGCCTATCACTAGTTAGAATCTTACTTTGGATAGCTAACCATGAGAAACAACCTGCTTTAGGAAAAATCATAGGATTCCTGTAATACCCCTCCGTTTTGTTTCCTGTTCAGACAACTTTTATGCTTTGTTTTGGTTTCAGCTACTATGATACTTTGCATATTTTATCAGGTGTGTTTTTGATCGCTACTTATAGAGCGATGAACTATTGTGTGATGTGATGTGGTTTATCTGATGTTTTATTTGCATGCTTTAATTGGTGTAATGATGTTAGTTGATATAACATGTGATTTCATATGAGATTATTGAGTAGGATGGAAATGTCAGTTTTGATGAGTGTATTGGTGAAGGGGACAGGTTCGCATCACTCGCTTGCGAGCGCCTTGCGATTCCATGATTTCCTCTTCACAGTGTATATTTTATGCTGCATATATATATATGATGTTGTTTACTTGGTTTTTAGGTTTGCAGGTACATGACATCGACTCCACCTCGTTTCACAGGTTTGAGCGTGTCGATCCAATGATTAAGGTGAATGGGAGATAGTAGCTAGGTAACTTGTGTCAAGTCTACACCTTAGCTATAGTGTGTCGTCAGTCGTGTGTGTTGAGTCTTTGATTGCCTGGTTTTAATCTTATTTAATTCTAAAGGGATTCTCGTTTTGGAAATAAATATTTAGAATGATTGCTTTAAATAATGATGTTATTTATTTAATTAAAGTTGGAGTTGTTGATGGAATTTATTATTTAAATTAATTAATTAAATTAAATTTAATCCAATGGGGTTGAATTTAGTTATTAAATAATTAAAATTAATTAATTAAATTTTATGTTGAGAAAATTAAAAGAAAGAAAAGAATTTAATTATATTTTGGAATTTAATTTTATTTGTTGGAAATTAGTTTCAATTTTGGAATTAATTTATTATTTAGAATTATTAAATTAAATTAATATTAGATTTGGTTGTTAGAAGATATTTCAATTATGCCAGCATGTGAGAGATAAATTTAATAAAAGAGTTTGTTGAAAATTCATTCATGAAGAGAATTTTGGAGAGAGGAAAGCTTCTTCATGGGTGTGAGGATATTTTTTTTGAAAGGAAGATATTTTTGGAAAATACACAGAGATTTTGGTTTTGGGAATTCTTGGCTGTAGAATTGGATTGGAGTTGTGCTTGCATTTTTGTTGTGATTGTTGGTTACTTCTTTGGTTGGAATTACTGGAATTGCTGGATAGAAGCTGTGGAAGCTTTGGAGGAGGCTTGACATCAAATATTCTATTTACCTGAAGCTTCTTGACTTAGGTTTTCTTCTGTGATATTTTATTGTTTATTATTTACATTTGAAATTGTAGTGTTTAAAGAATTGTTTGTTAAATCTATTTAGGAAAAAGGATTTGTTGTTAGAAAAAGAAAATTCTTAAAAGCTTTTGTTTTCCTATGAAGTTTTGTTTTAGGGAAATCATGAAATCTCTGTTAGGATTTAATTCATTCGAGGAAATTGATAGATTTAAAATTAAATTAAACTTAGGGGTAAAACAACACTTAGATTTGTTTAGAAAATTTAAACCTCTGTAGAAAAATGAAATTCTTCTTTAAATCCTCTGTAGAAATTGCGGTGGAAAAACCTAGAGGATTTGCTTGTTGAAAGCTTCTGGAAAGGAACCTAGATCTTTCTTAGTTACCTTGTTCTTTTATTAGTGTATGAATTTGAGAAAAGTTAGTTGAGATATTTAATTTTAAATCCTCTGTAAATTTGGAATGTTCTCTAAAAAATTTTATATTTTCTTCCTGTAGATGGATATTTTGTAAATTTGCCCAATTTATCCAATAATTGAAATTATGTTTAAATATATATATATATATACATTATATGTATTATACATTGTTATATATACATAATATATATATATATATATATATTCATTATGATATTGGGGATTTAATTTATTTTTATTTAAAAAATCGTCGTTCGTACGGCGTTATGAGAAAATGAAATTTGGAATTTCGTTTATGCTTTAAAAATTGTATGTTTAAAAAAGATATATTTATATATTGTTGGGTAGTTGGTGGGGCGGATGTACCCCACCGCCCACCATACCACAGGTAAGGGAGTGTGCTGCTCCCATGGCAGCAGCGCTGCCCCCAACAGATGGGACTGGTTGTACATTGTATAGACCGAAGCCCAATACATTGGGTGGTCGGCTGTACAATGTACAGTCCGACAGACTGTTGTTCATATTTTTTTTATATATATTTTTCAATTTATATTTGGAATTAAATTTCGTTTGTTTGATTTCTATTTTCGGAAATCGTGAAAAATTCGTTGGGTTTGTAAGGTTTTTAATTTGATTAATATTTAAATATATATACATTACATATATATATATTATATATGTATATTATATATATATTATATGTATATTATATATATATAATGTGTATATGTTTATATATATATATTATTTTAATATGAGTTTTTGTGTTTTGAATTAACAACAATATTTTTGGTTATATATTTAATGAGTATATATCATGAATATATATACATAATTGTATATTAAAATATAATTGTGTATGTATATTTTATGAATATATATTAAATATATATGTTGTTAATTTAAATAGTTTTTATTTCAAAAATTATTATATCTTATGCTGATTGAAAAATGGAAGGATTTAAATGTAGAAGGAAGTATGTTGCTTTTAAAAGTATTTAAAAAAATTGATTTTATTGTAGAGGCAATTTAATTGTTGTAATTAAATATTTGTGAAGGCAATTGGTTATTTATTGTGAAATGTATTAGAAAAGGAAATGGATTTAGTATATCCAAAAATAGATTATTTCCTTGCCATTGCTTGTTGTGATTATTTCCCTTGTATTCAGGATTGGGGAAAAATAGTTATTTGAGTTTTAAATTGTAAGTCTTCCAGAGGTTGAGGGTTGTCGTTATGTTATGTCAACCATTTGTATTTCCCTTGGGTAGTGTGTTATGTGAATGGTTTCATCCAAGTGTATGGAATGAGTTATTTATGTGTTGCCTCCTAGAGTTGGAGAGATTGCGTTGTCTAGTTTGTAAGCACTAGAGTTACCCTTGGAGTATATTTCTGTATAGTATGTTGTCAATTAGAAGAGTGGCTTCTGTTAGGTGCCAGAGCCCAAAGAGGTAAATTGGGTAACCTTCAGAGGTGATTTAATCAAGAGATAACTAAACTAATGTACTTAGATGATTAGGAAGTAATCCACACTAATCAAGATAATTTAGCCTCACTCATAGACACAAGGGCTCATTTAGACTTGGGATGAGTGGGAAGGCCTAGAATGGCAAGGTCAACTATCTGGTCTTTACGAGAGGTAGTCGATTCCGCATGAGTAAGCATGAGGGCCAGGATTCGGTAGAGGTCGTCAGGATTACCAGAGCCTATGAAGGATGCCCAGAGGAGATCTCATGACTAACTGTGCGATGACACTCAGTCTAGGATGACATTGGTATTTGTTTTATGTGTATGGATTTCTTATCATACTTGATCAAATTATATGTCTGGAAGCAATGTGACCATGTTAGAGTTAGACTTATATTGTACATGTGTTTAGTTGAGTTAGTATGTGTCAGTATGAGTCTGCCTATGGTTAGAGGTTGTAGATTTTGTCCATGTTATGTTGCTACTATCTCCTAGCATGGGGGGTGGGCCTTTGGGCACCACTTGGTTGGGTGGAACATGCACCATACACCGTTGGGTCCCCCTTTATCTTCAGCACTTGGTGGTGAGACATCCAGTTGGACAGCTCACAGTTCCTGTTTTAATTTAAGCATTGTAATATTTCAATTTGTAATAAGTTATTTTACCCCTCTTGTGTTTACGAGGTGGAATTATGTAATTGTAACACATTTGTACTATCGCCTCATTCTAGGAATGAGAGATGTAACCTTTTGTTTTAAGTTAATGAATTTATAACTTGGATGTTTTTCTCTTTAAGATATGTTGTATCTTTATATTGTTTAATGCTTTATCATAAGGTAATTAAATGTTATGGCTTATGTTAATGTATGTTTGGGTTTAAGTAATCTTGGTTACGTAGCCTTAGGGGATGTTATCAATTGTAGATGAACATGTATGTTTAATTCACTTTAATTTTTTTTTTTTAAAGTACACATTTATTGTAAATTGAAACTTCCTCTAGGGTTGCGTGGCGGGGCATTATAATTCCAACAGAGGTTATATGCTCTTTGTTTCGCAACCTGAGCATCTGATCCTAGACTTGACTTATAGCCCTCTTTAACTGTGTAAGATCCTGTATTTGACTTAGCCCATATTAATCTTTCAGCTTCAATATTGCAATACACTATCCTTTTCTGAAGAGTAGATCACAATAAAACCTTATGCTCATTACTAATTGCGAACCCAGAATAATCCTTCCAAATTTCTCTTCCAGATAAAGGCTCCACATGATGGATATAATCTCTAACTTTATCACCACAACTTTTTGACAACAAAGTTTTTGAGATATGAAAGTTATGTATTGGATTCAACCTTGGAAATCCATTCCACGAATCCTTCCAGAAAAGTGCCTCTTGCCCATTATTGACCTCCCAAGTTAAAAAAGGTAGAATGATTTTTCTATAGGAGACTAAAAAATTCCACATCATAGAACTTGAAGAAGGATTTAAAACTATAAAAATTATTGTTGGATTAGCATTATCCAAATATTTTTGTTGCATTACCTTACACCATTTCAAATGAGGTTTTGCATACATGTGCCAAACCATTTTCGCACCTAACCTCATATTTCTTTCTGACATATTATGGAGGCTTGCTCCCCCTTTTAGCTTCTCCAAACACATGGTTTCTAATGAAATTAAGGGGATTTTCTTCTTGCTTTCCATGTTACCAAACCACAAAAATCTCCTAATCAAATTTTAAATTTGAAGAATAATAGATTTAGGAGCTTTCAAAACAAACATGTAATAATTTGGAATTGTGGTCAAAATTGTCTTGACCAACAAAATTCTGCCAGATAATGATAACCAATGGCCTTTCCAAGACATGATTCTTGATTCAATGTTATGGATAATTTTATGTCAGTAAGAAACCCTATTTTGCCTTGCAAAAAAGGGAATACCAAGGTATTTGCATGAAAATTGAGCTTGTTGGAAACCTAAAATCTTCACTATCAACTTTTCAACATCTTTTGTGTTGAACACATAGATTTTCGATTTACCCTCATTAATTTTTTGACCTAAAATAAGACAATACCTGTCTAGTATCGATTTGAAATGCTGTGCTTCAGAAACAACAACCTTACCAAAGAGTAAAGTATCATCAACAAACAAGGAATGAGTTGTTGTTAGATTTGTTTCTAGAATTGTAATCCCCTGAGTGGATCCCTGAATATGTGTTGAGTGAATGGATCTACTCAAAGCATTATCTTGAATGAATGCATGAAAGTCCTCCATATCCTTTTTAGATGGAAAAATACCACCTTGTTTCTCTGAAGTTGATGCTTTTGTGTTAAAATCCCTAGTTAAAATAACCATATCTTGACCCAACTAATCCAATAGTTGACTCAACTTTGCCCACAAATTTGTTTTTCCAACTGAGTTATTTGGCCCATAAACATTTATCAACCAGAATGACAAGTTAGAATGGGAGACCATTAATTGCCAACTGCACTCACCAGTGATATTAGAAATATTGACCTTTTTTTCATTCCACAAAGTAAAAAGACCACCTGAAGCCCCATGTGATGGTGATTGAAAAGATCTCCGCTTAGACCATTTTTTACTAAACATTCCAAATGACTCAGGTGAAACTTTTGTTTCTTGTGAAACCACTATATCTACCCCACATAAATCTAATTGCTGCTTGATTTGGGACCTTTTGTCAAAGGCATTAATGCCTCTGACATTCCAAGATATTATTTTCATAATACCCTTGGAGAACAACATTCCCTCCTTGGTATTTTTTGCTTTTCATTATCACCAAACTTGTGACCATCTAATGTAGCTTGAATACCTGCATCTATTTCCTCTTGAAGCTTCACAAATAAAGACTTCCTACCTCTTAAAGCAGGTGACTTTTTGATATTGGGAGGAGACATAGGGGACTATGTCAATGAAAGAATATTTTACTGGCACTGACCCCCTTCTTCCCCTATAACCTCTGATGCAATCTCCTCTATAACTAAGGAATGAGTCAATGCAAGAATATTTGGCTGGTTCTGACCCTCTTCTTCCCCTATCACCTTCGATGCAATCTCCTCTATAACTAATTCCCCAATAGATAAAAGAGCTTCATCTACAAATGTATCCAACTCTTTATTAGAAGAAAAATTCAAAGGATAGAGACAAGATGACACATCAAAATTTTTATCAACCAAAAGCATATTACACTCCCTTTTGCATTGAGATTGAATCTCCGACCTTTGAACATGTAAGGATAAGTTACAATCCCTTTCATCCTGAGCTTCCAAAAATTGGGAAAATTTAAAATGATTAACCACACGAGCAGTTAACATTAAAGCACAATTATTGATTTGCTGAAAGCTGACAGGCTTGAACAAAGGAACAAGAAGACTAATAGAATTGAAAAAAGACTTGATTGACAAAGAATTCTCCCAACCTTCAGGTAATGTAACATAAAAAAATTATGCTTTAGAGAAGAAGTCCCGATTAATGTCCGTTTGCCAAATGCCTAAACAAGATTCTCTAAAAAAGGAACCTTCAAAGTAATACCCAACCCACCCTCAGAGCTCCCTTTTAACATAGCATGACCAAAATCAGTAAAGGTCTACCCAATGGAAGATCCCCTATAAACAATTGAAGGACTTGATTTCATTATTTGCATATCCCACCATTGAACAACATCAAGTTCGTATACTTGATTAACAATATCAACACAGGGAGAAGGAATAAAAGCCTTTTAAGGAGAAGAATATACAAAGTCTCCCATAATCTCATTGTTCTGACACAAACTTGTAGGATGCAGAAGATGATGACAAAAAGAACAAAATGTTTGTGGATATTCAATTACCACTCCTTGCTCCCACACCCCATTAGGAGATGTGATGCACATAACAGATGGAAAATGCTTAATAACATCAAAAAGAGCACAAAACCTCATAAGTAATGAAGGGTTTTAAAAAAATTCCAAATCATGGCAAGTAAAAATACCCAATTGATTCCCCATACTTTCAATAAGATTGGTCTCTCTGTATTCAAGCGGCAACCCCTGCAATTGGATCCAAAAATGCATAAACCTAACCCTAGCTTGACTAGAAGAAAAATTAGGGGTCCATGGGGTAGTATATAATCCAGATCCTTCACAAAACCATGATTTAACTCTGTGAATTGCATTTCTAGCTTCCTTATTGGCGAAAATGACAACAAAAAACCCAACCCCCTTGTCTAGATAAAAAACCTGAGAAGAATCTTGCCATTCATGAAACACCCATGATTGCAAAAAATTCAAATATGGGGAGAATTTCCAAAACTTACAGATGAGTGTTAACCCTTGAAGATCAGACACTTGAGGCTGAAGCATTTCTGCCTTACAGGTAACTTGAACAGATCCTTCAAGATTTCCTTTCCCCTTCAGATGTTGGACTTTCTTTTGACATTTGAAACTCGAATCTTGTCCAACCACCATATTTTTATGGAAAAAAGTATCCTTCAAAACCTTACGATCCAGAAACCCGGATTTGGAAATGAGAATGGAATTAGGAAATGAAGTTGGAGGATAGGAATGATGCTTCAATTCATCGCTCAGAGACCTCTGATTCGGAATGAAGGGAACTCCAGTACTAATTGGGATGCTATTTGGAAACGTAACTGGCTCCAGTACTCTAACTATAATTGGTATATTATTTGGGAATGTGGCATTGATAAGAATATTATTTGGAAATGTAGCTGGAGGGCATCCATAAACTACATCCAACCAAGAACGCTACAAAATGTAGGGAGGCACACCAAAAGAACCAGAATCCGAACCACAAATATAAAAAACCGATTGCGAAACCCTACTCAAAGATTGCTTGGAACGAGAAATAAGCCATGGAGAGTGAAAATCATCTGAAGAATAGTGACTACCCTTATGATATGAAGATCCACCCCAAGGGTAACCCTGAGAACCTTTGAAAGGCTCACAATCCTTAGGAAAAGCATGAAACCCTCTATTATCCCATGAAGAAGAATTTCCAGGTACATGGGGCAACAATCTCTGAAAAGAAGCATCAAAAGAACGTGATGAAGGATGCCTCCTAGCTCGATTGCTACCATGAGAACCCAAAAAATACTCAAAACGACTCAATTTTTTTGAAAACATACCGCTAGCGTTGAATGGCGCGATCCGATTTTTGCGGAACTCCATTTCTTTCCTCATTCAAAACTTACCAACAAAATAATTAAAACAACAAATCTTTAATCATTGAATAATTGTTTGAATGAAATACTCTATTTGGACTAATTAGATGTGCACATTTATTTATTTTATGTGGGTATTTCCTATCTAAGCATTTTGTATGAATGTTTTAGTTGACTTTCATTGTATTATTTCATATTTGAGTAATTTATGTGAATATTTTAGTCTAAGGTCATTACAAACCATACATTTTTAAATTCATAAATAGTGGAAGAATCTACTAGTTGAGGATGCAACATGGGAAGATGAACAATTCATGTAGAAACACACATAGTTGCCAAGCATTGAGGGCAACACTTTTTAAAAGGGGATGTACATGTTATGTCCCTAATATTCTATTTCCAAAGTGTAATAAAGTTAAAGCGCTTGTGACATGCTCAACCATAATATTTTTATTTATTGGTTCTATTTATTTCCTTAGATTGACCTAATTAGGATGAAAAGGTGGTCCTACCCAACCATGTCTATAAATGAGGAAGAGAAAGGCTCTTCCAAACCATCATAAGTTGTAATATTAATTTTATTTATATTTTATTTTTTAGAGGTGGCCACCCCTTGAGGTGATATGATATTTGCTTTTATCCTCAATAAATATCACAACAAAACATGTTTTCTTGTAACATAATGACAACAATATTATATAGCCAAAAAAATATAGAGAAAGAAGAAGTAGATCAAACAAAGTAGAAAGTAAAGTTTAATAATTTGTTAGAACAAGTTTGCAGTGAAGAATATTTCTATGACCATGTTAACATCCTACGTAAAGAAACAAAATATTTTGTTATCAACTAATAAATTATCATTATCCATCCAAAATTTTGAAGTTTTCATATTTTAATGTCATTATAAAATTACATTCATTCTTTAGTCATAAATTTATGTACCATTATTTTTTATTTACTTTTTCATTAAATTATTACAAATTTTTTAAAATATCAATAATTTATAAAAAATTCTACAACATTTATTAATTAAAAATAATTATGTTTATGTGTGTGAATGATATTATATTAGCCTAAATCATATTTAAAATATAATTAACTATACTAACCTTTCAAGATAAAAAAATAAAAACCTAAATGTAATAATCAATCTTAATTTTTTGAACTTTTAAATACTAAAATATACAGTAACCTTCATTTAATGATTAATTCTAACAAAAAAATTACCTTTCAAAATAAACATTTCAGAAAAATAAAAAATAAAAAATTGAACCTAAATTCAATGATCAATCTGAACCCAAGAAAAACCCTTTAAATGCTAAAATATACATTAACCTAAATTTAATGGTCAATCCTAACAAAAATTGCCTTTAAATACTCACATCTATATATACAACCTTCAAAGACGCGCGTATCCAGAATCTCCTTTTATAGACTCTTCCTAAAATTCTAATTGAATTTTACAACTAAAATGTGTAGCACGAGGGCCGTCAAATTTAGACTGTGATCGGGAGAATGGTCCAGCTGTTTATTTTTATTTTTGGAACGATAAGATATACCTTTGCTTACGGAATACGTGTTTTGAGTGCATGAAAGGTCCCACGCACTAATCGAAAGCGTGAAATGGAATACGAAGTACAAGGGGATGGGGCAGGCAATCACAGATGGCGTCCATGAGTAAGGTGGGATAGAGAGAGCAGAAGAATTGATAAGAATGGAGGTGGTAAAGAAGGTGAGCAGGCAGTGGTCATTGGGGAGCAGGCAGACAACGCTCTCGGGGAAATGGAGGCTGAGCTTCGGGAGGCAGTCCTCGCTGGACCCCAACAAGAACAAGGCGACTGTCGACGTGGATTTGTGCGTTCCCGAGCAATTGGACGCCACGATGCAGATGTTGTTCCTCACCTGCAGAGGCGACGCGGAGGGCGTGGAGGCCCTACTCGATCACCACCACCCACCACTCGATGTCAACAGCGCTGATTTTGACGACAGGACTGCGCTGCATGTGGCCGCTTGCCAAGGTCACGCTCATCTTGTCCATCTCTTGCTCTCCCGCGGTGCCAGCGTCAACGCCAGGGATCGCTGGGGCAGCACGGTATCGTTTTGATTCTTTTTTCTTTCAGAATTTCAATTCGAATGATACCCATGCGGCAAAACTATTTTTTTTTTTCTCAGAAAGTTATTTATTTAAGAGGCTCTGCATAAACATTAAATAAGAGGGAATGCTTCATTGTTTTGAAATTTAAAAAAAAAAATATTGGCAGTTTACAATATATATAGGCTATTAATGCCACATTATATTTATAGACTAACACTATGAACATACCTCGCAAAATATAGCAAAAACTTTTCAGAAAATATACATAACCTGGGAAATTATATGGCATAACTTATCGCAACTGTTCAACCTTACAATAATAAGGTTAAACGAGAGTTTTATCCAGTTTAAAGATGAACATACCACTGTAGAAATGACAAAATATATCAATTATTAGCATCCTTTTCAGTGCAGAAATTTCATTGACTAACGGTATAGATCCATCCACATTAGCAACATCCACAGGTCTAGAAGCCTCCTCACTATTGATCTCATATTTCAAACTTACAGCACTGGTATCATCAGTATTAGTATAATTCTGAATTCTTTCATATTCAAGTGGATCCTCATCATTTTCATAATACATTGTGTTTCTGGGATGGGGAGAGCAGGAAAAGTGGGTACACGTTGTAAGGACGGAGGGCCTTTTTTGGATGACGGCAATTAGAAGAAGGGAAATATTAAAATGTAGGGAATTTCAACTTTTCATATGATAAAGGCTTTCATTATATTCACTATAAACTGTATTATATAACATTAAAGCTGAATTCAGCATAAACACAGTCAACATATAAATTAACAAAAAATCATTGTTATAATTTGAGATTTCATTGTCAATGTGCATATACAACAGAAGGATGCAATGTTACAACTACAGAATGAAAAATCTAGAAAATCTGAAAAACAGTATATTCCGTAATTCAGGGCATATTTCTTGATTGGGCATTTTATTAAATTGGCAGCCATACCTTTCTCACTTTAAATCACCTTTAACTCTTATTTGAAAGTTTTTTAATTCTTAGACGACTAACAACCATGGTATTTCTGTACTTAACTAATGCAATATCATTGACATTAAAATCCCGCAGTACTGATGAGGCGTAGCACTGTAGTAGAGGTTGTTTCAGATCTATATAAAACCAGTCCAACCACACAAATTGTACTATTGTAGTTGTATATGAATGAACTGAAAAGTCTGGTATACAATCCAGAGGGATTCATTATAATTGGGTTTATGAACCTTTTTTTGCCACATTATAAAATTTTCTGGTTTCAACTCTCTGCCATGATGACGTCATATTCACAGCCATTATTATTAGTATTATAGCAATGACAAAAGTACCAGTTTAAGCCAGGTGGTGTTGTATAGACATAGCTTTTACAAAGGCAGTCAACGTTTCATTGTTTCATTCTTTAATAAAGAGGTCAAATATTATGGTACAGTACACTGTATATTATCCCCAAATTGATCACAAATTCATTTCAGACATTTGACTGAGTATTTAAAAAAACTGTAATGGCTGTCCAGGGACGGCAGGTGATGTCAATGGATGTCCCCAGCTGTTTCCAGATGCCTCTGGCTGGCAGACAGTCATTTTTGTGACATTTCCAATGTGCCCCCAAAACATTATGAGGATGGGTATGGTCAGAAAAACAACGGGAATGTTTCCCTGTGTATCATAGCTCTCATAATTTGTTTTTCCACCATTTTTCTCTATATGAGGCCACCTCTTTGCATGAATTATATCCGTTGTGTGACGGATAATAATTCCTTGATATAAGAGTTTGTAGAATTTGTCTTTAAGAACATCCATTGCCATTGTAATCTGCAAAAACAATTGGAAGGAAAGTGAACTCACTGTAAGTGTCCACAAGGTATCTTCTTTTACTTTGAAACACTTCATCATTCCTAACTCTCCACACAAACCATAAAATTTTAGATGATAAAATAAGCCACAGTTTTTTATTTCTTCACTAAAACTCTAATATGACCAAAGATAATTTCTTGCCAAGAAAAACCTTGTTAATTGACCATCCAAAAACTCTAATATGACCAAAGATAATTTCTTGCCAAGAAAAACCTTGTTAATTGACCATCCAAATATATCGCCTAAAAACATACTCCAAATATTTCTAGCTAGTTGACAGTCTAAACACAGATGCAAAATAGACTCCTCAATTTTGCTGAAGGGACGAATATAAGAAGTAAGATCAAAATCATTCAACACAGATCCTACAACATTTTTTTTAATGGTAGTAACCATCTAAGATTCTAAAGCATGCCTTTCTGGGCTCTAACCAGGGGGACCAGATATGGTTGAAGATCTACTTCTAGTCTGCACTGGACAATTAAGACCCTGCATATTGTTTAATAATCAATCATCTCTTGGGAGTCAGACAACATTGAGTAGATCTTTTTTATAGTCACTTTGGTAAGCAGCGAACTATCTTTCCAACTTATATTGTTGAATATCATAGTGTTAAATAACATACTGAGAGGAATTATTATGCCATTTACAGCTTTAGTCAACATTGAAAAGGTTCTTCTTTGTGAACCAAGAATAGAAAATATTGTTTTTGTTTCCTCCTATGATATCTATCTCCCATTAACAAAGAGGTCACCAATTATTTTTATCCCTTTAGAAGCCCAAACTTAACAGAGCAGCCTCTTGTTAGAGAGAATGACTTGTCAGTCCATGCAAGGTTATACCAATTGGATCTAAAGCTGAAACAATTATAATCCTTTCTAGAAAAAACAGCGTGCCTAGATAACAAATGCCTCACAAACTCTCAATCCCTCTATATACTGCAAAAAATGGTAGACCTAACAAGTTTTTCTACCTTTTAAAAAAAAATCTATATCATATTGTAATGTCCCCTTTTGGGTTCACCTTATTCTTTACCCTGAAATCACAATTCCAAATGAAACCAATAGCAGGTTATAGTTAAAGATATAATTCCCTACTTAAAATTGAGATGATGTAAATCTGGTTATGGAAACCTGCAACCACATTAGATAAATATGACATACATAATCCATGAAATACATTTAATTCTAGGTCTAAGAGAGATTGTATATATCATTATAATGAGTTCCAATGATTATGTGGGCTCAACCATAATGAGGATTGTAGTAGAGGACATGATGAGGTGCCCCAAGTATCCTCTATCCTAGGCCCAACAGCAGGACCTTATTCTTTGTGGCCTCATGTGGTCCTTAACCGATGGCTCTTAACCATCATCATGAGGTGGTGTACCTAGTGAGGGCTTTACACCGTTCCCCTCCATCACGCCAAACCCTCTTCTTATGATTGAAGATCCCTCTTTATTTACTTCAACAATTGATTCAAGTGGGGATAGTAGGAGGGGCTGCAATAGGGTATCCTTGATCCTCCACCCTAGGCCCAAGGATAGGACCTTATCCTCCTTGGCCTCATGTGGTCCTTAACCATCATCATGAGGTGTCATACCTAGTGAGGAATCATTCACAGTTCCCCCTCCTTGCATTCCTGCCGCTGCAATAGGGTGTCCTTGGTCCTCAACCCTAGGATCAAGATAGGACCTTATCCTCCTTGGCCTCATGTGGTCTTTAACTGATGGTCCTTAACCATCATCATGAGGTGCCATACCTAGTGAGGAATCATTCATAGTTCCCTCTCCTTGGAGTCCTGTCATCCCTTCGTGACCAATTATTGCAAAATCAGACTTATATCACTGTTCATAATATCAGTAAATATATGCTACACTGACACATAATATGATACTATATTGGTGTTTAATTGGTACAATTATATATCTGATAAATAAGCATAAAAGTTAAAACAACTATCTCTGCATACCACAGGAATTGATTATGTTATTATTCTGATTGAATCTGCTGCATATATATGAGAGATTATGCTGTTGATCGATTACTTCTGTTGTATGCCTTAACTACTATCAATATCTAGATCTGATCTTTTCCAATTGCCTTGCCATTCGATCTGCTCTCAATATTCAGAAGATATTGCTTAAAGAGAAACAAACATATTAACTTCAATTGAATAATTACTAATAAGGATTAATAATTGCTGCAAACATCATTATTGCATAATCTTATTATATATATATGTATGGCTGCTGTATTCCTGAGTGCAGATTATTATTATTTTCTGATTGCTCCCATATCAGCTTTTTATTAATTCATTCTATTTCATATTCATTCTCCTTCTATATTTCATTCCCTATATTTCCTTTTCTTCCCACACTCTCCTTTATTTATATCTTTATGTCTCTCTAAAGGAAGACTTCCTTCCAAACGGACATGTCCCTTACATTGATCGCTGCCCATAGTGGAGTGAAATAGAATCGCAGCTTTAATTAATTGCTGCCCCCCTTTGATCATTCTAATCGCTGCCTTTAGAAGAATGTATTTGTTGCTATTAATTAATAATAATTGACTTGTAATTGATCAATGTTGATTTGCTGGCCATTTGGGAATCGCTGCTTCTTTTGTATGAAACTTAGACCTTTTAAAGACTCTAATCGGTGCCCTTGGAATATATTCATTGCTGTTTTTTGAATCATAATAATTATTATGTGATTATTGAATGGATCGCTGCTCCAGTAAGTATATATATATAATTTTATGTTTAATATATTTATATATTAGTTTCATATGTGTATTTTATATTATTAATTTATTATATTATAATAATTATAGTTATAATAATATCAAATTGTTAATATTTATTTTGTATTGTCAATATTTATATTATTATATTTGATAATTATAATTATAATATTATCTAATGATAATTATAATTATAATAATATTAAATTGTTAATATTTTTTTATAATTTTAATTTGTACTTTGTTATTTTTTTATTTGTATTTCATTGTTTTATACTTTGTCATTTCAGGGGAATGCCACATGTGGATGGAGAGCTTTTTATCTTCTATTCTTTTTGGGGACAACTAGAGTTATTATTCCTTACCAAAACTTTCCAAGGTTCTAGTCCCTCTAAAGCCCTTTAGATCCAATTTATAGCTAGAGTTAGGCCTTGAATGAAAGATGCATGATCTTAATGAACATACAATAATGGCTGAAAACTCAAATTTTGGAAATAGCAATGATCACACTCTTAATCATATTCATACTCAATTAGCAAATACGCAATCACAGAAACCACAATGTGTTATGCACTCGTTGATCTGATATAAAGAAACACATAACAATGGTCCAACACAATTATAATCACAGATCTCAGTTTTAGAATCAAGAGTTCATAAATGCTCTTCTCTAGATGGAAATAGGCATACAAAGAAATAAAAATCAATTATTACAGTGTATGTGTCTTCCACATAGAATGATATCACGGGATCACTCATATGCTGGTCACACTGGTAACTCCACCATCCACCACAAACTACCACGGTTCACCTCATGGGTTGAGAAATGTCTAAGGAGGGTGATCGAAAGAGTCAACCAAGGATGAGGCACGACTGTTGGTGACAACGGATCCATGATGGAGTGATTAGAGTGACAATGTCTGGTGCCTTAGAGTGGCGCCTCCTTGGTGACAAATCTTCTGAGTGTGTTTGTATTCATAGATGAGCAACAAAAGTTCCTCTGATATGCAAAGCGGTCTGTTATGTAGCGCTAGTCGGGTCCTTTAGATGGTGCGGTCATGTGAAGTCAGCCATAGCCAGAGGCTCGGCCAAAACGATTTAATCTATCACCAATCCCGATCAGTGCCTGGTAACAAATGGAATGAAATTAGCTCTGAATGCTTGCGGAATAAGGAATGGTCCACGATTTTCCAGGCTGAGATGAGTGTCTCACCTGGTCGACGACTCTATAGGGGTTTTTGCCCCTGCACAATCAATCGAGAATAAACTCCATAATCGTGATGCCTTTTCATAACAAATGATCTCACATAAATAGGAAGTGGTGGCGCCAACCCAAGGAGGTCGACCAAATCTTAATTTAAATTTATATAATTATCATATTATTATAATATAATTTCTTATTTTAAATTTTTCAAATATGAGTAGTGTTGAAAAACACTATTTTCCCTCCAAGTAGAGAAGTCGGCCTCATTCAACATGGGGGACATGACAGTCCTCCCTGCTTAGGTGTTGCTTGCCCTCAAGTAGCTTCAAGTCCAGATGCTTGAAAATCTCCATGCCTTCCGATGTTGCATCTTTGATTGGAAGATTCTTCCATTTTACCAAGTACTCCAGGATGACCTTGTTTCTCCGCTTTTTCTCCCTCACATCCAACACTGTCTCAGGGTCGAGTATCAATTTGCCCTCATCATCAAGAGGGGGCAGCTCAACTGAAAGAGAAATCTGCTGTCCAAGTGCCTTTTCTAGGCATGACACATGGAAAATGTTATGAATTTTGTTGCTCTGTGGTAATGCAAGCTCATAAGCAACCTCCCCAATCCTCCTCACAACCCGATAGGGGCCATAGTATCTTAGTTTCAACTTTTCTGCACCATTCCCCTTAAGGGTAGATTGTCTATAAGGCTGCAACCTCAAGTAAACCATATCATCAACCTCAAAAACTCTCTCTGTCTTGTGCCAATCTGCATACATCTTCTGCTGGTTCTGAGCTTGCTGCAAGTTTTCCTTAAGAGAATGCAAGATATCCATACTTTGTTGCACCACATCCTTAGCTCTAGGAATCTCAATATCGGTAAGAATCAAATCCATCTATGAGGTAGCATCATAACCATAAAGAGCTTTGAAGGGTGACAAACCAATCGACATATGGTGCATGGTGTTGTAGCAAAACTCCCCCAAATGCAACCACTTTATCCAAGCTGTTTGCTGCCCCACGACATAGTTTCTTAGGTAGCCCTGAATCCACTTGTTCACGATTTCCGTTTGCCCATTTGTTTGTGGATAGTAGCTAGTGCTCAGAGTCAATTCTGTATGAGTTAGACGAAAAAATTCTTGCCAAAATAAATTGATAAACTTGCTGTCTCTGCCAGTCACAATGTTCTTGGGCAATCCATGAATTTTAAATAATCTCTCCAAAGAACAGATCAGCCACTTGAGGAGCCTTAAACTCTGAAGTAATGGCATGAAAATGAGCATACTTTGTAAGCCTATCAACCACCACATAAATACAATCTTTATCTTGTACCTTAGGCAACTCTGTAATGAAATCCATGGACATGTTTTCCCATTTCTGATTTGAAATGGGTAGGGGCTACAACAAACCGGCTGGAAAGACATGCTCACTCTTGTTTTGTTGGCACACCACACACTCTCTAACATGCTACAATACATCATTCTTTAGCCCCTTCCATGAGAAACACTCCCTTACTTGCTTGTATGTCTTGTAGAAACCTGGATGACCAGCAAGGGGAGTATTGTGACATGCCCTCATAATCCTCTCCTTCACCTTTTACTTTGGTACAAGATACACATAGTTTTTGTAGAGGATGAGATCTTCAACTACCTTGAATCTATCATCAAGCAACTTACCTTCAAACATATCAGTAGCAAAAGAATCTTTGGCATATTTAGCTATTATAGCAGCCTTCCAATCAGTAGATATAGCAGATATAGAGCAGAAATAAGACTTCCTAGAGAGTGGATCAGCCACCACATTGTTCTTTCCTTTCACATATTCAATATCAAAATCATAAGCTTGGAGTTTGCTTACCCATTTTTGCTGCCTATCATTCAAATCACGCTGATTGAGGAAGAACTTGAGGCTGTTATGATCTGTCTTCACCACAAATTTCCGACAAACTAGGTATTGTTTGCATTTGGCAAAGGCATGCATGATAGCTAGCATCCCCTTGTCATAAATAGATAAAGCCTTTTCTAAATCCTTGAGTTTCTTGCTCTCATATGCTATAAGATGTCTGTTTTGCATCAAAACTGCTCCAATACTCTCTCTTGAAGCATTACACTCAAGTACAAAAGGAAGTGAGAAATTTGGAATAGCTAAAACAGGGCATGAACTCATTACCTCCTTAAGCTTATCAAAACCTTGCTGTGATGTAGGGTGTTGGTGTTTTTTCTTGCAACCCCCAATCTTAAGGAAAATCACAATGCTTAAACCAAGGGATCAAGGGGTTAAGACGAAGGTCTTGCACTATCCACACATCAGGGACAAGAAAGGCCAACGAACAAGGGTATAGTCAGCCTTCTGCACTTTGAGCTCCACAAGACTCAGGAGGGTGTTACTAATTAAAGATCCGCTCATATGATAAGACAAAGAATAAACAAAACATTATAGGTTTTTAACATGTGGATGGTTCTCAGATGAATGTATAAAGGGTGTTACACATTTAATTGCATTTTAGGCAATGATCCCTTACAACCTTGAATCAATATTGAGAATAGATAAATTAAGAGAAATCTTCATCTCAAACACACAAAAAGGTTACAACAAGATCATTCCCAATCATAACCCGTATGTTCTTTAATCTTCATGAAGATGCAAAAAACCTAATAAATTAAACTTGAAAGAAAAGATTCATTGGGATTTATAAAGTTTTCAATGGTGATTCCTTCTAGGGTTTGCACAAAAGAAACATACTAGACTAGTGCCTTGTCCATAACATAGTCAAAATGAAGTAACCTATCTGGTAATAACCTGAACACAAAACCAGTGACCATTAAATCATTACTGCATTACAATAATGAGGTCCCTTAAGGACACATCTGTAACATTCTTATAGATCCTGAATGCAACACAATATTTTCAACATTTAAATGAGAGCACATTTAACCTGTTCTTTGAACAGGAGCCATCACTCCAAATACCTATTACAACAAATGTGCAACAAAAACCATCATAATCCTTGATTATTTTGATTAAAAATATAATGCATACATTCTGGAGACATTACAGTATGACATAGTTCATCATAACCTGCAAACTGATTTGCTTTCCATTACAAAATGGATTACAACATTGGACCCTGAAATTTGAAGAACTCCTATTCTAGATACAACCCTGTACCAAAATTACAATATATCCTCAACCTGGAGAAATTGGAACCTTTTCAAATGAGACAAAAATTACAATATAAAGAGAAGAAAATTCAAATTGAATCTCTGTCTGACACCTGTCACTGATTGAACCTTTATATCTGCAACAAATTGGCATTTAGAGAATGCCTCTTTACTCACTATTTTCCCTCCTCTTTTCTCTTCATTCTTGCAACTTAAAAGTTCTTGTCCTCTTGCATTTGCAAATCTCATGCAACTTTTTACCTTGCCTATAAAAACATATTTACTAGCTCCATTTTCATTTGCAAGTGAAAATTTTTCACCTCTAGACAATTTACCCATATATTGGTAGTAAAAATATCATTTTACCATACACTCCAACCTTATAAACTCTTCAATTTCCATGTGCAATAAACTTGACATTTTAATAAACATTTGTCTGGCAACCATACTTTGAACATTTTACTTGTAATACTTTGGTCTTCACAACTTCTACCTCTCTGTAGCTTAATCATGTCGGCACTAAGAAAATATTCACAACATTGACCAAATCAATGCTTGAAAAAAGAAATCTCTTCCACATATTTTGCAACAAGGAGAAGGCACTCTTATTGTAGCCACTGTAAAGGTCGTTTTTAATGAATCTTGGCTGTTTTCGACATTACCAGACACTTAAAAACTTCTGCAACCTTGTTAAAAATGCCTCCAAGGCATTAGAAGTGCTTTGGGCATCTTTCTAGGGGCTGCAACAACAATTTTCAGCTTGCAAATGTGTGCAAAATTTTGTTCAAAACCCAAAAACGTGAACAGACTTTACATTCTGCTCCTTTCACAATAAAATTCCCCTCCTCACAGTGATGAAAGTAATTCAAATCACATGGAAAAAGCAGCAATGAGCATCTAACACCAATCCCTGCAAAAATCACAGTCAAACAATGCTTCCCCGCACATCTCCTTGCTTCCCTGGACACATTTTTTGATGGCAGCAATGAGGCCACGGGATAGCTTCTATCCTCACTGTCAACCTTCAATAATGACTAAAATCAGCTTGTTGTACCCAAACCAATTTTTTTGGTTCATTAAGGCATTTTGCTTAAAATGGTCTAAACCTTGTAAAAATGAGGTCAAAACTCAGTTTTTGGGCAAATCAAGTATGAGCTTTTGGTCAGTGTGATGTTAGGAAGATACTGGCAAAATTTGAAAATTTTGAAAATTAGGGTTTCTGAACCCTGTTTTTAGGTCAAAAACCCTAAAAATAGAAACTTCTCAAAATTGGCTGAAATTAATTTTGATTGGCTTATTTGCATCACGATCACAATGGTGAAGTTAGTTTCAGTTTGTTGTACCCAAACCAAAATTTTTGCTTCATTAAGGCATTTTGCTTAAAATGGTCTAAACCTTGTTAAAATGATGTCAAAACGTAGTTTTTGGGCAATTCAAGTATGGGTTTTGAGTCAATGTCATGCCAGGGAGATACTGGCAAAATTTGAAAAAATTGAAAATTAGGGTTTCAAAACTCTATTTTTAGGTCAAAACCCTAAAAATTGAAACTTGTTAGAATTGACTGAAATTTGTTTTGATTGGTTTATTTTGCTTCACGATCACAGTGGTGAAGTCAAATTCAGTTAAAACTCAGTTTAAGCCTGGTGGGTAGTTTTTCGTTTTTTCAAATGAGAGGTTAGGTTTTCTAAATTCATCATTGGCAGATGGCCAAGTACCAGGTGTCGACAGCTAAGCTCAAAACGCTTCAGTGATGTTTCTATGGCAAGTTTCGTCCAAAAAGTTACTTCGTCTCAGAGGAGATTATCAACGAGGTAAAATACTGTAAAATTGGCTAAGTCTGGATTTAAAATACGCCACTCTGAGCTAGGGGCGCCCATCATTCTGGAAGCTTTATTCAACTTTTTGTGATTTGTCTCTACCAAGATGACTTCTCCAAATTCCTGATAGCTTTGCAATGAGCCAGCTAGCCAGTCCAACGGAGAGGTAAATCGCCTGAAACCGGAGATTCAATGCAGAACGAGGGAAATGCAAAAATGATTACCACTGAGGTCAAAAGCGCCCCTGGAGGCCAGGGGCGCCCATCTTTTTGAGACTTCAGTTAAAGTCTTTTGATTAAGTGACACCCAGGAAGTTTGTTTCCATTTTTTGGTCCAGCTCCGCGACGCACCTGTCAGCAGGTGAATCTGAGTTGTCGTGTTGCCATCATCAGTGGTCAAATTTGAGGTTTCAGACTGGATCAGAGACTGTTCAGAAAGGACCTCCAGGGGCGCCCAAGGTTTTCAAGCCTTTAATGAAATCTGTTTGATGATTTCAGATATTCGTCTCGTTCGTGTTAGCTCCAGCTTTCCGTTGCCTGTCTCGGCTGGGTCAGAAGATGTCTTAGCAGTCTGCAGCTGGAAGTTTATTAGTTTTTGGTCAGTTATAGAAATGGCTGACACTAGTTGGGAAAAGCGCCCTTGGAGGCCAGGGGCGCCCATGATTTAAGAAGGTTTGATGATGTTTTTATACGAAGTGCTCTCCAGGAGCCTTTGCTCATAATTTAGCTTACTCCGCAGTGAGTCAGTTGGCATGTTCTGAAGTTTTGCCAAGTGCCGGGAAACGTCAAGTGAAATATGGTCAAGTTATCAGTGAAAATAATGAAAATGCCTGAAAATATTCTAACACTGAGGTCAAAAGCGCCCCTAGAGGCCAGGGGCGCCCATCTTTTTGAAGCCTCAGATTTATGAATTTTGGATTATCACCTCAAGGAATCTTCTTGTTAGATTTGGTCCTGCTCTTCGATGGAACTGTCAGCCAGTTGATCTGACGCGACAGTCAATCAGAATCAGTGATCGAACGTGAGCTTCATTTGAGGTTTCTAGATTCAAATTTTCAGAAAATGTCTAAGTATGGAAGGACGCCTAAAGTCAAGGGTTGACTTTTAATTTCAAAAAATAGAAGTGTGCATGAGAAGAGTTTCCAGTTTTCTAAATTTAGATCTTTAGTTGAACTCTTTTCAAGTCGACTTCTGGTAAATCTATTTTTGGTCATAAATGGCTAAGATTAGTTTGCATGTATTAGTTAACTGAATTTTTCAAAGTGGCGCCCTAATTAGGGTTTATGGTACATCCAGTTAAATGAGTTTGAAGCCAAATATAGGCCATGCATGAGTTTTGAAGCACCAGTTGTACTTGAAGCGCCATTTCCAATGCTTAGCATGCATTTCACACGCCTTAGAAGATATTTTTTTATATATTTTGCTAATGGCGTCCATCATTCTTCATCAGAGTTGACAAGAAACATCTTTTCTTGAGCATAGAATTGATCTGTAGGTGCTACAGGTGTCAGATTTCAGCGTTCTTCGTAGCTACAGATCCAGATTGTTCAAGAGAAGATTATTTCAGACTTCGTTTTCCATTTGCATGTAGGTTTTATCAGTTCTACTTCAAGCATAGGCGAATTTTTACAGAAGAAGAGAGAACAAACAAATAAAACTTCTATTCTTTTGTCTTATTTTCCTCTATTCTCATCTTAGATTTTCTTCGCATGTCAAAGAAAACAACAGATTTTTCAGAAAAGCATCATCTGGGTTCGAGTATGTTAGCATCAACAACAATACCCATGTCTTAGATTATTTTGTGAAAATTGCCCCGTTGCCTCTTTTCTAGAAGCACTGTGTTTTTTTTTCAGAATTCTCTTTGCATGTGGGCCTAAATCACATTTTTTCGCAAATCTGTTGATTTGGGTGGTTTTAGGATTCATTTCTACACAAAACCCATGTTCCAGATTTTCGCGGGAAAAATTGCCTCCAGTGCCCCTAACTACCAGTTCAAATCTCAACTGAAAACCTTTTGCATGCAAGCCTAAATCCCATTTTTTCGCAATTCTGACATTTTGGGTTGCATTAGAATTTGATTCTACACAAAACCCATCTCTTAGAATTTGTCCGAAAAAATTCACTTCCCCTTGCTATTTTTAGCCTATCCCCGAGCTTTTTCAGTTTTTCCGAAGTTGTCCAAACATACCCGACTTTACAGTCAAAAGTCTAGTTTTTCAGAATGCAGTATAATCCCATAGACTATAAGGCCAAACATGTCTTTCTTCATAACTTTATGGAAACTACCGATACCGACTTAAGTCATGTTTTTCCCATCATCAATCTGAACTCATTGGAGGATATCAGCAGTACTACAATCAGAAACCTTGAACGTTCAGGGATACTTACAGCGGCATCCATTCCTATCTCAGTCTTTGATCTCGAGTTCGTACTTGCTTGTGTCAAGCATTATGACTCGTCTACCAGACAAATCAGGTCGATAGATGGAAGGATTATTTGTAGCCTTAAGCCGAGGGATGTAGAAAAATGTTTTTCTATTCCTCCACGTTCAGATCATTTCGTTGTATTCATTTCAGATTGTGACAGAATATGGGAAGAGGACAAGGATAGATCACAGAAGAAAGTAGCTCAACGATGGTTGAAGGTTCAAAAAACCAATATGCCAAGGAAGATTGCACGTAGTGATTTCAAGGAAGAGATTGCTGTTTTGATAACTTTCCTCAACCGGTTAGCAGGTTTTGAAGACGCAAGCGTTTTCTGAACGTGGATGTTCTACCTCATCTCACGAGTTATTGATAAGAAAAAAACCTTTGACTGGGCCATGTTTATCAGTGAGTGTTTTTACCAACAGATTACAGAGTTCCTAAAGATTCACGAATTCCACATGGTGACTTTTCTGGTTTACTTAGTTGCATTCCAAGGCAGCTTTAAATTATTAAAGACCGATGGAGTTCTGGGCGTTCAGCGAGTGCACGAATACTACCCTTAGTTGGAGTTTTCGAAAGCTGAACAGGACTCTACAGCAGTGAATGACCACTTTCTTATGAGGACAGTCAAAAATTTGGATAACGAGATGCATGTGAGGATTTCTACAGAGGCACAATCAACAATGGAGAGTTGGGCAAATTGGTTCATCCAATTCCCTACTTTCACATATATTCGTGTATATGGATATACAGGAGAGCCTCTGATGCTACCAAGGTACTCATCAGACAAGGTTCTTTTCATGGAGTTCATGAGACAGGCACATGAGGTTCACACTTTTCTTCGCAATCGACATAAGCCAACTTTCACCTTTCCATTTGAGTTAGGTTTTTACAAATGCAAAACAGCTGCTGATTGCAAGTTAATGGCGCACGAGTTAGAAAAACTTCAGCTTGAGTATTTTCCTCATAAGCGTACCTATGATCTGTTGGGTCATTATTCAGCAAGGTTGGAGCGAAATGTTTCACATTCGGCAGCACTTGAGGACTTTTGGGTTAATTGTGAGGATGAATTTGAGGTGCGTCGTCGTCATTATTGTAGGCTTACTATTCCACAGATTGCTGATTTCTTGTCAGAGGATGTGGAAGGCTTGTCTGATGATGATGGCGAGATACTCCTTCATTCATTCATTAAAGATCAAGTTGCTCGCCACCACTTCACCAACTTGATTGGTATGTCCCAGTGAACACTTCAGTGAAAGACTTGTCCAGGTCTGTTATCAAAACCACCATGTACTTCCTTGAGAGCAAACGGAAGTGAAGGGTGATCCCAGTTACAGAGCCGCCAGCAGTGGCAGTTTCTTCTTTGCCTTCTACTTGTAGGGCTAGACCTCGAGTCAAGGTTTCCATGAAGCCGCCTGAAGGGGTTAAGATGGGAGTTAATTCAAAAGGAAAAAGCATCACCAAAAGGAAACAGGTTGAGAAAGAGCCAGCATTTCCAGTTGTAGAGACGGTTGAGAAAGAGCCAGCATTCCCAGTTGCAGAAACAGTACTTCAAGAGCTAGTTATTTCATCGGAACCAGTAATTCAAGCTGAGGCCGGTTTGTCATCTCCAGGTTCACCTTTTTCACCACAGTCTCCTATAGATATTGATTCGGAGCCTGAGTCTTTGATACATGAGACCTTAATACCAGTGGATCCGCCAGCAGCTGATACAGTAGAGACAACTCCACCTCGAGAGGATAGTATTCCTTATTCATCTTGGCTCAAGAAGTCATTGGGAAGAGAGAGGCGTGTGCCTTCATATAATCTTGATTTATGTGAGTTCGGTGAACCCTATTAGAAACTTACAAACTCACACTCCAGAGGTGTTAGTTCTGATGCCAACATAGTTAAAAGTCAGTTTAAGCCTAGTGGGTAGTTTTCACTTTTTCAAGTCAAAAGTTAGGACCTCCGAGATCGTCAATGGCAGTTGGCCAGTACCAGGTGTCAAAATCTAAGCCTGAAACTCAAAGCAGAACACTCTACGATGAAAATGCTGAAAACGATGCTTCTTGACGAAGGGGATTTTCAAATGGCGAAAAGTGCAAAAAATATTGTCTGGAAATATTTTCACTATGTAACATGGGAGACACTTGCGCAATCAATGTGCAAATCAACTTTATAGTGTCCGTACATGTGAAAATGGTGAAATATAGTTGTACCCACACATCAACAGCTGTAGTGCTTCTACATGGACAACTCAGCAGCAGGTATAGTGTTTATGCGGAGGCAGAAATGGTTGAAGTTTTCAAGTATGCAGATCTGTGAACCTGTAGCCCAGGGGCGCCCTTCTTTTTGGAGGCTCAGATCTGGTTGCATGTGCTTGCAAATGGATTCAATCTCTTCAAAATTAGCCCAGCTTTTCGACGAGCTATCAAGCGAAGACATCCGAAGTGCAGAACTTCGACAATCGAGATCAGAAGCTGAGGGTATGAGGAGGATGCGTGTTACAGAGGTTGTCAAGTTTACAGTTTCTGTGCCCCTATAGCCCAGGGGCTCCCTTTAATTTGCCTCTCTAGATGAATGGACTTGCAAATGTCGTCTTCTTGAGATCTTTTCTAATCTAGTTGAGCTTCGCAATGCATCGGTTTGTGAGGTGATCCGACATTCTAAGTGATCGTTATAGAGCTTCTACTGAACACGTAAATCAGAGGGTGGAGAAATGTAGAAATACACACCTGTACCTCTATAGGTCAAGGGCGCCCAGCCTTTAGGCCTGCCATATGGGGATTTTAGCATTCATAGTTTTCACGAGACTTGTGCGTAATTACTCTAGCTATCCAACGAGTCCAACTATCAGCCTCCGGGATTTAGCAAACGCTCGTACATGTGAGGTCAGTGTAGAATGCTGAAAAGTGAAAGTGACCAAAAAAATGGCTTAAGTATGGAAAATACACATCTCCTTGAAAAAGGTGCCCTTCTTGTTGAGGTCTTAGAAGCAATTTTCTTGCTTCGTCACCTCCAGAGACATCTCTTGTAAGTTGATCTAGCTATGCAGAGAGACAGACGGTGCACAAATCGGAGCACTCCAGCTCCCGGTGTTAGGGGTCAAAGTATGCCGTTCAGATGAAACTTACATTTTTGTCAAAATGGTGTTTGCACCTTCACAGGCTAGGGGCGCCCTTGCATTTGGGGGTCCTAATCCAGCATTCAGACCTTGCACATGCAGTCATCGGGTGCGTAATTCTTCCAGCTACGCAATGGATCCAGCATCCAGTTGACGGGAGTCATCGTTCACCGGCAGCGAAAGATTGAAGCTTCAGATGGCAAATTAGGAAAATGGCTAAGTATGGAATTTCTTACGAAATTACGTATCTCCTTGGAAAAGGTGCCCTTCTTTTTGAGGCACCGGATTTAGTTTTTTGAGGTCATAGCTTCCAGCAAGCATTTCATCAGTTTTGATCTGGCTACGCGATGAATCATTCAACTCAGTTTCAGCATCACCCGGGCAGCCGGAAATCAGTGTTCAACAGAGGCTTTTGTGATGTTTTCAATGAGCTACAAAGTAGGAAGTTAGCAAAAAATCTCAACTTTTGCAAATGGATGCCTAGAAAGTCAAAATTTGACTTTTTGGAATCAAGAAAATATTCTAGGGCAACCCAAAAAGAGAGACTTCAGTTAACTCTTTAAAATAATATTAAAATTCAGTTTTCGCATGTCAGCTATGCAAAGAGCGAATTTCTTCAATATTTTTAATATTGGCGCCTATTTTGAGACTCACTGCAATTCGCATCTTGAGTGGAACTGAATATTTTAATATCTTTGAGACTTCAACTTAGTTTTGGTTGCACGAGGTGGGGTCCAATCAGATGACTTCTTTTGAAATCAAGGTTTCTACTTGCAGTTGGCGACATAAACCTTAAATTCTTTGTTACTTGCATTTAGGCGTTCATTTCTCTCACAACAGGTTGAGTGCAAATGAGTTTTCTCTTGTGTGAGCATCATTTGAAGGCGCCGCGAGGATTATTTTTCAAAATTCCTTGCAGATACAAGTCCAAAATAATCAGCAACCTTCAGACAAACATAGGCGAATTTCTACAGAAGCAGAGAAAACAAACAAACAAAATCTTCTATTTTCTGTCTTAAATTCTTCTATTCTCGTCTTAGGTATTCTTCGCATGTCCAAGAATTCGGCGACTTTTGACAGTTTAAATCATCTGGGTTGGTTGTGCACAGCTTTCTCTACAAAACCCATGTGTTAGAATTTTTCAGAAAAAGTTTCCTCCAAGCTTCAATTCTCGAAGTTTTGCTTTGCTCAACTGAAATTCCTTTGCATGGTGGAGTAAAAGTCAATAATTGTCAGAGACAGAGCATTTGGGTTCGTGTATTTCAGCATCAACAACAATACCCATGTCTTAGATTATTTCGTGAAAATCGCCCCGTTGCCTCTATTCTAAAGCACTATGTTTTTTTCTAGAATTTTCTTTGCATGCAGGCCTAAAACACATTTTTTCCAAAATCTATCGATCTGGGTTGTCGTAGAATTCAGTTATGCTCAAAACCCATGTTCCAAATTTTGTCGAAAAAAATTGCCCTCACATCCCCTTAGATCTCGACTAAAAACCTTTTGCATGTGGGCCTAAATCACACTTTTTCACAATTCTGACGTTGCGGGTCATATAAAAATTTGATTCTGCACAAAACCCACGTCTCAAAATTTTTCGTGAAAATTGCCCTCCGACAGGTTATTTTTAGCCTCATTTGGAGTGATTTTTGGTTTTCCAGAGAAGTTGTCAGAACATAGTCGTGTTCATAGTCAACGGGCGAGTTTTTCATAATGCAGTTCACACAGACTGAATTCAAGACCAAGTCAGTCTTAATTCATGGTTTCATCAGAAAAGTTGACACTAATTTGTATCAAGCGCATCTGGAAGATTGACAGACGTAGTCACTCAAGTCCACATGGTTTCATTGCCTTGCATAGCTGATTGTCTTCCAAGGGCGGTTTAGAGGGTTGATATTGTTGGAATTTTGTGTGTGCGGTAAGTTCATTTGCATTTCTCACAACCAGAGGGTTCGCAGTCAAACTTCGTGGTTTCATCATGCAACACTCTTCCATAGAGAAAAGCGTGAAAAACGTGAGAAGCATCAAGCTACAGAAGAAACAGTGGCTATCACTTTAGTTACAGAGTCGCCAGAGTTACCAATCAGTGAAATGCCAGTTTAAGTGTGCAGAGATTTCCAGGTTTGCTTGAGTTGTTGACAAGTAGTGAATTGACAGTTGAGACATGTGACGACCTCTAGATGGTGATGCAGTCACTAACCTCGTGTAGGGGTTACTTGCTCGAGATCATGGTCAGTGAACTCCAGATCAGGGCGTCCCACCTTTCCAGGATAGACATCAAACACAAGATTAAAACTTAGTGTTTCTTTTCTGAGTTAACTTGCTGTCACATTTCTGCGTCTCATGCATGTCTATCTTGGAATTATCTATGTTCACTTGGAGTTTCATTTAAGTTTTTATGTTAACTGATGGTAGTATTCCAGTTAACTTGCTTTCAATAAGGACGTGCATGCTTGCACATTGTCCATTTAGATTAGATGTTTCGGTTAACTGATGGTAGCTTTCTAGTTAACTGTATAGTTTTCTTTATTAGGGTTTAGCAATAAAATCTTGCATGCATTGCAAGACTGTAGTTGACTCAAGGTGATTTTAGGGTTTCCTACACCTTTGATGTCTATAAATAAGAGCTCTTTGCTCATTTGTAATTAACTTTTGCTTGTGATAGAGAATTGCTGCACTGTCGGCAACATGCCTACTCTCAAGATTGGTTCACCCTTGTAAATAGAATTTTTGCACGAGAGAGTAATATATGCTGTGCCTACCTTGCATGTAATATTGCTTATTTTGTATCTGTTCACGAGTATTTATTATGATAATGAATTGTTATGCCACTTGGGTTTCATGCAATTATTGTGGTGAATGCTTACCTTAGTTAAATATAGTGGCTAGTTTGATCGTAGATTGTACGCGTGTCTCGCCTATGCAATTTACTGTCCTAGTTGGCTATCCTTTATGTTTTGTTATTAATAAGCCTATTCAAATTGAGCAAATTGTTGTGCCACCTTGCCTTCATGTTGAGAGTTTGTACCTAAAGCTTATCGTGTGATGTGTGTGATAATAAACCTATTCAGCCGAGCAAATTGTTGTGCCACCTTGCCTTCACGTTGTGAGTCTGTACCTGGTTTATCGTGTAAAACCATTCCTGCTCCTTTTCCTCATGCTCTGTTTTCTTGAGGAAATTGGATAGATTAAAGTATTTAGTTTTAGTTGTAGTTAAGACCTACGAAACCAGAGAAAACCCTTAGCTGCAACGTCTTTGGTTTCCTTAACCTTGTGCCTCTTCCAGCTGAGTCGAAAAAGATAGGTTTAGATTACTTTACTTTTAGAACATATACCAGCAAAAGACGGAGCTTCCCCTCCTAATTTGAAGAGCACTCATCATGTAGTGTGCATAGCTGTCCGTACAAACTTACACTCTAGAGGTGTTAGTTATTACGCCAACATAGCTAAATTCTCCTACCTTGAGCACTACAAGTACAAGTCTCAGACAAGCCTCCAATGATCAAAGCCGTGCTCCCCACCGTTTATGTAGCTACTGGAACATCTCTCTCATAGACTAGAAGGATCCAGAAATGGATTGGAAGTGGAGGAGTTGATCATCGTTTCAAATTCTGAATTCCACCAGTCGCGATGAAACTACCGGTTGTCATTAGGTGGCAGTTTCATAACTGCCTGTTGTCGTAAATCAATGGTTTTGTCCTGCAGATGAACACTGATTTCTGTTGCTGATCACTGATTGGATACCTCATATTCTCTATAGCAAGAACACATCAATCTGAGTAGAGGGAGCTCTCACTGTACACCATAGCATGCATCGGTATGTAACAACACCTTTAGCCACCATAAAGGTATTTGATCAGATTTTGAAAGGCCTGTTCCATTTGTTGAAAGATAAATGGCAGGGAGTTTATCCTCCCATACTGATTATCTTAGGGGATATGCAAATTCCAAATTTCCCAGCTCTTGCTCCTCCCACTGCCCTACTCAAAGGTTACAATTTTCCTTGGCCAAGTTCAAATTTTGGGATTTTTCGGGTCATGTTGCCGCTGTCTTGAGTTCCATTAGGACAAAATTCAATTATAATTATGGACTTCAGGCATGGGATGATGATGGCGATTTCTACTTGTATGTAATGCATGATTCAAAGGTGAAAGAGAAGATGGCCCAAGAGCTACTGTTGCAGGCTATGAATGAACCATACAAGGATCAACTAGGCCTGCATTTAAACCTAGATGCTATGTCAATGAATCCTCAGTCATCAAGCCAAAATATTGCTGCTGCATTGGCCAAGCCAGGTCCATCTTGATTGATTTCCAAACAAGCCTTGGATTAAGCGATGCTGATTTCTGTGTAACTAGCTACTGTATTCATATGAGATCAATCTAGAATTAATGTGATGGCATCTGAAAAGAAAAACACCTTGCTAGAACAAAGGAGAGCTGAGTTGGTTGAACAAGGTCAGAAAGATGCAGCACCGCCTCAGCGACAGCTAGTTGATCTTGGAGACACAAGCGTAGAGGAAGAAGTACAAGTTGAAGAAAGAAGCTGAGCATCCGAGGAAAGAAAAGAATAGAGTTCCAATGTGCCTTCTAGCCCAACTAAAGAAATACATACAGCTGCTTTGTCGCTGAGCATGCCTGTTCCTCTAGTACCTCAAAAGGATGTTGGTCCCAAGCCTTTTTTCTTGTTCCCATCAATTTTGTAGGTCTCTCTAGGGGTCCAAAGGGTAATGATGACGCATTCCATAGGTGCATCTCTAGCTTTGGATTCAAGTTCTGCAATTGTACAAACTGCGGTGCAAGTTTCTGTAGCAACAAATTCATCTTCTTAAGTCTTTACTCACAACTTGGCTGCAAATTATTGAAGAGGATACCAAAAGGCGTGGGAACTAGATGATGATCTGTCACAGAGGACCTTCTTATCAAGCTTCACTGTGATAAGAGAACTTGAAGCTTAAGAAGATTTTTCATTAATCGAGTCAAGTGAAGAGGGCAGTCTATGCTCATGTATGTAGAAGAGGAGCTGTTCAAGATTCCAATAAGGCAAAAGGGAGTGAGTTTGTATCTTCAGCGATTGATACTTTGGGAGATCTCAGCAATTATAGGATTAGGACTTTAGCAAAGGAAAATGTGAAATTATAGAGAAGAGCTCTAGTTTCCTTCCCAAACCAGATTTTAAGGATGTAAGGAGTGGGTTGAGAACTTATTAAATCGTCTGTTTGATCTACAAATCCTTTTGGACCAGGAAGCAGATCTTCAAATGGTAATAGTAATGAAGAAAAGAGAAGTCGAGAAGATAAGAGAAAGTGGAATTAACTATTTCTATCACTGTTTCTTTCACTTCCCTCATGATCTCAGTTATGGGTAAATATGGGGTAAATGTATGGAGTAGTCTTGAAGAATTTCTCAGTCATGCTCTGCAGGTACAACAATACAGTAAGCTGCATTATGTTTTCTTGTAACAGCCAATGTGTTGGTTAACCATTTCCATTTCAAATTTACGGGCAGTTGAGGTTATGATTCTAATATAGTATAATTTTCAGAAAAGGGCCCTAATCCTTAGAGGTGTTTTATCTCGACCAATGTTTTTTGTTAGAATATATATAGCCATTGTGCACCTTATTTAATTACCTATTCCCGACCCCTTTTGCATGTTTGAATGTATATATATTTATATGAGGATTATTGTGTGCTAGGGGAGTTATTGTTTTGTAAGGAAAATTGGTTGATTTGTAAGAGGACCCATGGGTGCCTATGTGATGTGTAATTGGAGTTAATGTTTTTTTTTGTTAGGGTATGGGTGCTCATGTAATGTGTAAGAACTAAGAGGAGTTAATGATTTTGTAAGAGAGTGGGGTATACATTTTTTGGTGGCTCCTTCCTAAATAGAAATTCAAGCATTCTACCATTTATTACAAAGTCAAGTTGATGAGAGGGAAAAATGGTTTGCAGACCTCATAAGGGGGAGAAAGAGGAGGAGCCGTTTGGAAGAAAATATATGGTGAAAGTTTTAGGGTTTGGAAATTCATAGTGATTTGACAAAATGCAAATGTAAGCACTTAGTGTTAAACAATAATAGAGAGACCTTTCAAAATTTGTGCTGTGAATTTGGAACTGGAGAAAAAGGCTTGTTTCATATCTTGCAAGCAATGTCATCAGTGGCAAATGGCAATGCAGGGCCTAGAGTAGAGAGGATGTTGTTATAGGGAGATGATGAGCAGAATGGTTATTTTGGCAGATGGGGGTTCCTCAAGTCACTTTCTTGCAGACTTATAAGGAACGTTGCCTGTCATAGCAAATTCAGACTTATTGTTGGCTTTTAGGAAGTTGGGTTGATGAGGTAGTGCTAGACGTGCTATGGGTGATTACTCAAGAGCTCATTGAAAAGTACCCAATTGATTATGTAGCTCATGATGCCCTTCCTTATGTAGATACAAGTGGTCTAGCGAGGCTGTCTACAGATATTTGAAATCTATTGGTACGTTCAATACCTGCTTCTAAAAAAATAATTTATATTTGTTCATTAATTTGTACACCTACTTCTTATAACTGGTTTATTACTATAACTTCATTCATGTATGCCTTATGTACAAGATCCACTTCTTGAAAGTGTCATTTTATTCATGACCTTGACAGCTGTAGCTTTCATATATGTATGCTTTAAGTTCGTGAATTTGTGCAACTGTAGTTTTTTTCTCATTTTTTTATTCAAAAGAATATTTTACTTTGTTCTTTTGTGTTTGTTCAGAAGCATTGTATTGCTATGCTAGGATATATCTATGGAACATTTTTTGTCTCTTTATTTTGGTGGTGGGGGCGGGGGTGCATGTTATAGTATGTCAAACGATTCCTGACTGGAATAAATTAGAAGTGTGAGTAATTTTATTTCAATGCATCAATCATTTGGCCATAAGTTAGACTGCATGTTATTTGATGAAATGTCAACTGATTCCTAGCTGGATTAAATTGAAACATTTAGCAATTTTATTTTCAATGCATGAATTATTTGGGCAAGAGTCAGACTTCTTATTTTTTGACAAAATGCCATTGAAGGTTGCTAGACAACTGTTTGATGAAATGTGAGCTGATTCCTTTCTGGAATGATCAAAATGTTAGTAATTTTGTTAGTAATTTTTATTCATTTCATCAATTATTTGGCCATTAGTCAGACTGCTTATTGTTTGATAGAATGCTATTGATGGTTGCTAGACAACTGCTTGATGAAATGTGAACCAATTCGTGGTTGGAATAAATCAAATTTATTTCAATGCACCAATCATTTGGCCATAAGTTAGACTACTTATTGTTTGACAAAAAGCCATTAAAGGTTGCTAGATGACTGTTTGATTAAATGTCAACTGATCCTAAGATGCTACATAGTGTTTGAGCCAAACAAGATGCTTACAAGGTGTTTGATGAAATTTCTTTAGAGGGTATCTATGTTTTTTTTGTTCCTCATAATATTTTATTTATATTTTACAATTCTAGTGGTTCTAGAGTGTTTTAATGAATGCTAAAACTGAGAGATAATACTAAATTCTTTTAGTGAAGGATTCTTAAATCATATTTATGAAAGGTGCAACATAGACTTGATACAAGGGTTTCCGGTTTTACAATGTTCTAGGATGTAAGGATGTTTTGGAGATGGAGGGATTGGGACAACACATCCCCACTGCATCCCCCTTTTTCTTCAAAATTTGGGACATCCTAGAGACACTCCACCACCATGGGGGACATCTATTGGGAACACCCAAGGGGGAGCCAAGGAGATGCCAGGGCATTGCTGATGTCGCTGTGATGTTTTGATGCCTGCTGTGAACAGTCAGTCACCAAAACATGGAAAAAAGCATTCACTTTTTAAATTTCTTAGAAGCATAAAATTTTTTCAGGTCCCCACAAGTCCTCCCAAAATAGAAAAAATAGAAGAGAGTTTAACAAATTGAAAGCTGAAGTGTGAAGACACCTTCTTCCCCTCAACTCAAACCCTTGAAAAGAATTGTTTTGTTTTTGTGTGTTTGCTGATTTTGTATGTTTTTTTGATATTTTTTGAAAATATGCTGACAGAAATAAATACTGAAAGAAAGAACTAAAGCAATACGCAAATACAAATAAGCCAATGAACCGCTTTAGTCATCCAGATGTCTTGATAATTGATAACATGCAAAAAATAAATACATGCATACCCGAATAAGATATTATAGAAGAAAGCAGTGTTGCTGGTAAAGAAATCAGACCACTCAACATTTATTTGACACCATCAGACGATGCCGGAAAACTCCAAAACTTGACTCAGCCCATCTCCAGAGTTAGGTGAGCTCCCAACAATATTATCTGATATAAATGCCCAAACTGCTGATCTGAGTACTGTAGCACACTGTTCACTCACTGTTCATGGGTACTGTAGCAGCAAATAAACCTCTGAAAATAATCCCTTGCAATCTGAAAAGAGTCTGCAACTCCAGTCTCTTAAATCTGATCCAAATTTCACCAAATTCATCCAATTGAAATCCAAATAGAGCCTCTGATTGAGACCCTCCGAAAGCACCAAGTTCACCGGGTATTTCACCAGCTCAGATGGTTGCTCACAGAAGAACTGCGTTCTCGAATCTAAATGAAATGAAACCCTTGGTTTCTTTCACAGTAGAAAATCATGAAGTCAAAAATCAATAGCATAATCCTCAAGTCGACCTTCTTAACAGATAATAAGGTCAATCCCTAATTAGGGTTCGAAATTCTTCAAAAAGGTGCGAATCCCAATGAATTACATTTAATTACTAATTTGTAATTAAATGTCTATAGTTTTGGCATTAATAATCCCCTTTTAATTAATCATTCAAATGGCCCCGTCGGATGATGAGATGGCCCTTCACTGAAATCACTTAAGTTATAATATAAAAGTATATTATAACTTATAATATAAGCTCACCCAATTAATATTTAATAACGATCAATAAACATTAAAATCTCCATTATTACTTATTAGAAATGTATATCGTCTATACTGGAGGGTGGCAAGTGGATCCTGCATACGACCATACCCACTTACTAAAAATAGCAGGGGTCCATCTCTATCCTCAAATAACTTACTAAAAATAGTAAGTCTTTGCTACGAACTTTGAAAAGTATCAACGAAAGCCAAAGCTGAATAATATCTCCCACTGAAGATCATCCATACCTCAAATAACCCTCTATCCAAGCACACTAGCCTACGAGGGTCAGTAATAGGCTAATCTCCCTCACTGAAAAGATGTCAACCGGAAGGGGACATTACATGAAGAGAGGTAAAGGAAAATGTAGGATGAAAGAGGAAGGAGGAGGAAAAGGAAAAGGAAGTTGAAGAAGGTATGCAACAAACCCTTGGTGTTTATATATCTATATCTTGTTTTGAAATGTCAAATACTTGCAAATGGGAAATTGTCTCCCTATCTACTAACTACATATGGGAAATTAACTCCTAACAACCAAACTAACATTTAACTTTTATTTCTATATTAATATCTATTTATTATATACCTATGTTACCTCTAGTTTCCGGGACAGGAACGGGGCGACGCATATCGGGGATGGGGATGGGAGGGAGGCCAGTTTTTAGGGGACGACAAGGGACGGCTATTAAAAAATAGGGAAAATTTAAAAAATATAGAAAATTTCAAATATTCGTATGATAAGGCAATCATCATATACATCATAGAACCTTAACACATAATATTGGAGTTCAATTGATATTTTCATTTCCTAGAAAGCTACATAAAATTACCTTTTTGGCTTGTGAATTTATGTCTAGTCACTTAGATATTAGGTATTCAGTCTTGACTCTTCTCTGACTAAAAAATATTTGGAGGTGTAGAAAACTTGATATTTCAAATTCCCTGATCAGGCTCGTGCCCTCATATTCTATCTAACTGTTTTGGCTGATATTGAGATGATGTGCTCATGAAGGAATAGTATAAAACTTCACATCAATATTCCTTCAAAAGTTCTATTAAAATTTCTCACTATCCATCATTCAGAAACATTCTATCATACATTCCTTATAGCATGTTAGTTCTCTAGTTATGTCTTCCACATTGAAATTCTAATTATAAGTAGATCAATTGAGAAGGTTGCAGCACAAGCACTGTAATAGTCAAATCTTAAGCAAAGACAAAACGTTTGGTTGAGATTTAAAGCAAAATTGTTGTCCAGTATTACAATAATAAGAGAGTAGGATCAGCAGAAGGTTAGGTCTGACACTAATGAGATGTGTGTAGGCTGTTCAAACTGTAGACTTACAATGGTTGTTATCAAAACTATAACTAATAGTGGGATGTTGTGTCTATAGAGAAGTTCTGAACATAATATTTTTAATAGTTTTGTGTTTTAAAAATAAAATAAAATAAATCATAACTTGCTGGGCCATACGGGAAGGCTCCGTCCCCTGCCATTTCTGGCTTATTGACACTCGTCCCCTGGACGGTTCTGAATTTTGTTGGTGAATCGGGGATGGCGCGGGGACATTTCCGAGGTGTCTCAGTGTCTCCAAGACTTTTTTGATCGGGAGCACCCCTAAATATGCCGAGTATGCATCCCCAGGTAACATAGTTATATACTAACATAATCTGGATTATATATTATTTAAAATTTGTTTCAGATTACACCATTATTGTGGATATTGTAAATAAAATGCTATATGATATTGATTTCTCTAGGATGATGAATACAATGAATTCAATTTGATTATAAAGCTTTGTTTTCCTCTTTAAACTTCCCTACTTGTCTACTAACTGCCCATGGGAAATTAACTCCGACAACTAACATTTAACTTTTATCTCTACACTATAAGTATAAATTATTTATTATAACAATAATATAATATTTATCCTTATAATCATGAATCTGACAAACATTATTATCATTTATTATTTAATATAATTATTTTAACAATTTATTTCTAACAATCTGATATATTTCTCTCAAATTATATATTATGATACAATATCATTTTAATTAGTTTGCTATGTTAATTGTTCTTTGTTTTGATCATAGGATGAAGAAGATCTTCAAGATAAATTCTGACTCATAAATTGAATACAATTTAGTTGGTTTATATCTTTTCTAATGTTCCATCCGGGATCTGATAAAATAGCATATTTTACAGAAGGATTTTTAAGAAATGTTTTAGCCTTCCATAGATTAACCATTCTATTCTTTTCCAATCCCCTGAAATATTGAAAAGCACATCTTGTCACCATTTCAACAATTTGAATTTTCCACTGGGTTTCTTAGTATAATTAATACTTATATATGATTCATCTATTGAAAAATCATCAAACAATACTTTAAAAAATTCTAAGTTTGAGGAGGAGTAAGATTCTCTTGTTTGATCTAGTTCTTGTTGTTCAATTTCTTCAAGTATTTTCTTACATTGCTCCTTTATTTTCTTTATTTTTTGTTGTTGTTCTTTGTACTTTTCGATTTCTTCAACTCTTTCTTCCCTTTCTGCAATTATAGAATCTTCTGATCTTGAGGAGAAATCAAATACTTCTGTTTGAATTAATGTTTTTTCTAGTTGCTCAATTTCATTTTCTACTCCCTCAACAATTTTGTTTTTATGAATTACCAATTCCCTCCATTCATAAAAGTTTTCAGATTCCTTTTCAGGTTCCCAATATTTGTTTGGAATCAAATTATAAGGTGAATCAATTTCCCATTCGATATCATTTGATTCCTTCTCTGAAGGACTTTCCCAACTTATTGTTACTTGGTTCTCTAAGATTTATCATTTTTCTGATTTACATTTGTGTTAGAACTTGGTAAAATTCAAACATGTTCTTTTGGATTGAACAAGCAGCGTTGATATCTTCTTTTGCCTTCTGGGAAAGACATAAACAGATGCGGATTGAGCAACGATTTTTTCTTTATAGCTCCAAAATGTTGTACAGATTGAAATGTCTTCATCAAATTATATGATGAGTTGTCTCTTTCAATTAAAATATCGAGTATATAAAAATATAAAAGTAATGGTAATGCTATTATCATTACAGCTTTTATTTCTTGAACTTTTAAAATAAATATACATTCTTATCACTATTTATATTACCACAATTTTAACACTATATTAAATATTATGTTTTCGTAGACTAATATTATTAGAAAGAATGTATTAAACTTTTTTTTACAATAACTTATTTCAATTTTCCATTCTACATCATATGGATTTCTATTGTTATCACATGTATTATTCTTATTTCTGTTTTTATTAGTGTTACCCCGAGTTTCTGGCATGGGGATGGCGGGACACGTTCCCAAGTCTCGGAGTTTTCAAGCCAATTTTGGGGACGGCTAGGGGATGGCAAAGGGGGTTCAACTTCACAGGCTCAATAATGATATGATAAATGAACTTATAGAGAAAGGTTATGACTGTCACTGAGACATCTGGAAAGAATTTCAATTTACACAAATTGAAATCCTCAGGGGAAAAATAGGGAATGCTCAAGCTTCAACTTCAGATAACTCCTGAAACATTTGTCCACAGTGCACTCTATCAACTTTGCTGAAGTAGCCCTACCCAACTGGTGTTGCATCCACTCTACTGTTTAACATGGGGAGGCAAATTGCCATGATTTTTTTGCAGCAGTTGAAGTTCTCCAAAAGGAAATGGAAAACATGGAATTAGTACCAATTGAAAGTCCAGAACAGTCACCACCTTTGCATAATTCAGATTCAGTGATGGTATTGGAAACATATGAAATTTTATAAGAGAATGATAATGAAGCCAAGGATAACACACAAGAAATTCATGCCCTTCAACAATAGCAGAGAAATATATTCTGTTATGAATATCGGGTTGGTTCTAGTGTTGGAATAAATTTCTTGGTCACATACCCTAGAAAAGGTATAACTTTTCTTGAGGTTACAATTTAGTTGTTAAATATAGTGCCTGGATAGTTGTCCCACTAACATTCCCAACCTATCTCATCCATATGATCATGTTGACAACAATGAAAATAGCTTTTAGAATCTCTATTGTATTCTCCTTGAGTTGTATTTTTGTCCATATAACTGAAGATTAATGTATGTTACATTTATGATAATAAGAATTATGTTATGATCTGTTTTGTTTCTATGTGTTTTTCTATTGTCATTCCAATCTTGTGAATTTGAATAATTTCTGTTGTAACTGTAGAAGTGGTTCTACTGTTAATATAGCTTTTAGTCATAGTCACTATACTGCAAACTGTGAAACTTAGCTTGTATTAATCCAAGCCCCATAGATGTAGTCTCTGCTATTATCATGCAAGTGTCCTGGAAACTATATAAAAAGACAATCTGTGTTATGGTTTATATTCATGGAATGCTCTAGTATATTCAAGTAGAATGGAAATAAATTATTTAAACTTTGGCTTGTTTAAACCCCCTCCCCCCCTTATAATAAATAGAAAAAACTATAAAATTCATCTAGCTCTTAGCACGTCTCATAGATAATAAATTCTTTTTCAAACTATTGTCATTTTTTCCATCAAAATTACAATGAAACAAATACAAATTCTCTCAGCTCATTTATGTAGCAATAAGTAGTTATTTTTAACCTTGCAGGACAGTTAGATTTCATTCAGCAGCTAGTAGATCTGTAGTTACATGAGTAATGTTTATTTGAGGACACATAACTGAATTAGATGCCAGGCACATGGTGCAAGCCTAATACTGGTCACGTGGTAATTGCTTCGGTCTATTATGTCTCTATTGTTTTCTTCTAAACTTGGATCAAATGGATTTTTCTTTTCTAAGTCTAGAAGTTGTCAGCATCACTAGAAATTAACAGTTTTTTATTCTTCTAACCAAGTTTCTTTTGTTTCTGATGAACATTGCAAACAGCCACTAGCTGATGCAAAGTATTATGACAACACTGAAATATGCAATATATTAAAATCAAATGGAGCCAAAGCACCTGTATGATTCTTTCCTATTTACTTTAGCATTAAAATCTAACTTACATTCGGTTTAATGTCATTCATCTAGGGTTAAATTATTAATGAGGTATGTGACATGGATATCTCTCAAATCTGTTGATTGCCAGAAAACACCTATGAGTGTAGCGAATCCCCTGCATGTTCCTGAATATGAATTAAATCCAGTAGAATTGTCATTTCCACAAAATGCAGACGCATCGAAGGTATGTTGAATTTTACTCTTTTCTTTTGTGATTGATGAATGCTACCTACTTTTTATCTTTGAGGTAAATATAGTGATAGAATTCATATGGCTGGGTTGGCTGGTTGGGGAGAAGTGTAACTGGGAAAGAGGCTCAGGTGCAAACCCTGGTGGGTTGAGAGCTCCAAATAGGTTTATGCTCATTGGAGGCATTTAATGTCAAAAAGCTGGGTTCATTACTTCCATCAAAAGCTTTTTAATAATATTATTCTAGTGATTAGCAATGAACCTTAGTTTCTGATTATGATTACAGTCTCAACTGAAAGCAGTAAAGGCAAAGTTACTGCATTGTTGGATTTCATTGAACTGTAATCTAGCATACCCTGCAATAAGTGCTTGAAATATGAATTATATACCACCTTCTTTTTCTGATATTATGTGAGTGTGTTGTCAGTAGATTCAATTCATTCCTGTTCATTTTGTACTTCCATTGCTTCTTGCATTCTATGGGAGCCATCACTATAAATCAAGTTGCAGTATTTATTTATGATTACTCTTAATAATTCTTCTTAATAATTCTTCTTAAATTAGTACACAAAGACTGAAGAAATACAACTGGTACTTTCTATTCAAGGATCAGCAAGAGCGTGCTTATACCAATTGGACTTTAACATCAGAATCCTGAGAATCCCACTTAATGAGAGAGAAGAGTAAACCTACATCTGTAAATAACTCCTAGAATGCCCCCACAAAAAGTGGCGAATTGTTGAAACTTAAAGACAACATTACAGTGAACTCTCCACATTGAATTTAACCATATTAATTGAATACAACGTGAAACCTTTTTGATGCGGGGCAGAACGATGGAATCATATTCCTTGAGCAAAGAAGCTTTCTGGATGAACTATCTATTAAAAACATGCTACCAATTGGTCCACCTATATTACTACAACTTTTTACTAATATGCAGTCCAAACAATGATGTTGATAGTCTATGGAATTACAATTTGGGTTCTAATGTAATATCCTGAAAGGAATATCCTGAAAGGAATATTTTGTAATATCTGATCAAATTTAATTTACTTGACAAATTCATATGTTAATGGCTGTTTACAAAGCTCCTGAATTGGCTGTTGTAGATCAATAATATTATTTTCTCCAAATCTTCTGTTTTCTAGTAATAAACAGCTACATTAAATATTTAACATTAATTATTTACTCCCTTATGGAAGGGCGCAACTCTTCACAAAGATGTTGGAATGATTAACCAAACGCTGAGATCACCTGGTAAAATGCTGCAACCACAGATATGGCACTGCAACCCAATTATGAATATAAGCCCAATAACTAAGCCTTGCCTTAATAACTAATATCATTTGCCACTTTAAAGATCTGTGACTAATTTCCCCATGCGATTCTTCCAATACTTCAAAATCTGATAAAATATTGACCAAATAAATTAGCAGACAACTCTGACAGCAGCAATAAAATAATAAAATTGCCCCCCCCTCCCAAGTATTATTTGCTCAACTAGGAGGCTTTCTATCTATGTGTTAAGCAACATACACTTGACACTCCTGCTTGCTAGGCCCAACTTGCAGGCCTTGTCCCCCAAAATATAATGGCTCTCCAATTTTAGTAAAAATAAATAGATAGAAAATAATGTATATTTTCAAAGCAATGCACTAGTGATAGCAATCAACCCATTGGTATTAAAATATCTTGAGTTCTATGCATTATAGTCACCATTTTTAAATAAACTGCTGCTATTCAGATGCAACTCCCTTAATCAGATTTGCAGCAGCCTTTGATCAGCACTAAACAATATTAAAATATGCTGCAGCCATTTTCATTCAAATAGTTAACCAGTAATAATGATACAGCAATTCTCAAATAAGCAAATAACAACGGTATGGAGTGGTTAATATGAGAAGCAATCACGGTAATACTAAATATATCTGTAATTTGAAAGGATACTTCTTTAATTTAAAACTGAAGATTAATCAGGTCTGCACAATGGTAATCACTGTGTAAAACCACTCTAAGGAATTGTGGGTTTTTGTCCTCCAATTCCAGACCTAGAGGGTTTTTGTCCTCAGGTTAAACAAACCAAAATTCCATGCTCCAACAAGGAGTAAAAATTAAATAATAAAATGTTTTCTCAATGATGTTCCTTCTCCTTGCTTGGTCTCTCTTAAATACCATTTTCCTCCAATAGACATAACCCTTCACATGCCCCTTGATATTTTTAATAATAAACTTTAATTATAATTTTATTTATCTATTAGTTAACCTTTGTTTGGGTATTGTTTAAGTCTGAAGAGGGGAGATTACAAATAGGCATTTGGGAAACTAGGTAAAGCTAATTTGGCTTTGGAAGGTGTTGGTGCTCAATGTTATAGATTTCCAAATCCCTAAAGTCAGTCTATTTTTAAGTGTCAGGGGAATCAAACTTAGAACAAATAGCCTACAACTTATGATTAGGTAGGGACAACAATGGACAAATTGATAAGGATGGGTAATTCCTTCTACTTTAGGTTCTGCCAGTCCTAGGAAGGTATTCCCTGAGGTGTTATCTTTAAAATAATCAAAGAGAAATGACATGAAAATGGACCTTGAGGCAATTTATATACATTGCATAAGAAACTCCAATTCTTGATTGTCAGTAAGCCTCTATATGTCGGTTTGCTGATACAAGGATTTCACACAAGTAATCATATACACAACCATGTAAGGATGAAATGTCTCACCCCAAATCTGATTTTGGACTTTGCGATTTGCTCAATTATTTTTCAGTTTGACAGATGGAACATTTTGTCAAACAAAATGCTTAACTTCTGAACTTGTTAATTTCAATGGTGATAAAGATTGCAATGCTTCTATTGAATGTAACAAATGAAGACTTCATACATTATAACATTCCAGCTCTAAATACATTCATTGCATTTGAAAGAAATAGATGAAAACATATGAAAGCTACGGCACACTTGTAAAAGAAGCATAATATTATTCTGAAATTTCAGTCACAGTTACAAGATATAAATACCATTTTCTAAGCTTCAGTCCATCATATGGCTGCTCACGGAAAGACTATGCACAGCAGAAAGGAACAGCAGCAAATAGGAAAGGATGGCCCTGGGGTTAGCAGTCAAATCACTCCAAGGATCACACCCAGCCTCTAACCACGCCCAGTTCTGGAAGTATCATGCATGGGCAGCACTAAGATAGTGTGGCGACACCTCAAGAGGATCCACAACTTGCTATAAATTGCTCCAACTTCAATACACAGGCAGACACCAATAATATGCAGCTAGAAACTCAGAAATTACATTCAGCAACAGCTCGACTCCCTTTCACATCAGAATCAGCAAACATAAATAATGGCGACAGGTATTATGGCTGCCTGCAACCCCCTTTTAGAATATCCACGACCTCCAGCAAAAGAACCTTCAAAACCTATGCCCAGCTTGAGGCATGGAGGGCACAAACTGAAATAAGAAGTTATCACGGCCAGCTATGAACTTCCCTTTGAGTTTGGCATGCAACATAGACTTGCAAACCCTCAAATTTGAGCAATAAACTTAAACTCCAAACTGAATTAGATATTGGATTATAATCACCAGGAAAACCCTTGAATCCTTCTTGTGAATCTTCTAAGCAATCTATAAAGCACAATACACCATAGTTGGAAAACTCGACAGGACTTGCCATGACTCGCAAGTCCTAAGTCTAGTCGAGTCGACTCAGCACGGACTTGCGAGCTGAGTCTCGTTGTGTCTCTGGCTCGGACTCCCGAGTCTGACCGAGACTTGTGTGAGTCTTGGGCTTAGACTCCCGAGTCCCGTGCCTAGACTCTTGCTGCAGCTGGAGGCTGCTTTCTCAGCGTTAAAACATGTTTTTTTTCATTTTTCTGCTCTTGTTTGCCCAAAACAGGTCTGCAAGTCGAAATAGGGTTGGACTATTTGAATTATGACAAATTGATAAACAAATTAGGCTCTTATGTTCTCTAAATGCATTAATTTTTTTTTTTGTTGAGTCCGTGCCAAGTCCCAAGTCCAAGTTCGTGTCGAGCCCGAGTCTTCAAACTTTGCAATGCACGGTCCCTAAAATGGAATTGTCTACAAGCTCGCTTGGAAGATCTTTCACTCCTGCATCGAGCCGTTCTTCCTGAGGGATTTCAACCTCAAAAAGCTAAGTATTTCTAGACTCTCCAGTCTCCTGCAAAACCCTTATCAAAATAATCTTCTTCAACTTGAATATGCAAAATGAGCTCTCAATGCCCTTATATATTTCCACAGCCAATTTACATTTGAATTTCATTTCATTTAATTTTCTTTTGATGGTCATTTAAATATTCATCATAAAGTTGAGGGGTCAAAACATTAAAATAATAATACTTTATGCAAACATCTCATAATACCTTTTAACCCCTTATAACACCATTTTATAAAGTCATCCATAATAATTAATATTATTAAAGTTAAATTGGATTAACTTTAATAATATAAAAAATCATTAACTCCTTGATAAATACCAATATCAACTCATGGGAGTAATCCATCAATTTTCTAGATATAGGCATGATAGTAGCTGACTATTCCATGACTTACTATAAATAGTAAGTATGAGCAACACATCGGAGTGACTTACTAAAAATATTAAGTGTGGGTCAAAGTGTCCTGAATGGCCTCCGGAAGGCACACCACAAATAAACTGGGACACTGAATTGACAAGTATTGAAATAAGCAGCAAAAAGGCTTATTGAAGAGCCAAAGATCACCCTCAAAGGGCCCCTTAAACACCATGTTAGCTTACGGGGACCAAGTGATAGACTAACCACTGCATCTGCCAACTACCTAGGAAAAGGGGACATTACAAAGGAGCCCAAAGGTATTTCCTTATTAACCCCTAATGATATTCACCAAGTATATAGTCATACATGGATGCAAAGAAAACAACAATCCACAACTCACTTTAGATAAAACTTGCAAAAATTGTTGAGATTAAACAACGTTGGTGCGACTATTAACACTATGTTTGTTAAAGATTTGTATTATGTCCTTTCAAGTGTGATGGTGTGATTAAAAACTGGACATGTAGTAGATGGGTGTCTTTATCCTATTAGGGCAGTAGAGTCTATATTTTAAAACTAGAGGATAACATGAATGTAACCTAATAGAAGACACCTAAAGATGACAATAAGGGCTATACCTCTCAATCACACACAAAAGTCAGGTTCTATGCATGCAAGCTAACAACCACATGAAATTACAATATATCTAGTTGAACATATCTTAGTGATCCATGAACAAACGCACAAAATTTATATATTGCTTTGATAAGATACCTTGTACAAGCTTTGCAAGGAGTTTTATAGTCTTCTAGATGACAAACTTGTCAAGAGCAACATTTAGATCGACAGATGTGACCAAGAAGATCAAAAAGACCATCAAAGGTTCATCTAATGTTCATGGAGACATTCAAATAGATATATAGTGTCCCTCACCTGATTTGCCCTAGAATTTGCCTATTGATCACAAGTTGCAGCAAATTAGGGTTAGGGTTTGTCTTACCAAATAGATATTCTTTTAATAATGCAATCTTGGGTTTGAAACCTGCAAACACCATATGAACTATATATGCTTATGAGAGTTAGACAATTACGTCACATTCATAGATTATCAACAATGCAAACATATTAAGATTTTGGGAGAAGGGACTGTATATGTTGAAAATTGGAAAACTAATTAAATCTAATAACCAGATTCAAAATGTTTTCAACATTACATCAATGAAGCCTTTCTAACTAAATGCAAATACAACAAACGTAAAACTAAACTATGGAAATCAAAACACATGCATTCAAAAGAAAATCAACTCCATTGTCATCCTATCATCAAGATCTTGTTTTCAAGCATTTTGGTGCTCTCAGATTTTGCACAAGCACAAATGTTACAAGAGGCTATGATGAATGGATTGCAATTGAGTATGCTTTTTTGGATCTCAAAGGTATACATTTTGGCGAGAAAGGAGAGGGCTTATATAGATGTCCTCACGAGAGGGATTCATGTTGTGGAAGAAATGTGGGAGTAAAGAGTAGAGTGGAGAGATTTTTATTTATCTCATATTGTTTAATTAAATGAAATTAATGGGAATGAGTGAATTAAATGGGTGATTTTATGATATAATGATGGTTTAGAAGTTTAGAATAAAGTGAATTTATAAATTAATTGATGATTAAATGGATTTATGTATGAGAATGGTTTAATGAAATATATAAATGGATAAAGATTACTATCATATGAATGTATAGATATTTTAATGATAATGTGAATAGAGTATTATGAAATGGTTTGTAGATAAATGATTACGCAAATGGATAAATGCTTATAATATTTTAATGATTATGTGAATTAAAATAGAAGAAAATATTAAATGAATTAATTAAACAGATAATAGTATCCATTTAATTAATAGACGGAAAATAGGATAATTGTGAGGATAATTTTGAGTGTCTACAAGGACATGATGAGTCCGCCCGAACCCATATACCAAGCCTAAGAGGGTGTATACCACAACCCTCCTCCTTGGCGACTTGTACCTGCTTTCCTCATCAATGTCTCAACTCCCAGAAGACACTTGCCATCTTGTGGAATTGAGCGGGGGTCGTAAGTGGTTTACTCGACTCTTTGGATAAGTGCCCTTTGGTCCTAGGAGCCATTATGGACAACTCTAAGATGGCTACTTACTAGCCTCGCTTACCTACTCCACCCTAGGCCCTTCCCACAAGTGGATTTCAGACAGTCAAATACATTTCTAATTCTAGCATAGGAAATTATACATTAATCACTCTTATCATCTTATAAGTCATAGGCATACATGTGTAAACAATAGTTGGCAGAAAATACACCTGAAAGTTTATATATATAGGAATATCTGATAACAACAATCTCTTCTAATGTACGAACTGATCTGTTCCTTGGTTTGTATGTTTTCTCTTCCCTCATCAATCTGTTCTCAATATTCAGAAGATATTGTTCACTTATGGATCTATCTTTTGTCTTCATATACTTCTCATTGAGACCTCTCCCTATTTACATATATCCCCTCTTGATATCTGTTCTTTTTATTAGAAGTAAGCCCTTCCTTTTATCTCTCTTTTAAATCCGCATCTGCCTCTTTTAGATCTGTATATATCTCCTTAGATCTGCATATTGCTCTATCTCTCCTTATTAATAGACATCTGTTGTTCTTATTCTCTGCCTGATTTATTCCCATTCCTAATATTCATTCCTTCCTCTATTCATAAACACCTTATATCTTTATTTTCCATGAAAGGATGCATCTGTAATAGACACAACCTTTATAAACACATGACTATTTGTTTAGCAAACCTTTTTATATCAATTGCTGCTCTAAATTAATACATATACTTTATACACCTAATCGCTGCTTTTTTAGGCACTTCCATCTCTTCCTTTTCACAAATATATTTGCTGCCCCCCAGCATATATTCCTCGCTTCTCCTTTTTATCCCCATATTTCCTAATCGCTGCCCTCAACACCTCTAGGAATCTCTGCAGTCTTTCATAATCATGTATTCACTGCATATTAGTTATGAGCGTTGGTTAATGAGATTGCACTATATATCTATATTTAATATATATATGTTTATTTTATTTTATATTAGTTTTTATGAATATATTTTATAATACTTATGTTACACCCCGATTGTATAGCTACTATTGCATAGAGCAATTGATTGTAATGTTTGAATCATTGAGATGAATAAAACATATTTTTGTTATCAAAATGAATGTGTTCTATTTAAATGATTGTCTCATTTGATTGATACTTCTATTGGTGTAATTCTTGTTTAATGTTGCATGCAAGTTATGGAGTAATTTACTTAAAATGTTTTCTATATTGTTAATGTTGTGAACAAGTAACTGCCAAGATTGTATGTCTATGGTTGCAGGTACATGAACCATTCCTCCAGGTGGAGGGGAAACATCACTCGGGAGAGGGGCTTGGTTGGGTAATCGGTAAAGTAAATCAATTGAGCATACACACACTCACCTTAGACTGAGTAAACCAAGTCAGTTTTGTATGAGTATAAGGTAAGTCATCCATAGCTTGTATGTCTTACAAGTAGAGGTCTTGACTGCTTGTGTGTGTGAAGTTTATCCTTGTTCTTGATTGTGAGATTATGATCATCATGGTGGTATCATGTTTGGATGTGAACTTCAAAAGTAAGCATATATAACATTTATAGTATATATACGCATCCGTAAGTATAAACATATCGATACAGGTGTAAGTGACTAATGGATTGGCCATACGGATGTGTCGATATCGTATACGTACGTATACGTGTACATAGAGGATTATACTGCAGTATATATATGTTTATAAGCATACATCTGATAATATGGAAATATTAAATATTTGCCTGGAATTTATATATACCCATATACAATCCGTAAGTATAAACATATCGATATAGGTGTAAGTGACTAATGGACTGGCCATACAGATGTGTCGATATGGTATACATACGTATACGTGTATATAGAGGATTATACTGCAGTATATATATGTTTATAAGCATACATCTGATAATGTGGAAATATTAAATATTTGCCTGGAATTTATATATGCACATATACATAGATATATATATTGAAAGTATGTTGACTGGCTAGCAGTATATATATATAATCAACAATTAAATATGTATATGTATATATATTTATATTTGTTAAATATAAATATATTTATATATGTAATTATATATAATATTATTATAGTTATATTAAAATATATAAGTATCTTAAATACTCGGGTATTTAAATATTTATATGTTTAATATATTTAAAATAACTATAATAATATTTATATAATAAAAATATATAAACGTATTTAGTTAAATATTCTAAAACTCTAAAGTGTAAAAATTAAAAGATTTAGATATTTTACTTAGAGTTAATATTATATAGTGAATTTTGGAGAAATAATATTATATATATAAATATATATATTTGGAATAAAAGAAGAAATTTATTTGGAAATAAAAGACTTAACTTTATTAAGTCATTTGGTAATATTGATTGTTTCACCGTGGGAAATAAACTATGAAGTTCGTTTGAAATATTAAGTATTTTATTCACCATAAAGTGCTGAGAATAAAACACCAAAGTTAGAAGAGGGAAATATTTCATTGAAAACTATATTGAAACATTATAAGGAAATAAAATGTGAAAGCTACGCTGAAAAAGAATGTCACGCATGGGATTGAAGCACATGCCATTTTCTGAACTCTCCATGGATAAAAACACAGGCTGAAATGTGTCTTCTATGCCACGAATTTTGGCACAATGGCAAACACGAAACCTTGACCGATTCACTCAGGATGAATCATTTCTTCATGGGCGCCATAACTGGTAAGTTCCTGTAGGTGGCATTTTTTCCTTTCTGAGTTGATTTAGTCATGATTTGCTGGCTCAAATAGGGTTGATTCACTCTTGTTTTTAATGATTAAGGGTTTAGAAATCTGCCAGGTAGCATTTGAATAAGTTTGGGCATCTTGTTGTCATTTTACATACCCTCAATGGTGGAATTTGTTGCAATTTCGGGCCTATAAATAGACGCCAACCATTCTTTGTTTGATATCATTGTGCAATCCGAGTCTTGCATTTTTTGAGAGCTCCCATATCCATTCATTTGAGTTGTTGTGTTCTCTTTATTTGCTGCATTTTCCTATATGCTAAGTGTGAGAAATATAGTAAACTTTTACCACCAATTATCAAATTACTGTGTTAAATCCTTTTTGAGCTTTGAGTGAAGTGAAGCCATAGTTGAGAAAGCTTTTATTAGAAGAATCCAATTTGTGAGAAGTGACTTGAGAGATCACCATAGTTTGAGAAACTTGCATAGAAGCCATTTTCATTTGGAATTCTGGAAGTTTGCTGAAGGAGTGTCAAGAAGAGCAGTGCTGGGAGAAGGAGCTTTAAATATCAGGCATGAAATCTATTTTATTGTGATTCTTTGTTTGATATGCTGCATTCTTTTGGTCTTGTGATTGTTGTTTGCAAATAGTTCAAGATAATTAGTTCTGTTTTGTTAAACTTTCATAAGCAATGCATTTAAGGGTAAATGTATAAGGGATTGTAAAAAGGGGATTAAATGTATAAGGAAATTCAATGCATTTAAAGGTTAAAGGGATTGTAAAAAGGGTAAATAAAACATTCTAGAAAAGTAAGACTAGAAATTGCATATTGTGTGATTGCATTATTGAATGAACTCCATATGAGGAGACTATGTCTTTACTAGTTAATATATGCTAGGATTAGAATAAGGACAGGAGTCAAGTATATTCAAGCAACTTAGAGTTTTAGGTTAACTGAGATAAGCTAAGGAATTCCTAGGACAAAGATTTCCAAAATAGGAGAGAAAGAATGAATTACTTGTCAAGCTGGATTATTTCTAGTAAGTTAGAATGTTGTAGGTTGGTCTGGGATGATTGATAATCTAGTAAAAGACTTGAACCTATATTTGTTGTCTTAGATTAGATTGATGTAGGATAGTTTGGGATGATTGACAATCCAGTGAAGGACTAAGCCTATGCGTAGTGTAAGATAGCCTTAAGTCAAATCAGCTTTGAGTAGTGTATATGATAGATAACCTTCATTCGAAGTACTGAATGATAATACTTTGGCCAAAGTAGTGAAATGTACGACATCCACTTAGATGTGAGATAGTTGAGACTTCACTGTCAGTTCATCGTGATCCTTGTACTAGTATGAGATTGTGAAATTGCAAGGTTCTAGTTGTGAAAAGGACACAACACTATGCTCAGTTGGGTTGCTGCAGCCGGATACTCTACCAATCTCTTTGTTCGAAGGGAAGGCCATCTATCGAATGATAGATGTGCGGGGAACCGCATTAATAGTCCGTGGTTGGCGGAAAAACGCCTGAGTGATGTTTCTCCTCCACAACAGGCGACAGATACACCAAGATTTGAAAGGAAGGGAACTTGGACCGTCTTACTACTATTTGTGTAAAAGCTTACAAGCTATGTATGTAATTGTTTTACTTTTGTACTCTGATTTATATTTGCAATAAAAATGGAATTCATGTGGAAATATATATTGTAACTTGCATGTATTTATCAATGAAGAAAGGAAGAATTTTATTGTAATGTCTTGGTTACTTGTTACTTTTATATGTTTGAAGTGAAATGTTGGAAAAATTTTAATTACCCAAGGATGGGGTCGTTACAACTTATAATATTATATAATGATAATTGTAATTAAATTGTTAATACTTGTTTTATATTTTTTAATATGTACTATGTATTATTTATTTTATTTGTTTATTTGCATTTTAATTGCTTAGCTATTTTTATACTTTAGTGTTCTACTTTCGGGGACATGACAGTCCACCCTTCCCAAAAATCGATTGTCCTCAAGCGATGACAATCTAGAATGCGCCTGAAGTCGCCAAGATCCCTAATCAACCTTGTAGATTTGTATCGCTGTTGTAGATAACTTAATATTGCAATGATGTCCTTGGGGGGTATACTGCAAATAAGGTTAATATCATCCTTTAAGGTATGAGGGCAATTTTATGGTCTTGTGTACTGCTATTTCCCAATATCTCTGAACCACAAAACCAGAAGTCGAGACTTGTTACTTAAGACAAGTTTCCTCTCATTTCATCACTGCTAGGATCCTAGGCAATGATATAAACCCTTCATTTCAAAAATCATGATTGTGAATATCAAGATCCCCTTCCTTTGTGCAAAATTCACTTTTTCATTTATGTAAAGGGCCTAGATGTTTGAATGATAATTTCCCTTAGATAAGGTATGTTTCATTTTGTGTTAAGCATTCCAGCAAAGTTCGAGGGAAGTTTGTTTCTAATGAGGAGCTCACGATGTTTTAGTTGAACACCTGTCATTCCCATAAGTAATTGATCAAATCCATCAAAAGATGTACAATAGTTTAGCATTCCTCATGAACAATAGAAAGTCTTAGATTTATAGGTTTACCCTAATATACTATTCTTGTCCCATCTTCCAACAATCAGAGTTTATCACTTACCTTCATATCTTGGGGAATATTATTTTATTTCACCTGATTCATCTAAACAATTTTTTAAAGGTGAAAATGATCCTAGGATTTGTGGGTTATGGACTCATTATGTAACTCAACATGGGATTGTGTAATATTTTTGTTGTAGTTTGATTTGTATGAATGTAGAGTTACTCAAGGAGAAGAGCTTAGGAGAAGATCCTTGGATGAAATGATCTACTCTAGATATTACACATAGGGGTGAATTTGGTCCACAAGGCAAAGTTCTCTAGATCAATTTGAAGGTTACAAGGTAGGTTGATTGTACATTTAATCTTGTTCAAAACGATTTACTCTTTATTAGAATAGTTGTGTTCTTGCTTTGGGAAATCTTTTGATATTCTGATGGCTTGAGTCCTTGATAAACAATGATTGCTTGATTACTTGAGGGATAAATGGGTGATGATTGCTTATTGAATGTCAATGAATTGGTTTATCTCTTATATTCATTCCTTGAAGAAGTCACCTCCCTTCATAGTTAATGCATGACCACTCTTCATGGCTGCCCTTGATATCAGTACTTTACATCCAAGTTGATTGTTAGATTCATTTCCTATTGATGGTTTCTTTACAAGGAGGTGATTCCCCCTTTTTATATTTTATTGTTGAGGTAGTCATAGTCTTTCATGTTTGAAGGGTCACAACTTTTCACATTAGGAGTAACAACCTTCCTCACATCATCACTATTCGTGAGAGCCTAATTGAATTCACTCACAAAATCGCTTAAGGTTCTATTCTCAATTGAATTCTTCAAATCATGGTATGGATGAGATTCTCTCCCTTTTATAACACAAGTTTGAGGGAGTCACACATTTCCACTTCAATAGCTACAACTCTTCATTATTCGATTTTAGATAAGTTAATTTGTTAGTATTTCTCAACTCACGAAGCATTTTGTTAGGCAAAGTTTTTTAACATTTTCATAATTTATAAGCATAAGTGATCATAAACACTCATGGAGTAATCTTTGTTGAAGGCACATCAAGCATGAAGCAAACACATGGATATACTTAATACATGTAGCATGCATGTGAAAGACACATAAATACATATAAGATATGAAGCATGCACATAAATACGCATAAGTCGCAAAGTATACACATGAATGCACGTAAGTCGCAAGATATACACATGAATGCAAGAAAGACACAAGGTATATGCATGAGTACATGTAAGTCACAAAGTATACACTTGAATACACGTAAGTCACAAGGTATACACTTGAATTCACAAAAGTCACAAAGTATACACTTGAATACACATAAGTCACAAGGTATACACTTGAATACACGTAAACCACAAAGTATACACAAGAAGCATGAAGCATACACAAGGAGCATGAAGCATACACATAATACATGAAGTATACACAAGAAACATGAAGCATACACGTGAATACCCATAATACATGAAGTATACACCAGAAGCATGAAACATACATGTGAAGACACACAATACATTAAATATGCACAGGATGGCAAGAGAGATGCTTTGATACCACTGTAGTGTCCCTCTCCTGATTTGCCCTAGAATTTGCTTATTGATCACAAGTTGCAGAAAATTAGGGTTAGGGTTTGTCTTACCAAATGGATATTCTTTTAATAATGCCATCCTGGGTTTGAAACCTGCAAACATCATATGAACAATATATGCAAATACACGTATATATGCTTATAAGAGTTAGACAATTACATCACATTCATAGATTATCAACAATGCAAACATATTAAGATTTTGGGAGAAGGGACATGATGGGTCCGCCTGAAGCCATATACCAAGCCTAAGAGGGTGTATACCACAACCCTCACCCTTGGCAACTTGTACCTGCTTTTCCCATCAATGTCTCAATTCCCAGAAGACACTTGCTATCTTGTGGAATTGAGCAAGGGTTGTAAGTGGTTTACTCGACTCTCTAGGTAAGTGCCCTTTGGTTCTAGGAGCCATTACGGACAACTCTAGAATGGCTACCTACTAGCCTTGCTTACTTACTCCAACCCAGGCCATTGTTGATGTTGTAGCTTCGGGCTACCTACTTCCGCCTTGATTATTGGACAATGAATTCATATAGCCTAGTAGCTATTCATTTATTTATTAAAGTGAAGAGGTGCTTCACTTGGCAACATAATATAACATTTAATTATTGTGAATAATTAAATGGGGCCGACTTAAAGAAATAATATTTATTATTTATTATTTGTCAATCCTTTATGAGGCTGACCTACTTGAAGAGTCACATCATTTTGTATTTATACAAGGTGGAGTTTGCTCATTTGATAATCAAGTTCATTTCATTCATTCACACACTTTGAAGAAGTTCGCACTTGAGCAACAGATCATTATTTTGAGCAGCAGATCATCATCTTGAGCAGCAGATCTTCACATTGTTGCAATGAATATATTTCAAGGAGAAATATATTCATTTTGTATCTTCGCATCTAGGACAAGTGCTATTGTTCATTGTATCAAATTTGCCCTTGAGAAGGGTCTGATTGTAAAGCAGATTTATGCTCTTATTCCTGAATATATAAGTGATATATTTGCTGGGTTTTTCTCCCTCGAGTAGGATGGTTTTCCTAGGGTATCTTGTTGTGTTCATTGTCTTATGTGTTGCATTTTCTGATCCTAAAACTAACATGGTATTAGAGTGGGTCCAAGAAAAGATACGATCAGATTCATTAAGCAGTCTAAAGATATGGTCTGGGCAAAGTTGTGAATGAAATAAGCTGGCGTGCAACATTGGGATTGATGTATGATAACAGTTACTGGTCTGATTATCTTTGCTGGGCATGTATTTTTGTGGTTATAAGAGCATATTGTGTATCATTGAAGGAGGCATAGCAATACTAGCTTAGGGATGAGCCCTTAGATGAAGTCGTGGGAAGTTGCAGGAAACCATGGAACCCTTGGAAACTATCTACAGATCATAAGCTGGGTGTGAACACTATTCTGGTCGGGTTTAGTGTGCTAGGGCTGCGCGCATGTATTTACAGGGTGTAGCTACATTATAATTGGCAACACCATCCTCCAGTTGTGGTTATTCCAAATTGGTGTAAGGTCATTTTCTGTTGTTGGGCACATAAGGAATGATGGGCAGCAACTGTGGCTAGGTCGACTATCCTCAACACTTGCTAGACTTTCCCTAATACCTACGCCAAAGCTGCAAGTTGTGCAACCACAGATAATCGCCATTTTTTTTCAGAAGGTGCTGAAACTATGCATGGCAGGCATGAGAACAAAATGAGAGACATGTTGTTTTTGATGTGCTTAAATTTGTATTGAAAAGTTGTGTGTGTCGCGTTGTTTATGGTACTACGTAGAGTTGCAAATATATGTGCTGTGTAAAGGCATTTCTTAGCATGGCTATTATAAAGAGAGGAGACTATATCTAATATGTCTTGTGAGCTGTATAAAAAATAATTTGGAAGTTACTCTGATTCTGAGTTAACATGAGCCTGTGAGAGGAGAAATAATTTTCTATGCAATGTGAAGATTGTGGAGTACCAATAGAAAGAGATAAGTATTTTTTTGTTTGTACCCTTGAAATCATTTTCTTCTAAGCTGAAATTCAGTTTGCTGAGTGGTGCAAATCTGACATCGTTTATTTGAATCATGTGTGTTTAGAAAGAGATTGTGGTTTCTCCTGAATAGTGATCACTGGGATAAGATCCTTTGGAGATACCAATTACTCTTTCCAAGCTAGTTCATGCTAGGTGTGAAGATTTCTGAGTGTGACTCAAAAATGAAAGGAGAACTACAATTTCGATTGTGATTGGTTGGTCACATCGATACCATTCTCTATGTGCATGGACTGCAATGGTGCCTTGAGAGGTCTGGGCCTATATTGAATATGCTGGTTGCATAATGTATCTAAGAAATCTGTGTTGAGCAGATTGTCTTTTGTTGTGCTGAGATTAGCACTTCCAAAGATGAAAGCAGATATATCAGAATCAACAAAGATAAGTCCTTATTATTTCTTTATTTTGATCCTTTGATATTTGCTATATATTTCACTTATAGTTTGTGTTTTATGTATAAACTATTATTAATCCTTTAAAATGCAGGTTGAATCAAGAAGCAATTGAATGAGTTTACTTAATGACATTCAGAGGGAGTCAAAATCTGAGGATTCAAGGCTCAAGTTGAGAGCATGTCTGAGAAAAGGATTCATATTCTGTCAATGGAGGGACTTCACTTCCAGAGGATTCTTTGCAATCTCTGTGGTACGGATCAAGAGGGAGTTTTGTGACTCACTAAGATGAAGTGAAGGTTGCAGCATTGCAAGGCCAATGCTAAAGTCCTTGGAAGACCACTTCAGCTGCTGAGATCAGATTTGTACAAGAAAACCATCTGGATTTGATTTTGGTAGCTCCGCAAACCTATTCAGAATGAAGCGATCAGGGATAAGGTCGAGGAGGACAATCCTAAACTCTCTACAATACCAGAGGTGTGCTCTGGAAAACATTTCTGTAAGGCAAGTGTTGCAGGCAATCTTGGACGAAGAAGTCAGAAGATTCAGAGGGAGCCAACGGAACCTGAAGAAGATGGTAATCTAGTTGATCTTGGTTCTTTATGCTGATGATTTATTTCTTACTGAAGAAGATCACCTCATTATCAAATACAAGGAGTTAGCTTTTGAATTTGAAATGAAGGATCTTGGATACATGCATTACTTCCTTGGTTTAGAAATTTGGAAGAGGCCTAATAAGATCATTTTGAGTCTAGGGAAGTATACAATCGACATCCTGGAAAGGTTTGGTACGATGGAGACCAATTTGCAAAAGTTAAAAGAGGCTGCAACTAATTCAAATCTGGTTGATCCTACTATGTACAGTTAGTTGATTGGATCGTTAATGTATCTAGTCAATACTAGCCCAGATATTTGCTATGCAGTGAGTGCATTTAATCAGTTCATGTGTGAAGCAAGGAAAATACATCTAGTTGCAGCAAAGCATATCTTGAGATACTTGCGTGGCATAGTTGGATATGGCTTGAGATATTCTTCTGGTGTGGACTTGAAGCTACATGGTTATACTGATTTTGATTGGGAAGGTTGTGTTGCTAATCAGAAGAGCACCTCTGGATGTTGTCTCAATTTGGGGTTTGCAATGATCTCCTGGTGTAGCAGGAAGCAGTCTTCAGTAGCACTAAGCACTGCAGAGGCTGAGTACATTGTAGCATGTGTGGCAACTTGAGAAGTAGTGTGGCTTAGGAAGCTCCTTGCAAGATTGTTGGGACAACCATTGGAGCCAACTGTCATTCATTGTGATAATCAAAGCTGTGTGAAGCTTTTTGTCAATCCAGTGTTTCATGACAGAACCAAACATGTTGAGATCAAATACCACTATATCAGAGATATGGTATTGAGGAAAGCAATTGAGTTGAGATACATTAGCACTGATGAGCAGACGACAGACATCCTCACCAAGCCTCTCTCCAGAGTAAAGGTTGTGTACTTCCGAGACAAGCTTGGTATTGTGGAGAATGAAGCCCTAGCTGAGAGGGAGACTCAGCTTCAGTGATCTTCTGTGATTTGCTTTAATGCATTTCTCTCTGTGAGAGATTTTAGGTGCAAGCCCTTGAAAATGCATCTTTCTCTATAAGAGAAATTTGAGGTGAAAGCCCTTGTTTCCACCCTCTGGGAGTAGCCATGGTGGATGTCATGTTGAGTGACTCCATGACAACATCACGCGAGAGAGTCCGTGATGGTTTTCTTGTACTTGTGTTTATTCACCCTCTGGGAGTATCTATGGTGAACGTCATGTTGAGATGATGACATCACGTTGAGTGATTCCGTGATGGGCACTTGTGCATATATGCTTTACCATACATGGGAGTAGCCATGATGGTTGATATCACGATTGAGTGAATCCGTGATGAGCCCCTTCCACATATGGGTGTAGCCATTGTGGGTGTCATGTTGAGAGATTCCATGGCAATGTGTATCAGAAGTATTCCTCCCTAGCAAAGAGGGAGTGTTGATGTTGTAGCTTCGGGCTACATACTTCCGCCTTGATTATTGGACAATAAATTCATATAGCCTAGTGGCTATTCATTTATTTATCTATTAAAGTGAAGAGGTGCTTCATTTGGCAACATAATATAACATTTAATTATTGTGAATAATTAAATGGGGCCGACTTAGAGAAATAATATATTAAGTTAATATTTGTCAATCCTTTATGAGGCCGACCTACTTGAAGAGTCATATCATTTTGTATTTATACAAGGTGGAGTTTGCTCATTTGATAATCAAGTTCATTTCATTCATTTGCACTCCTTGAAGAAGTTCACACTTGAGCAACAGATCATTATTTTGAGCAGCAGATCATCATCTTGAACAACAGATCTTCACATTGTTGCAGCGAATATATTTCAAGTAGAAATATATTCATTTTGTATCTTCGCATCTAGGAGAGGTGCTATTGTTCATTGTATCAAATTTTCCCTTGAGAAGGGTCTGATTGTAAAGCAGATTTTTGGTCTTATTCCTGAATATATAAGTGATATATTTGCTAGGTTTTTCTCCCTCGAGTAGGAAGGTTTTCCCAGGGTATCTTGTTGTGTTCATTGTCTTATGTGTTGCATTTTCTGATTGCTTTCATTTCTGATCTTAAAACTAACATGGTATCAAAGCGGGTCCAAGAAAAGATCCGATTAGATTTATTAAGCAGTCTGAAGATATGGTTTGGGCAAAGCTGTGACTGAAACAAGCTGGCGTGCAGCATTGGGATTGATGTATGATAACTGTTACTGGTCTGATTATCTTTGTTGGGCATGTATTTCTGTGGTTATAAGAGCATATTGTATATCACTGAAGGAGGCATAACAATACTAGCTTAGGCATGAGCCCTTAGATGAAGTCGTGGGAAGTTGCAGGAAACCATGGAACCCTTGGAAACTGTCTACGGATCATAAGCTAGGTGTGAACACTATTCTGTTCGGGTTTAGTGTGCTAGGGCTGGGCGCATGTATTTACAAGGTGTAGCTGCGTTATAACTGGCAACACCATCCTCTGGTTGTGGTTATTCCACATTGGCGTAAGGTCATTTTCTGTTGCTGGGCACATAAGGAATGCTAGGCAATCACTGTGGCTAGGTCGACTATCCTCAACACTTGCTAGACTTTCCCTAATACCTGTGCCAAAGCTACAAGTTGTGCAACCACATATAATCACCTTTTTTTTTGAAAAGGTGCTGAAACTATGCATGGCAGTCATGAGAACAAAATGAGAGACATGTTGATTTTGATGTGCTTAAATTTGTATTGAAAAGTCGTGTGTGTCGCGTTGTTTATGGTACTGCGTAGAGTTGTAGATATATGTGCTATGTAAAGGCATTTCTTAGCATGGCTATTATAAAGAGAGGAGACCATATCTAATATGTCTTGTGAGCTGTATAAAAGATAGTTTGGAAGTTACTTTGATTTTGAGTTAAGATGAGCCTGTGAGAGGAGAAACAATTTTCTGTGCAATGTGAAGATTGTGGAGTACCAACAGAAAGAGATAAGTAATTTTTTTGTTTGTACCCTTGAAATCATTTTCTTCTAAGCTGAAATTCATTTTGCTGAGTGATGCAAATCTGACATCGTTTATTTGAATCATGTGTGTTTAGAAAGAGATCGTGGTTTCTCCTGAATAGTGATCACTGGGATAAGATCCTTTGGAGATACCTATTACTCTTTGCAAGCTGGTTCATGCTAGGTGTGAAGATTTCTGAGTGACTCATAATTGAAAGGAGAACTGCAATTTCGACTGTGATTGGTTGGTCACATCGATACCATTCTCTATGTGCATGGATTGCAATGGTGCCTTGAGAGGTCTGGGCCTATATTGAATATGCTGGTTGCATAATGTATCTAAGAAATCTGTGTTGAGCAGATTGTCTTTCGTTGTGCTGAGATAAGCACTTCCAAAGATGAAAGTAGATATATCAGAATCAACAAAGATAAGTCCTATTATATCTTTATTTTGATCCTTTGATATTTGCTATATATTTCACTTATAGTTTGTGTTTTATGTATAAACTATTATTAATCCTTAAAAATACAGGTTGAATCGAGAAGCAATTGAATGAGTTTATGAAACAACCCGATTCTTATGTAATTTTTTTTCTTCTTAATCTACAACTTTTAACATAAATAACAAGCATATAAGAAAGTACTGGAACATTTCTTTCTTTTTCATTAACATTAAATAAGATACATGCTAGCTAATAATTTGAATTCTTTTTCCTTTGAAGTGAACAAGACTATATATTTCAACTAACGAAACTTTTCCTTTTCAAATGAACATCAGAGAAAATATACGTACGTGCACATACATAGCTTGTTGAGCTTGTGAACTAATAATGGTAAGAAGGTCGAAGAATCCGCCTTTCAAATCTCGGTGCCTCAGTAGCCTAGTAAGGAGGAGAAACATCACTCGGGCGGTTTTCTGCCAACCATAGACTTATAATGTGGTCCCCTGCACATCTACCATTCGATAGATGGCCCTCCCTTCAACGAGGAGATTGGTTGGGTAACTGATATTGAAAACCGACTGAGCATAGTGGTGTGTCCTACATAACTAGAACCTGTACATCCGGTAAACTCTCGATCTAGTATGCAATATGGGATCACGGTGGACATGACAATGTATTCATCACTCAATCAAGAGGACGTTGTTCATCTACACTACTTTGGCCAAAGTGTTTCAATCAGTATCTCTACTGAGGGTCAACTGCCACATACACTATTGAGGGTTGATTTGACTTAGGGCTATCTTACACTACGCGTAGGTCTTTTGTCCTATTGTGGTAATCCGTACCAAAGGCATCCTACATCAAGTTAACCTTTTGGGATGAATCTGCATCGCAAGTACTACCAATACTCTCTCCTATACGGGAATGAACATTTCCTAGGAGTGTAGCTAGCTTACTGAGTTAATCTAATAACTTAGTTTGCTATAATGTACTTGAATCAAGCTCTCATCACAGTCCTAGTAGTAATATCTAAGATAATGAATACTTTCCTTTATACAGAGATCATACAAATAAAGCAAATAGAAACTAAATGCATTGTCTATCTTTGAGATGGACTATTACTTTTTAATATGATCATGCATTACCTATACCTTATTTACTTCATGCAATTTTTGGACATTCATAATGCAAGCATCATACAACAGCATCATATTACGTTTGCCTAACATGTCTTCACAAGTTTTGCAGATATAAAGAGCAAAATAGTACTTCATTGATCTAGCATGTCTTTATAAAAATCAAAGATGAAATGAGAATAAAGTATTCATGCCTGGATTAAGCTTTCCACAGGTGATGATGGACTCTTTTTGTAGTAATCCAGTTTATAGAGCTTCTTTGTTCTTTCACACAGAAAAATACTCTTCCCAGAAATTGTTCTTCGCAGATAATGGTCTCTCACAGATAATGGCTTTCTACAAAATTTCACTGTAATCGACAAAGGAGTTGCTCAAGAATCAAAACGAGTAAGAATGCGTGATAATGAGTATCAATGAATATGAATGAGTGTGAAAGAGTGTGAATTCGTGTGAATTGGTAATTAATTGGTAATTATTCGCAGCAGTTGAAAGCCTTTATATAGAGTCATGAAATGCAACGCATTTCCTTACGGGAATGCATGTAAACTGACAACACACACAACCAGACTTATTCAAAGGCACTTGGCAAGTTTCCAAGCCCTTACACAACATTTTTGGAAGTGATTCGACATACCTTTAAGCCAGCAAAACCAGAATTGTTCAATTGTTTATCAAAAATCGCCACTTATAGGTAATTCCCAAATATGGCGCCAACAAGAAGGTGATTCATCTTGCTGATAAAAAGTCTTGGTTAATTTTACAACAACATCCTCATGAGTTGCGTCGCCCCTGTTGATTCATCCTCTCAGGTGAAGCGCTCAATACAGTTGTGCATATTTCTCTTCCTCCGCCATTTTCCATTTCACAGGAGAAACTCAAAATATTTCAAATCTGACTTTATTAAGTCAATAGTTATGAATCAATTATTTTTTTTTATACTTTAGAGAAGTCCTAACTCATTTTCAATATATCCAGTGATGAAAATAGGTGAAGTTGATTTCATTATACTTTGGAAACATTCGATTTCCAAATATGTGATGAGAAATGAATAAACAATGATTTCCATTTGTAAAATAATATATATAAATTTATTAATATTATATATATTTATATATGTATTAAAGTAATAAATAATTATATAAATATATATATTTTATTACCTTAAGTAATATATATATATATATATTTATGTTTATTATTTTTACTTTAATATTTATATGTACGCGTATATATATATATATATATATATAACATATCGTAAGCCAGCTTGTTATTTCCGATATGTCTATATATGTATCTATACCTATATACATATACGTGTAGATGTGAATCACAGACAATAATAATATAATTTATTAATATCCTAAATGTAATAGGTGGTGTATATACATATACATACGTCCATATATATATTTTGATATACACGTATGTGTATGTATACCATATCGATGCAACTGTGTGAGCATATCCGTTTGCCAATCACACACTTGTATCGATATGTATATACATATGGATGCATGTATATAATATATATGTATATATATATACCCTGCCTAATTACTTGCATTCAAATACGATCCATTGAAATGAACTTAATACCATGAGACAGTCAATAGATGAACATCTCTTACAAAAAGTACAAAGGAAGACACGACTCTTACTGCCAGTCTATGACTAAGGATGACTTATCTTACTCAACTGATTCAGTTACTCACTCTATAGTGAAGTGTGTGTATGCTCAGTTAGTGCACATTACCGGTTAACCGACCAAGCCCCTCTCGCTAACGATCTTTCCCCTCCGCTTGGAGGAATGGTACCTATACCTGCATCCACTGACATACGTCCACGGAAGTCAAATACTCACAACATAACAGTATAGATACAACATTTCACAAGTTAGAATATTAACAATTCTATAACTTAATATGCATATGTACACCAAGAATGACATCAATTGAAATATACTAAAATGAGACAATCATTAAATGTAACAATACTCAGATTGACAACAAGGTACGCATTTTATTCAAGCATTGAGTTCACATTACAATCTTTCGGCCCTATGCAATACTATTACGTAGTAGCTTACAATTCGGGGTGTAACAATTTACTTAATGACATTCAGAGGGAGTCAAAATCCGAGGATTCAAAGCTCAATTTGAGAGCATGTCCAAGAAAAGGATTGAGATTTTGCGAATGGAGGGACTTCACTTCTAGAGGATTCTTTGCAATCTTTGTGGTAGGGATCAAGATGGAGTTCTGTGACTCACTAAGATGAAGTGAAGGTTGCAGCATTGCAAAGCCAATGCTAAAGTCCTTGGAAGACCTCTTCAGTTGCTGAGATCAGAATTGTAAAAGACAGTCATCTGGATTTGATATTGGTAGCTCCGCAAACCTATTCAAAATGGAGCGATCTGGGATGAGGTCAAGGAGGACAATCCTAAACTCTCTACAATACTAGAGGTGTGCTTTGGAAAACATTTCTCTAAGGCAAGTGTTGTAGGCAATCTTGGACGAAGAAGTTAGAAGATTCAGAGGGAGCCTACGGAACCTGAAGAAGATGGTAATCTAGTTGATCTTGGTTCTTTATGCTGATGATTTATTTCTTACTGAAGAAGATCACCTCATTATCAAATACAAGGAGTTAGCTTTTGAATTTGAAATGAAGGATCTTGGATACATGCATTACTTCCTTGGTTTAGAAGTTTGGCAGAGGCCTAATGAGATCATTCTGAGTCAAGGGAAGTATACAATCGACATCCTGAAAAGGATTGGTACAATGGATTGCAAATCCATGTCTACGCCGATGGAGACCAATTTGCAGAAGTTAAAAGAGGTTGCAGCTAATTGAGATCTGGTTGATTCTACTATGTATAGGCAGTTGATTGGATCGTTAATGTATCTAGTCAATACTAGACCAGATATTTGCTAAGCACTGAGTGCATTTTTTCAGTTCATGTGTGAAGCAAGGCAAATACATCTAGTTGCAACAAAGCATATCTTGAGATACTTGCGTGGCACAGTTGGATATGGCTTGAGATATTCTTCTGGTGTGGACTTGAAGTTGCATGGTTATACTGATTTTGATTGGATAGGTTGTGTTGCTGATCGAAAGAGCACCTCTGGATGTTGTCTCAGTTTGGGGTCTGCAATGATCTCCTAGTGTAGTAGGAAGCAGTCTTCAGTAGCATTGAGCACCGTAGAGGCCGAGTACATTGTAGCATGTGTGGTAGCTTGAGAAGCAGTGTGGCTTCAGAAGCTCCTTGTAGGATTGTTGGGACAATCATTGGAGCCAATTGCCATTTATTGTGATAATCAAAGCTGTGTGAAGCTTTCTGTCAATCCAGTGTTTCATGACAAAACCAAACATGTTTAGATCAAATACCACTATATCAGAGATATGGTATTGAGGAAAGCAATTGAGTTGAGATACATTAGCACTGATAAGCAGACGACAGACATTCTCACCAAGCCTCTCTCTAGAGTAAAGGTTGTCTACTTTTGAGACAAGCTTGGTATTGTGGAGAATGAAGCCCTAGCTGAGAGGGAGACTTAGCTTCAGTGATCTTCTGTGATTTGCTTTAATGCATTTCTCTCTGTGAGAGATTTTAGGTGCAAGCCCTTGAAAATGCATCTTTCTCTATAAGAGAAATTTGAGGTGAAAGCCCTTGTTTCCACCCTCTGGGAGTAGCCATGGTGGATGTCATGTTGAGTGACTCCATGACAACATCATGTGAGATAGTCCGTGATGGTTTTCTTGTACTTGTGTTTATTCACCCTCTAAGAGTATCTATGGTGAACGTCATGTTGAGATGACGACATCACGTTGAGTGATTCCGTGATGGGCACTTGTGCATATATGCTTTACCATACATGGGAGTAGCCATGATGGTTGATATCACGATTGAGTGAATCCATGATGAGCCCCTTCCACATATGGGTGTAGCCATTGTGGGTGTCATGTTGAGAGATTCCATGGCAATGTGTATCGGAAATATTCCTCCCTAGCTAAGAGGGAGTGTTGATGTTGTAGCTTCGGGCTACATACTTCCGCCTTGATTATTGGACAATAAATTTATATAGCCTAGTGGCTATTTATTTATTTATTAAAGTGACACTTGGCAACATAATATAACATTTAATTATTGTGAATTATTAAATGGGGCCGACTTAAAGAAATAATATTTATTATTTATTATTTGTCATTCCTTTATGATGCCGACCTACTTGAAGAGTCACATCATTTTGTATTTATACAAGGTGGAGTTTGCTCATTTGATAATCAAGTTCATTTCATTCATTCGCACTCCTTGAAGATGTTCGGACTGGAGCAGAAGATCATTATTTTGAGCAGCAAATCATCATCTGGAGCAGCAGATCTTCATATTGTTGCAGCGAATATATTTCAAGGAAATATATATTCATTTTGTATCTTCGCATCTAGGAGAGGTGCTATTGTTCATTGTATCAAATTTGCCCTTGAGAAGGGTCTGATTGTAAAGCAGATTTCTGCTCTTATTCCTGAATATATAAGTGATATATTTGCTGGGTTTTTCTCCCTCGAGTAGGATGGTTTTCCCAGGGTATCTTGTTGTGTTCATTGTCTTATGTGTTGCATTTTCTGATTGCTTTCATTTCTGATCCTAAAACTAACAACCCTTCCCACAAGTGGATTTCAGACAGTCAAATACATTTCTAATTCTAGCATAGGAAATTATACTTTAATCACTCTGGTTATCTTATAAGTCATAGGCATACATGTGTAAACAATAGTTGGCAGAAAATACACCTGAAAGTTTATATATATAAGAATATCTGATAACAGCAATCTCTTGTGATGTACGGACCGATCTGTTCCTTGGTTTGTATGTTTTATCTTCCCTCATCGATCTGTTCTCAATATATCAGAAGATATTGTTCACTTATGGATCTATCTTTTGTCTTCATATACTTCTCATTGAGACCTCTCCCTATTCACATATATCCCCTCTTGATATCTGCTCTTTTTATCAGAAGTAAGCCCTTGCTTTTATCTCTCTTTTAAATCTGCATCCGTATCTTTTAGATCTGTACATATCTCCTTAGATCTGCACATTGGTCTATCTCTCCTTATTAATTGAAATCTGTTGTTCTTATTCTCTGCCTGATTTATTCCCATTCCTAATATTCATTCCTTCCTCTATTCATAAACACCTTATATCTTTATTTTCCATGAAAGGATGCATCTTTAATAGACACGGCCTTTATAAACACATGACTATTTGTTTAGCAAACCTTTTTATATCAATTGCTGCTCTAAACTAATTCATATACTTTATACACCTGATCGCTGCTTTTTCAGGCACTTCCATCTCTTCCTTTTCACAAATATATTCGCTGCATATATTCCTTGCTTCTCTTTTTTATCCCCATATTTCTTAATCGCTGCCCTCAACACCTCTAGGAATCACTGCGGCCTTTCATAATAATGAAATCGCTGCATATTAGTTATGAACGCTGGTTAATGGGATTGTACTATATTTCTATATTTAATATATATATGTTTAGTTTATTTTATATTAGTTTTTATAAATATATTTTATAATATTTATAATATTATATTATGATAATTGTAATTAAAGTACTGATACTTGTATTTATATTTTTTAATATGTACTTTGTTATTTTATTTGTTTATTTGCATTTCAATTGCTTAGTTATTTTTATATTTTAGTGTTCTACTTTCGGGGACATGACAAGATACCAGATATACACATTAAGTTTGTCCTTTAAAGATTGCAAAGTCATATTACACCATATGGGAGAAAACTTAGAAAATTATAAGAATGCTCTTTGCTTGCTATAGGAAATAAAAACAACAATCTGAAATTTTTCTTCTTCCTTCTCTTCTGCAACCTTGTCACCAACCAACCCTTATGCAACTGAAAATTGCATATATATAGCATTACAATATCCTCAAGCAGTTTTTGGGGGAGAATAAGGGTCTTTGCAAGTGTACATTGCCCGCATTTATTAACATCATCTTCACATGGCACCATGTACATGCAACCATGCCCTTTGCATTAGCAACCATGTCCATTTGTACATCAACCATGTCTTTGAGAAGCCCATTGGTGTTGAGAGGCATTATCAGCCAAAGGTTAGTAAATAGTTATAAGTAGTTAAGTGATTGTGGCCTAACTAACAACTGTTGAATCTTTAAAGTAAAACTTCCATAGTTAGGGAAGTGAAGTGATTTATGTATGGCCCTCCTTAATTGTGTTCTCTGTAATTGAGTGCTACCTTCAGTAAATCATCAATTGCAATATTCTCATGCAATCTATTCTAATATGAACTGTTAACTTTTTTCCCCCATATTGTTGCATTGGTACTGTAGTGTTATACTAGTTTACATTTGGCGCTGTTACCTTTGCAAATTGGGTCAGACTTCAAGAGAATCATATTCAGTAATAACTATTCATAATGACACAACAAGATGGAAGAGGAATAAATGGGCCATTGCATACAAGAATTATCTGGCACTCAAAGACAAAGAGAACATCAGCTTAGCCAAGACCTTAGGCACTTGTGGACACTTTTGAAATAAGAGCATATTGGAGAAGAACCAAATAGAAAACGTGTGCCTGTAGATTCCATTTGGTTTACCTTAGCTGTAACTAAAGAAGTTGATAGATTGTTGGATAATTTGCCTAGAACCCTAGCAATGCATTATATACATTTACAAGATTTTTATGCCAAAAGAGATGCAAAGCACACAAACAAAAAATAGTACAACAGAATGAAGAAAGGTGTTGTTAGGAGAAAGAGAAATGTAGATTCCATTTGGTTTACCTTAGCTGTAACTAAAGAAGTTGATAGATTGTTGGATAATTTGCCTAGAACCCTAGCAATGCATTATATACATTTACAAGATTTTTATGCCAAAAGAGATGCAAAGCACACAAACAAAAAATAGTACAACAGAATGAAGAAAGGTGTTGTTAGGAGAAAGAGAAATGAAGTGAAGATTGATATCGTACCCTAAGAGATTAACACCATTTAGCTTGAACAAAGGTGGGAGAAGACTGCAACATGGTTTGGGGGTGGACTATGAAATGAGACAATCCCTTAGATTGGTGGGACAACAAGAACAAAGAATGCCGTGGGAGGCAATTCAATCCAAAAATCCAACAAAACAATTTTGGAGCTGTAGCTGAAGTGAATGCCAAAGCAGAAGTTGTCGTGAACAAAGAAATCAAAGTTTCCAAACAAAGAAGGCAACACTAGTCTTATTAACCAAGTTAAGTCAAAAGCTCATATAGAATAGTCAACCAAGTTGATTGAGCTGACAAGACCCGCCTCAATTGAAATTGGATTGGAGTGAAGTGAGCAAGAAGGCAACCACAATAGTGTATGGATGGTTAGAACCACATGAAAGGTTAAGGATTCAAACATGCTTGATAGTGTTGAAAGAGAAAAGGAATGTTCAGATGAAAACTTTTTTATCAATTCTTGCAATTAATATGTTCACAATTCTAATTATCTAAGGATTACTCCTCCATAATACTATCATTGTGCACAAATTTACCATTCTATGGTTCGTTGGAATTTTGGGTGTGGCTAATAATAGGTGATTCTGTTTTAGGTGTGACTTTTCCAACATTTTCAAATTAGTTTAGAAGCTAAATTTAGTTTTTTATTCATAAATTTTATCATTTTTTAGAACTACTAGTTTCCGTTTTTGGAGTAGGATTTTGTGAAGTTTTTAAGAACCAGTTTTAGTCGGCATGATTTGGTGACTTATATGCCTAGACTTTAGTTTTATTTTTAGTTTCAATTGTCTAGTTGAAAGACTATAGGTGACTTATTTTAGGGTTGTTCCAATTGTCTTTTTCATTAGTCATTTTTAGGTGTGTAGCTCTATATCAGACACATTGTTTTTTTCAGTTTGAGAAGAGATAATCAAATGTAAGAAGTTTTAAGAGAGAAATCAGATCGTAACTCAGACTCAATGGTCATTTTCTAGAGTAAATAAATGTTGTTTTTTGGTGTGTTACTTTCTATGCAGCCCTGTCTCATATGAAATTAATTAATAGTGGTATTAGAGCAAGGTTTTATGTCAGCACAAGTATATGTGAGAATTACGTTGGACAAGTTTAGATTAAAGGCTCTTTCACTAGAGTTAAAGATCCGGAGACTTCGAGAGAAAATGTTCTTACGATTTTTTGATAGCTATAATGGTAGAAAACAATGGTGCAATGCCAGTTCCATAGTTCAAAGGTGAGAATGCCAATTTTTGGAGATATTAGTTGAAGAGGGTACTGATATGGAAAGGAGTATGGGACATCATAGTAAGTGGGTATGCTGAACCTCAAGATTGGAGTGCATAAACTACAAAATATAAGACAAAAAAGAAAGAAGAGGAGGAAAAGGATACTCAAGCATTCTTTTATATTCATAGGGCAATAGATCCAAGTATCTACCCAAGAATTGTGGGTTGCAAGATAGGAAAGGAAGCATGGACAGCCCTAGAAAGTTCATATCATGGTACAAAGTAGGTAAGGGTTGCAAAGCTTCAAACCCTAAGAGTGAATTTTGAGAACTTAAGAATAAAGGATAATTAAAATTTTGAAGTTTATTTTGTTAAAGTGACAAATATGGTGAATAAGATGAGAACATATGGTGACATAGTGAAGATGATGTGGTTTTGAAGATCTTGAGATCTCTTACACTCAAGTGGATGCATGTTGTGATTACTTTAGAAGAGTGCAAAGATTTAGATACTTTAAAAGTTGAAGAGCTGATTGAATCTTTACTTACCCATGAAGAAAAGGCAGTGTATGGGTGTTCTAGATTAAGTGCTGATGTCAAAGGTAAAAATCAGTAATATTCAAGGAGCAAGTACAAGTTTCCTTCAAATTATTAAAGGGAAGAATTCATATCAAGGGTATAGTTCTAACTTCTAATTTTAGAGGAATAGGATAGAGTAGATGCTGTGGTAACTCATGAGGTAGAGGTAGATTTAATTTAGGAAGACAGCAAGCACTATGTTATAATTCAAATGAAGAAAGAAAAGAAAGCTGTGTAGAAGAGTACACAAGGAATCCAAATGAGGATCAAAGGCAAGATAAAGATGAAGATCCACCATATTTCTCTCTTTCATGCAACGAAGTTGAAAACACAAGTATGAGGTGTGGTTTCTAGATTCAGGTTGTTCTAATCACATGACAGGTTGTAGAGAAGCATTTTCAAAAATTGATGAAAATTTCAAAAGTGAATAAGGTTGGGTGATGATAAAGTAATAGAAATTTGTGGAAAAGGAGAGATGGATATTGACACTAGACAAGGAAAAGCAGAATATTGTTGATGTGTACAATGCTCACCAGAGCGAAAACATAATCTATTTAATGAGTGTTGGACAGCTTGTTGAAAAGGGTGTAAATTGGTATTTCATGATAAAGCTTGTACTATCTATGATAAGGCACAAAGAGGAAAGTTGTTGCTACCATAGAGATGACAAATAACCAAATGTTCCTATTGAGAATCAAAGCAAGTAAATCAAATGCTACTATTGAGGATGCAAGTTGGTAATGACACCAAAGGTATGGACTTCTCAATGTTGAAGGACTGCATATGTTGTATCAAAGTGATATGGTTACCAAAATTTCAAGCAAGATGAAAGGAAGTGTGCAAGGGTTGGACACTTGAAAAACACCATTGGAACTTATTCATTCAGATTTGTGTGGTCCTATGCCCAAGGGAATCATAGGTATAAACCACTACATGGTTATTGTTGACTGAATGAATAAGGTCCTATGCTGGTTGAATAGAGTTCTACCACAGCCTTTTGGAGGACGGACACCCTCTGAAAGAAGATCAGCTCTGGTGGTGAGATTATCCACCCTGACTGGTATTGGTGGAATTATTCAAATTTCGCAGCTGCACATCAACATCAAAATTTGTCAAGTCTTCTATGAAGACAAATTTTAGAGTTTCAGTGATATTTTCAGAATTGCAATATGGTATGAATTGATATTTATTTCTCGGTTTATTTTCTGTTGGGAATATGGTTGTACCATTTTGGTTGAATGAGGTGACTATGTCAATTCATATTTTGTGGAAGTATTTTATGTTGGGATGACAGGCACGGTAAACCGATACACAATAGAAAAATTATCTGCAGATTGCTTGACTCCCTTCCAGCCGGTCTTTCTTTCTGTATATATTAGAAACTATGCAATTGTCTTAATTTCACTCAAAATAATACAGGTTATATTTCCAATTGCAATATCCGAGGTTCGTAGATGAGGCGAAGTTGAATGGTCAAAGGGTGTCACACCAAAGTTTGAAGACAAGTAAGTAATTGAAAAGGGTGAATAAATACTAAGTCTGCCATTTCAGATTAAATAAGACATGGGCTAAATCATATAACCTGATAAATGAAGAGCTGGGAGAGTCAGTCAATGGCACAATACAAAGTTATAATTCATCAATTTCTAGCAATGTTAATCATGAAGGATCCACATAATATTTAGAGGAGTTCGTATTATTTATTTGGAGATTTGCATATTTCTATATTCCCAACCTGTTGTCATTTTCCACGGCACTGATCAAGGAAGGAATATTAGACATCACCCTTATTACCATCACAGACTATTCCAGACAAGGAATTGACTTGGAAGCTTTTGGTGAAGTGTTAAATTAAGAGTCCTGCTCAAGCTTTGGTATGATGCATTGTATGAAGCCATGGGAATGCTAAAATTCCATTGCAGTTTTATTCTTGAAGCTGCCTCTTCTTTTAATAATTATTGGCCCGGGTTATAGTGGAAGACTTTCATTTGGAGACTGGCCCAAGAGATGTTTTTATATCACCGTGGCATTCAAGGAAGAGTTGGAATTACAAGGACTCCACGTGGTCTCTTAAACTTCCAACGCTAGAGTGCAAAGTCCCTTTATGAATTCCCACATATTTTCTATTAAAACATCAAACTCTCCTAAGTGCCATTAAGCTTTGGAGACTTATTAAAGGCTGAGAATATTAAGAATCATCTTGTTCTTTAAAATTTTGCTTATTTATCTTGAAGTCAATGAAACTCAAGGGGAATTTTAAATTCATTTGTGATTAATTGATGGGAGTTGTATATGATAGGAATGCCAAAAGGTGAAGTCTTTGTTGCTTCCAAGAATAGTTGGGTAAGTTGGATTAGAATCCGCCACCCATAATAATCTTATCGGGGCCAACTTCATTAATATCTGCCTGGGAGAGTTAATATGAATGTGACAAGTTTCAGAATGAAGGTGGAATTCTTTAGCAGACATGATTAAATTCATTTTTCAGAAAGGAAATGGCTGTATTGATATCTATTGTATAATGTTTCAACAGCTGGAAATTAACTCACTCATAATTGTGAGGGATAAGAATTGGTATATGCCATAGCTGGGCATGGATCAAGTAGCGGGTGAATTGGCTGGTGCCAGGCGTGACTAGGGAAGAACTTGAATGGAATTCGAACACAAGATACCACCTTTGAAACTGCTGTTCAGAATTCAAAGTCATAGTTTATTCTGTTGTTGTTACTTCATCTACATGGTGGCTAAATCAAGGTTAGGACTATATGTAATTTGCTGGTTCCCTGCAATTCAATAAATAGGTTGAATTTAGAGTACCAAGAAATGCTGCTCTTTGCCATTATCAATTTGTGAATGCCAAGTATTGTTATGGGATTTAAACTGTAAATTTAGTCTCAAAAATTAATTACAAAACAGAAAAAAATTCCTTCCATTTCCTGCTAACAAACAATTAATTAAACACATATTCATTGGAAGAGGAAAGGGTGGAACCTTATTTATTTTATTGTGTTGTACCCAAAATAATTTTTTTGCTTCAATAAGGCATTTTGGTAAAAATGGTCTAAATCTTGTAAAATTGTCATCAAAAGTCCATTTTAGGTCAAACAAAGCATGGGATTTTTGTGGGTTTATGTCAAGGAGGATACTTGCAAATTTTGAAAAGTAGGGTTTCAGACCCCTGTTTTTAGGAAAAACCTAAAAAATAGGACCTTTCTAGAAATGACTCAAAATGATTTTGATAGGTCAATTTCACTTCACGATCACATCAATCAAGTCAGAATAATCAAAAAGTCAAGTTTGTTCTGGTGGGTCTATTTCACTTTTTCAGGAGAAAAGATAGGACTTTCGAGGTCATCAATTGCAAATGGCTAGTACCAGGTATCAAGATCTAAGCTTCAGACGCTTCACAAATGAGTCAATGGTGAAAGATGCTCAAAAAGATGCTTCACGACGAAGAGGAATTTCAAAAGTTGAAAAATGCAAAACATAAACTAAGTCTGGAATGTTGGAAGCTTTGTAGATCACGCATGCACAACAGCGGACGCAGATTACGCATGCACAACGGTGGACGTAGATCACACACGCGCATTGACAGATGCAGATCACGCACGCGCAATGGTAGGCACAGTCAACACATCAGCAACGGTGACGACATAGTCGACAAACACGTGAACGGTTGGTATTGGTGTTGTACGTAGACGACAAGCGTGGTCGGCGGACGATGATCGTAGTCAACGCAATCGACAACATGGTAAACGCGAAGCTCGAGATGAATGAAAATCATCAAAAATGACTAACTCTGGAGCCAAAATGCACCCCTTCTGGCCACAGGCGCCCATGAATTCAAGAGGTCAACTGTAGTTGTTAAGAATTGCAAAACCGATCGTCTTCTTCAGAATTTTGCTAGTTCTCCGACGAATCATCAAGCAAGTTCACCAGATTCATCAAACACTAGCAAACGAAGGCAGAGGCGGAAGATGCTGAAAGCGAGAGCCATCAAAGACGACAGTCAATCAAGGGAACTGCACCCCTGTAGGCCAGGGGCGCCCAAGAATGAAAGCTCTCAGATGTCAATTTTTGGATTGGCAATCTGCAAATGATCTCCCCAAATTTAGCCCAGCTTCGCGATGAATCCAACAACCAACTCAGAAGACATATCAAACGACAGTGGTTGTTGATCTAGCGAGCACGTGAAACAGAGGATAAACTGATGAACATCAACGCAACGACACCCCTATAGGTTAGGGGCACCCAACATTTTGAGCAACCAGTTGTGATTTTTAGCAGCTGTCTTCTCCAAGGCATCTTCTCTGAATCCTTCCAACTTCGTGATGAATTTAGCTGCCAGCTCACAGGACCTATCAACAGGACTTGTCAAATGCACATAAATGAAGATCAAGCATGAAATGTTGAAAGTGAAGGCAAGTTGAAAAACGTGAAAATTTGGCTAAGTATAGAAGAAAATGCACCCTTCTAGCAAAAGGCGCCCAACTTTTTGGAGCACCACATGCAACTTTTGTGCTCCACAACTTCCAAGAAGACCTCTTCAGTGTTGATCAATCTTCGCGATGAGACTGTCAACAAACTCAACGGTGCAGTCAAACTCTCAGCAACAAATGTCAAACTAGAGCGTTTCGTCAAAGGTTACAAAGTGAAAATTGTGTCTCAGAAGCACACAGGCACCCCTGCAGGCTAGGGGCGCCCAAGAATTTGAACCTCCTAAATCAGTTCTCAAAACTTGCACATACAGTCATCCTTTTCGAGATTCTTCTAGCTTCGTGATGGATTCAACATCCAGATCACGAGAATCATCGATCACTAGCAGATGCAGATTGAAGCGCAAGAGGTCAAAGTTGAAGAAAATCAAAATCATTTGAAAAATGGCTAGCATTGGCAAATAGAGGCACACTATCTCAAGAAGGCACCTAGAAATTTGAGCCATCAAAACTAGTTGTCATGGTTGATAGTCTCCAGTGACATCTCTTTAGAGTTGATCCAACTCTGCAGTGAATCTGCTAGCCAAGCCTTGTGATCAATCAGGCATTCGGAATTTAGGATTCAACAAAGGCACTTCGTCACAATAAAAAAGATGAAAATCTTCAAAAAATTCTCTAACTCTCAAGACTTGGATGACTAAAGTCAAAGTGGGTTCAAGTTGACTTGAGTTAAGATATTTTGAAGGCTTCTTCATGCCTAGATGTCCCAAAATTGGTGGAGACGCTTCAATTAATTGCCAATCATAGAGATAACTCCTTCAATCAGGATTTGGACGCCCAAATTGATGCTTTCAACTCAAATTGATATTTATCAAGCATCTAGGCATCATAATTCATTATTTCTTTGTAGGTTGAAGAACAAAAACAGATATTTTTCTTCCCAACACCATTTGAAGGATCTAATGGAGGCCACTGTCAGTGTTCTTCATATTTCCAAGTTTACGTTGCATAGAAGGACGTCTTTCACAAGAATTCATCTCCAAGCGTCATTTTCCAAGGCAACAGTTTATAACTTCTATCTTCTCCCCACACATTTCTTCTATTCCTGTCTTAGGTTTTCTTGCATGTCCAAGTAAACTCCATTTTTTCACAGATCTGGCCTTTTGGGTATGTTTAGTATGAGATTGGCCACAAAACCCACGTGCCGAAATTTTTCGGAAAATTGCCTCGCTGTTTCTAGTTTTTAGGGTTTATTCAAAATTCACTTTTTTCAAAAATTGACGAACTAGGTTTGATCAGCTCACAAGCGCCTAAAATACCCATGTGCCAATTTTTTTTGGGAAAAAACTTCTATAGCTTCTAAAGCTTCTACCTCGAGGGGTTGTTGCATGTCAAAGAAAAATTCATCTTTTCGAAAATCTGATGTTGTGGGTTCGTTCAAAAAGATATCCCCAACAAAACCCACGTCTCAAAATTTTTTCGTAAAAATTACCCCTCGAGGAAGCTATTTTTGGCCACTGTGAAAAGTTGTTCAAATAGTGTCGTGTGCCCAATCAATCATCAAGATTTTCAGAATGCAATTCTCTCAAGTTGAATTCAAGACCAAATTGGTCTTGCTTCATGATTTCTTGAAGACGGTTGACACCGATTTACACCGAGCACAACTAGTGGTTGATTTGGACAATTTGATAGGCGTAGACACTCAAAGTTCACGAATTCCATATGGTTTTATACCTCATATATCTAATAGCCTTTCAAGGCCAGTTTAGAGGGTTGAATACTGCTGGAACGTTGGGTCTGCAGTGAGTTCAGGAGTATTAATCACAACTAGAGTGTTCACAGTCAAACTTTGCGGTTTCATCATACGACACTCTTCCATTGAGAAAAATCAAGAGAAGTGTCAAAAGCGTAAAGTTGCAAAAGAAACATAGGTGATCACTCTAGTTACAGAGCCGCCAAAGTTACCAATCAGTGAACTACTAGTTGAAGTGTGCAGATATTTCCAGGATTGCTCAAATTGTTGATAAGCAGTAAATTGACAGTTGAAGCATGTGATGATCTCAGGCAATTAACAACTTCTTGGAGGAGCTGATTACTCAAATTGATGAGGTGTAAACTACCAGTTAGGATGTCCTACCTTCTCCAAAAAATAGCATTTAAGACCAGCGGTTAACTTGATGCCTTTTCCAAGTTAATTCGTTGTCCCACCTTTTATGCATGTCTATTTTTGGAGACACCTTTTGTATAGTGGAGTTCTATTTAGTTTAGAATCAATTAACTGTAGTAGTCTTTCTAGTTAACTATTAGGTTACATTTGATTAGACATAGGAATAAATTTTGCCGATTGGCAAGAACTAAATGTTAACTCAAGGAGACTTTAGGGTTCCCTACTCCTTTGAGTTTCTATAAATAAGAGCAACCTTTGCTCATTATTTTTTAACTTTACTTCACGGTAGCAAAACATTGAGTTCGAAAGCCTATGACTTTGTTCACTTAGTATATGTTCTTGAATCATACTTGTTATAGCTAAACACCGAGTTGTTTGCTTGCGTTCTTGTTGTTCAGGTACTTGTGTTCAATATTTGTCAAGTGTATTTTGGTTGATCGTAATGTTGGATGATTGTCCTCTTTCATACAATTTTCCCTCTTTGATCGAGTTTGAGATAATAAATCAGGAGAGCAATGAGTCTTTGATCCAAAATTCTCAAGATCTTTCATCTTTGTTGTTTCTTGTAATCTTTGTTTTGATCTAGACCTCGAAAGAGCAATGAGCCTTCGAGGGAATTTAGAGATTAGGATTATCGTTTGATGTTGTTTCTAGTAATCTTCATTTCAGCCTACACCTCGAAAAGAGCACCTCGCCTTCAAGGGAATCTTGAGATTTAGATTACCGCTTGATGTTTACTTGCATAACTTTATTTCAGCGTAAATTTGAAAGAGCAATGAGCCTTTAGATGCATTCTGAGAGACGGTTTGTCTAAGTAATCCAATCATTCCCAATTGCTCCTAAATCCTCTCGCTCTGAATTTACTTGAGGAGATAGGATAGTTATAAAGTAGGCCTAGTTGTAGTTGAGATCTACGAAACCAAAGAAAAACCTCAGCTGCAACGCATAGAGTTTTATAAACCTTGTGCTTTCAGCTGAGTAAAAAGATAGGAACTTAGTTTACATTTCTTTTTACGCATCAACAGAAAAAGAGGGAGCTTCCCCTCCTAATTTGAAGAGAAATTTATTTGTGCATAGCTATCTATTTCCAATACGCACTCCAGAGGTGCGAATTGAAATGACAACATATTCAGTCAATAGTAACAAATTTCATTCATTCAAAATATTGGGAAAGGAAGCAAAAAATTTAGGTCTGAAAATAGGGGTAGATCATAATACAAACAAGCACCAAGTGAATGGTATTCAAGAATTGTTACATGGATCTTGACAAATGGATATGTGAGAAGCAAGAATAAGGCCAAACTATATTTCAAGGAGGAAGATAATGAAACATTTTATGTTTGTCTATATGTTGATGATCTAATCTATACAAGGGGCTCAAATAAGATGAAGAAAGATTTCAAATAGGCAATGAAGAGAGTTTGAAATGATTGATTTAGGACTGATGCAATATTTTCTTAGTGTCGAGGTATGCTAATCTCATGGTAAGATCTTTTTTTGTCAAGCTAAGTATGTGCAAGATATGTTGAAGAATTTTAATATGCTAGATTGTAAAGGGGTTGACGCACCAATTGCACATGGAAAATAATTGATGAAAGAAAAAGGGTCACGAAGGTAGATGAAAATAAATACAAAAGTATTGGGACCTTAAAGTTTTTGACAGCTACAAAGTTGGATATTATGTTTACAATATCATTTCAAGGTACACGAGTGAACCTATAGAGAGATATTTACAAGAAGCAAAAATGATACTCAGTTGTGTGAAAGGAACAAAGGATCACGGAATCCATTATTATTCAATTGAAGATTCAAATTTGTTTGGTTATTTAAATGCAAATTGGGCAAGATCATAAGATGATAGAAAGAGCACATTAGAGCATTGTTTACACTAGGAAGTAGATTGATAACGTGGAATTTGAAGAAGTGAAATACAATGGCATTATTGAGTTCAAAATTAGAATATGTTGCATTAACAATAGCATGTATGGAAGTAGTTTGGTTCAAAAGTGTTGTGGAAGATCTAGGAGAACATAAAAACCCTACAATGATACTTTGTGACAATGGTGAAGCAATACAATTGAGTAAAAATCTAGTTTTTTTCATTTTATAATCGCGACAAACACATCACAATCTCATGCTCACACATACTATGTTGTGAAAATTGAACAACATCATGACCATTACAAATGATGTCACCACAAAGTGCATGATGACACAAGGTCAACGCACATTGACATAGACACACAAGTGGAAGACTTACACAAACATCATGGAATGGTGTCAACACAACAAGAAACAACTGAGATAGAATCTTCTCTCAATCGATGATAGTGCTCAACTAAAACGTTGACACCAATGACGAGAAAGAATGGAAAGAATGAAAGCCCATACTAACATTCATCCCCAACACATTCAAGCCCTTAACAAATACCCAAGGATTGATTCACAACACTCAAAGATCCTTACAAACAAGCCATGGATGAGGCACAAATTTCCAAAATGAACAAAGGGCTAGGCCTGGGCAAGCCTTAAGTAACCTATGCAAGACATGGTATAAATTTCTTGATTTACAAAGTTACTAAAGAATGGTTTGACACAACCAACTTAAAAGAGCTTAAGCTACATTATGACATCCTTGAAACTCACAAAACACCAATATTCATTTTCACCTAAAAATGCTACTTTTCATGTGCAAGCATGCATTTAATCAAAATGCACAATGGAACATGTAATCACATGGAACTACCTAATTCAATAATTGAGGAAATAAACATATATTATCAATATATATATATTTACAACATCTAAAATGCAACATAACATGATTAATCCATCATTATCCTTCACAAGCTAAAATTAGGTTTATACACAATCATAATATTTCATCCCAAACTATGATTCAATTTCAACTCTAATCAATCTAGAGGTCTCATACTAAACATGGATGGATTGCACTCCAATACAAGAATGAGATAATTGTATAATTACTACTTTTCATGCCTTTACAAATGTTTACCAAAACCATATACTACAACTTCTCAAATATGTCAATATAATAAATCAAGATACAAAAATTAAGGGAGAAATGAGATATCTGCATGCTCTCCAAGATGTGCCACCACAATCCATTACACATCCCATTGTTGATCAGCACCACTCAACCATGTGGGACCTTGATGCCCATTCCTCTATATTAAGAGACAAACACCATGGTTCGAAGCATAAACATGACACACAAAGTCAGCCTCAAACACAACATACCACATTGTTTCTCAATCAAATAGAATACACCATGCTTTCTTTATTGCACAATTTGAATCAAACAACCAATTAATACAAGGAAGAAGAAGAGTATGCAAAGGAGAGGAGCGACATCCTACTTGGCATTCCAAAGCACTAGTGGGAACATTAGATATTATCATATCTCCAAGTAAGTACTCACCTCAAGAAATACTTTTCATTAATCATTGCCATTGATCCCTCAATAGACTGGTTCAATGAGGGATTCATTTTAACACCTTTCATAAATCATCACCCTCAATCCCTCAATAGATTGGTTCAATGATGGATTCATCTTAACTCTTTTTTTACATCAATCACCATCCACAAAATGGATTGGTACCAATGTATTATTTAGTTTAAACTCAAAAGACATTTGTTTCATTAGACATTGTCCTCTATCCCTCAATAGATTGGCTCAATGTTTATGAATTATCAATTGAGTTCCTTTATCTTTACCAAACATTGCCCTTCATCCCTCAACAAATCAATTCAATGTTTCAATCCAAGCCTCCAACTTCATCATCATTCCCAAGACAATCCAAGCGACTAACTTTTACAAGAAAATTGTAGGAATGGGTAAGGTTTAGTTTTCCATGCCAATACGCATCCTAAGGCACAAGCACACCATTTCTATGGCAAAACTCTATATTTCACAAAATAATATCTCACAAAGATTAAGTTCCAAAAATAAATAATATAAATTTTAAAAAAGTTTTTCAATATCTAGGTTCTACCATTAAAGACCATCAATATTTTCACAAAAGATAAAAGCTCAAAATTTCAAAAAATCTAAATATGCTCTTTTGTTTTAACAAGGCTAAAGATTACCCTTTTTCAAGTTACATAAATTTTATAAAAAAAATTCAAGGGATTTTGGAGAAAATTTACATTTTCAGATAAAATTAAAAATACATACATTTAAATTTCTAAAACTACCTTTTTCATCCAAATCCACCCGACAACACAAATATGCACTCACATAAAGTTTTAGAAAATTTTGCAAGAGTTTGGGTACAAATCTTATTTTTCCAAAATTTTAATTCGTACAACATATATTTTTTTTTAAGCACAACAAGCTACAATAAGCACAAAAAACAAAGCCACATGCATCACCAAATAAAATTGGAGCATGACCATATGAAACAAGAACCCAAATGCCACTATTGGCACGGTGTGATGGTTTAAAGGTGGCGTTGTTCTTGCCACCAAGTTTCAAACCCCGTTGGGGTGGTATTGTTGAGTGTTTGTATTGGGGATGAGGTCCCCTGTTTGTGAACTCACCAGTTCATAGCTCTATGTCAAAAGCGTTCATCCCTTGAAAAAATTAAAAAAACAAAACAAGAACCCAAATTTTCTTCTCATAAACATAAGTAAAAACAATACAATCTTTTCTACGTCTATAGCAAAATCACAAGGAATACCTTTATTTTCATAATGCAATCCATGATTTTGAGGATTATAGATATTTCCCACTCGAAGAACAATCAAAAAGCAATCCCAAGCTTTTACAAAATTTCCTTTAGTCTTTCAATCCAAGTATGCAAGCAAAACAAGGGTTTGAAGAAAAATGCACACTTCATTTTTTGCTCTGCCATTCGTAAACTCAAAGTCAAAACAATGCATAATCAAATGAAAAGTCATTGTTTTGGGTTACAACCCAAAACCTGATACAAAATATTCATTTCTCATTTCACATGAACAATTAACTTTTGAACTAATATCTATTTGCAAACAAGTTATCTAATTTTCAACAAAATATCTTTAGAAGTCCATTTCACTTTTTTGACAGGTTGGAATTATTTCCAAAGCATCTACATAGGAAATCCACTTCATTTTTGCAATAAAAGAATAAAAATAACATTTTAGAAGACCTTTAAATTCCCATTTTAAATCCAAACATCCCTTTTAACATTTCAAAAGGCTATTTAATTTTTTTTCTCCAAAGCAACCAATATGCATATGTGAAAATAATAATAGCACACAAGGGAATGCAACCATTTCACTAAACTATTAAAATCAATTTCAGTTAAAGTAACCAAAATGCACATTAGGAAATAATGACAGCATGCAAGAAAGCAAACATGTTACTAGTCTAGCACAACGGAGATTCATAATTGTAATTGATTTAGATATTGATTTTATTTGTTTTGATATCTCATGTTCTATTACTCTTACATGGAGTAGGACAGATTCACAATATCAAACAAACAATGTGGTCTGTGTTTGATCAACCACCATTCGGATAAGAATAGTTGAAGGGAAAGGTAAAACAAACCAATCATCATAATTTTCATTTCAATAATAACATTTAATCATGACATCATCATAATATAGATAATACATTATTTGATCATTTCTTAAACAAGATGGAGCAAGAGTTAAACATAGGTAGGCACTACACAAGGATAAAACACAGAGAAATGAAGCACCATTATGTGAGAGTTGGAATAAGAGAAGAAATTCAAAATTTGGTTTTGCAAGTTAGAGGAATAGTTGGCAAATACAATGACTAAAGGGCTAGGAAAGATAATACATTTAAGTTTGAAGGCAAAGTTGCAAATGTAGAGATTTGGCATCAAGGGGGAGAATCAAGAAATTATGAATAGTAGAATGCTGATGAAGTTAATTGATATAGATGAAGTCAGGATAAGGTGATGAAGTTAATTACTAATGCTGTTGAAGTTGAATAGCTGTTGTTTAAGATATTTCATTTGCCAACGAAGATGAATGATAGATGCTTTTAAAGATGATAGATAGATGCTTTCAAAGATGATAGATAGTTGTTGACAAGGATAAAGCCAGTTGCTATTGAATACGTTTCAATACATTCTATAGTTTGTTGGTTTGGGCACATCATATAATAGGCGGTTTGTTGTAGGCTTGACTTTTCTAACAGTCCCATATTAGTTTTAGGAAGCTAAATTTAGTTTCTTATTTATAAAATAGTTACCTTTTTATAATTGCTAGTTGAATTTGGAGTGTGATTTTGTGGAATTTTTAGGAGCTATTTTTTTAGTGGGCATGATCTGCTGACTATTTTGCCTGGACTTTAGTCTTATTTTTAGATTCAATCAGCCAGTTGAAAGACAACAGGCTGACTTATTTTAGGTTTGTTTTAGTTGTTTTTTCATTTGTTATTTTTAGGAGTGTGTAGCTCTATATTAGACACATTATTTTTCAGTCTGAAAAGAGATAAGGAAGAGGAATTTTTTTGAGAGAGAAATCAGATTGTAATTTGGACTCAAGGAAGTTGTTTTTCAAAATAAATAAAAGTTTTGTTTGGTGTGTTAATTTTTGAGCAACCCATGTCCCATACAAAATTTACTAACACTTTCAAGGTTACATTTCTTTTACACAAGGGGCCTTGTGGAAATAGTTACTAATTATAATTATTTAGGAGGTTAGTTCATGGGTCCTCCTCCATCTATTGAGCATGTCTCTTAGTCTCATCTTTGCAAAAGATACAACTTGTTCACTATTCTTGAGTGCAAATGCTTTTAGGTGCATTTCTTGTATATCTCTTCTAGGATGCACCTATTCAACACAATGATTAAGCCTACAATGTTGTATTGTTCTAAGGTTTGGGGACTTAGCTTTGGTTCTTGTGATTGGGCTAGAGTTGAGAGGGTTCAAATACTATGCTTTAGGGTATGGTCTAGTGCAAACAAATGGTTCCTCAATGTGTTGTCCAGGCTAAATTTGTTGCATGACCCCTTCATCTTAAGAGTGTCTTTAGACTCAATTGGTTTATGCACAAGCCGAGATCTATGGGTGTTGATGCTTTTGTCTTATGGGAGATATCCTTTTTCGGCACTTTGTTCCTTGAAAGTGATTTCCTCTTTGGGTATCCTTGCATGTTGTTTGTTGGTTCTCCTAGGTGCATTTTCTTCTCCACTTTATCAACATTTCTTTGGATATGACTCCCTTTAGTACTCCTTTGTGCTCCTTGTTACCTTCTTCCAAGGAATGAGGTGAGTGATTTGTCAGAGAGGACATTTATTGTCGTTTAATACCTCTTACTTGGATGTCCCCTTTAGTTGTTGGTTCTCCTCGATTCATTTGTTCCTCCACTCTATCAAAATTTCTTTGGATAAGATTCCTTCCTTTAGCTACTCGTTATGTGCTTCTTGTTACCATCTTCCAAGGAAAGAGGTGCTCAAGTGACTTGTCAGAGAGGACAATTATTGTCGTTTAATGCCTCTTACACAGATCTCCCCTTTGAATTCTCTTGGTCACTAACATGTTTTCTATGCTAAATGTTTCTCATCGGTTGTTGATGGGACCATTGTTGCAGATGTGCTCCCATTAGCTTCGTTTTGAGACAAACCATTGTATTTTACAAAGTGCGAATTTTCTGCCTTTGTTCTCTCTACGAGATGGAGTATTAGGAGCATTTATATTTTGATTTCTAGTCTTATTGCGAAATTTTGTAGGAGGTGTTCAAGCTTGAAAATGGTTTAGGCCATAATGATTGGAAACTCATGCTAGCTTCACCATATGAACAACTTGGCTTCTATTTACATTATTCTAATGCTATCCTACACTAGCATTCAAATAGGAAAGAGGGGAGCATGATGTTAGGGTTTAGAGAGGTGCATAAAATGTAAAAGATGCGATGCACTAGAATAGAATGCAAGAAACTCTATAAAGAATATTAAAATCACAAGTTCACAATTTATAGATAATGTTGAAGCTAGAACCATAAACTTATCTCTTATTCCAAAGAGTGAGGAGTTTTGAGGATCATAATACGCACTTCAAATGCTTGAGAGTACATTCAATCAAAAACTTGCAAATGGGAAGGATTTTCTTGCATATGAGAGTGGGGAGGTGTGGGGGCTCCAATATTAGTATTAGATACCCACAAAGTACACTCAACACTAGCAACAGAACTGGGAGAAAACTTTGTGGGGAAATGGCAAGAATGGAGTCAATCTTCTTCATATAGTCCCCCTTCAAAATGAGAAGGATCCTCATTCTTGTAGTTCATTCTAAAAGGAAGGGGAATTTAGAGCCATTGATTCAACAAGAGATCAAATGAAGAGTGCCAATTTTGCACACAATAAGGAAGAGTAATCCATGTTATTTTTGTGATCTTAGTTAAGGAATCACATGAAGCTTTATTTTGAATTCAAAGGTCTTATTAATTTACTTAACCCACACTCCTTATTTTAGGAGGGGAAGTATTACATTTCTTTAAAGAGGCTGCTACAAATCATTTATGCTCAACATGCTTTGCGATCTACTAAATTTCAATAAAATGGAGATTTTGATAAAATTCAAGTGTAGTGAAAATATTCACTACATTCTTGGCAACCTCTTAGAGAAGTTTACTTGCAAGTGTCAAATCCAAAATGATGGCTTAATCCATTGGACATGGAGTCAAAAAGATGTTTACATTGTTGTCATGGCCCTTACATGAAAAGTTGGTTTGTTTGTTTGTTTAGGAGTAGGCTCCCAAGGGAATCAACCATTGGTGGGGTCAAGGGATAGTGCTTCGTATAGGGTGTAGAGATACCAACCAAGCACAAATTGGCCTCTCAAAATGCATTGGGGTTTAGGGGAGAAGAATTTAAAAAACTATGAGTGGATGGAATAAGAGAAAAGTAGGACCAAAAATATTTGTAAACAACACAAGTGGGAGCTAGAGGTGTAAGAAAATTTCAAAATCAAAGCAACAATTTTGTGATGTCAAAGTGGAGCCCACCATTGAAAAACCCACTTAATAGATCCGCTTCCAAGTAATTCAAAAAAAAGAAGGGTCCAAGGGTGTAATTCGCTTGAGAAAGTCCGCTTCTAAAAAAAGTAGAAACTATAAGGCATCAGGACTTGACCCACACAATGATAATCTGCTCAAAGAAGCCAAGTGTACTGACCTTCAAGAAAAGTGGGAAAATGAATACATTCAATGGATGAACTTGTTTAGAAAGTTTGCGCCAAGTAAAGATGAATTGTTTTAAATAGAAGTAAACCTGCAACCAAAAATGACAAATGTAGAAGCAAAAGAGGCTTTAGAACAATCTATCATAAACATAAAATATTTAAGAATTGACCAGTAGAAACAAAAGAGCCTTAGGAAAGTTGAATCAATTTGCGACATAATCAACACATTTTAGATCCATCATGAAGAGTAAGGGGTTTGTGACCATTTGGCAATACTCAAGATAGAGGAAGCCACTATGAGGAGAAGAAACCACGAACCAGCAAAAGGCATTTGATTGGAAAATTACTAGTTGAGCCAAAGCACAAAAGAACCAAACACAAACCAATGTTATATACATAATGCAAAAACATCTTATTAACAAAAATGAAAAGGCTATCAATAGATGCTATTTGAGGGGTAGGGAAAAATAGCGCCTCACCTAATCAATGGGTTGTATAGTTAAAACCTAGATGCTCCAATGAAAAATTAGAGAAAGTGTACAAAGAAGAACAACAAGCACTTAAATCATTTTTCTGCTCTATGCTCAACTTGTTTAAAGTGCTTGAATTCAAATTGTTGTTCAAATCTTGTAAATTGGATGCCATCAACCATGAGTGAGTTAGCATTTGAAAGACCAATGAATTGTAGCAAATCTTGAAATGTGCCTTCCTTTAGCTTCCATTCACATAAATTGCCAGACATCAATGGCATCTTTGTATTCACAAATGGTAATACATATGGTAAAATGAATCTATCAACCACCTAAATTTCCTAACACTGCCACTGCCACTAGCACTACCAACACTCGAAGATATGGAATGGACGAATGGAAGAAGAGTTCCACCAATGGCTGCCATCTCCTCTCTTTGCCTCTTTTTTAGTTCTTTTTGTTGTTCAAAGGTTTCTAATTGAATTTGCATTTCAGGCGTAACCTCATCAAGCACTTTTGGGCATCGATTAGCATCTTGGCCTGGTATATGTGCAAGATGGTATTTTAATCTGTTAATGCGCCCCCCTAGCATAGTTGTTTTGTAATGAAAACAAGTTACCTCTCCTTTCTTTTGCATAGGGGTAACAATGGCATGTTTCCAACAAGGGTCCCTTTTGGAGTTCGAGACATTGTGATAAAGACAATTTATAAATCTAAAGAATGTTGCAATAAAACATAAATAGAAAAATATTAACATTTATGGTTTATAATTAAACTAATCTAAAAAAACTTAGGGTTTGAAACTATAAAAATATTTTTTTTACAAAAACACCTAGGGTTTGTTCTTTGGTCTACTAAAACAAAATAGAAAAAAGAAAGAAGAAATGTAAAAGGGAAATTATTTTTTTGTTAAAAAAACAAAAAAAAACCTTCAAAATGTTACACCCCAAATTGTAAGGTTACTATTTACTGTTACTACATAGGGTAAATGTGAATGTAATATAAATTCGGGAGATGAATTCATGATGCTTGTACCTTGTTATCAATATGAATGTTATCTCATTTGATGTTGTTTCATTTGATGTTATCTTAGTTGATGTTATTCATGGTGAAATACTACATAAATGAGAATAGATAGTTATTGAATTATTGTTATTCTAACTTTGAAGATATTTATATATGCTGCTTATTGTTGTGAACAATTGACTGCCAAGGTATGTGCTAGTGGTTGTAGTTAAATGTTCATTCTCCAAGGGGAGGGGAAGTATCACTCGGGAGAAGGGCTTGGTTAGGTAACCAGTAAAGTAAACTATCTGAGCATACACACACATCACCTTAGATTGAGTGAATTGAGTCAGTTTGTGTGGATTTTAGGTAAGTCATCCATAGCTTGTATGATTGCATTAGGAGTCTTGTTTACTTTTGCATGATGTATTGGGTGATGTTTATCTATTTGAGTTTTGAGTTCTTCCTTATGATATTATGTTGATTGTGCTTGGGTTGAGACTTTGGGATTTGTGAATGGTTACCTTTATGGCGTTTCATAAGAATGTGAAACGTAGCATATCTATGGGCATATATATAAATACATATACATGGACCTATGTATGAGAGAATTGACAAATGCACATGTATGTGAGTAGAAATACTCACCGAGGTACCTACACGAGGAAACAACTATATGTATATATATGTGTGAATATAGTCATAAGGTCTTAATAATTCGATATCAAATGGATTAATTGACTATCATATTGCCATATAATGAATATATATATACAAATACACTTACCAGCATTAATGCTTGTTGGAGAAGTGTACATGTGGATGAATATATATACACGTATTATCATTTATAGAATATGATAATGAGAGCTATACATCCGATGGAATGGGTTTATTTTATGCATAAAATTTATATATATAATTCAATAGGGTTGCCATTTTCATGAGAATGTTTACGCATTTGAATTCATTTGAACATCAAATATAAACATATTTGATTATCATGGAATATATATATATATATATATATATATATATATATGTCATAGCGTTAAAGCTATTTGTGGACATATATATGAGTACTTATATATATATATATATATAAATGATAGTTAAAAGAGGCAATGTGAATATATAACATAGCACTGTTTGCATAGGCGCATAAGTTATAATTGAGTTGCTGTTCTTAATCAAGGTCTGCAGACTGTGACTTACCGCTTTCCAATGACCGAGAGGATGAGTTTACTCTTCTCACGGGCCAATTTAACCCGAAACTGGTTTCCATTTGGGAGAAAGTCAATAGAACAAAATTGTTGGGTGTTATCCACAGATTTTCCCATCAAATGAAGCCATGATGCCATCATATATATATCATACTCAAAACAAATCTTGGGAGGTCGATTTATTTAGACCAAGTCAACATTTGATAGCAGCCAATTAGAGGAAGACTTCTATTCATGTATTTCAACTTTGGCTTAAATATGCCGATTGAGATGAAACATGGCTCTGTGTGAAATCGCGTATCTTCCTGCTATGGAAAACACTGTGATAAAGCATGGAAATGTGTCTAAATCATTATGGTCTTTGACCAAGTCAAAATCTAAAGCTTGAATTAAATCAATGCAGTTAATGATATTCATCAACCCAGCCCACGAGATAGTCGATATAGGCTATGTGTTCATGAATTACAAATGACTTTTTCTCTGATTTATGAAAGACCCGCCATTTTATGAGTTTGGCGCCACCTCTGTGAACAAATTCTGTAGGTGTTGATTTGTAAATTTCCCCATATGCTATTGGAATTAGTCTTCATAATTCTGGTAGAATTGGAGGTCGACTCACCCTGCTATTTGCTGAGTATGGAATGGAATTGGCGCCACCTCCAGGATTGAAAATGTCTAATGGCAGTGGTGTCAATTCACATGCCATGGTAGTAGGAATTGTTGGAGGCTGGGCACTCTATAAATAGTCGCCCAACTCTCCTAATTTGGATTCATTCTTTTCATTCATTTTCACATTCTCTCATTCTCTTGACTAGCTTCTGTCAGCTATCTTTGTGATTGCCTCATATGTCATTGTGTATCATTTGTGCCAGAATATATGTGCATTCCTTACTATTTTGAGTGAACAATATATGCAACCAAAATTCACTATTCTGAGTGAACATTATATACAACCATTTCTTACATTTCTGAGTGATCATAGTTTACAAACAGTGTTCACTTTTTTGTGAGTTACTATTACCTTGCGAGGGACGAATTCTACCAAAGGAATTCATCACTGTATGTTATATATTTCTGAGTTTTACCGGTTTAATATATCTAATTTTTGAGTCTAAGAGGAGAGGAATTTGTGAGGAAGAGTTGTCAATTTCTAAAGTGCTGGGAGTAAGAATTGATTTGGGAAGTTGGGTCAAGCTGAGTAGCCAAAGGAGAAGGCTGCCTTGTAATCAGTATTTGGGAAAGTGATACAGGCATGGGGTTTTCTACTTCTTATTGTTTGCAAAGAATTATTGTGTTTTCTTTACTGCATGAAATGTATTTTTTGCCTGTGCAATAGAAGTATTTTTGATGTCTTCTGGAAAAAGGGAATGAAGCCTTTAGGCTGCTTTTTATAATGTGTTTTTAGTACTCCATGATAGGAGAGTTTGTTTAACACAAATACTTAATTGTATTAGAAATGTCGAAGAGATAGCTTGACACAAGTATTTAACTATACTAGATATGTCAAGGAGATTGCTTGACATAGGTATTTAATTATGCTACATGTAGTACAACATAGATATTTAATTACACTAGATATGTTTGAACATGGGATGCAATGTGTTTATATTTACTCCATAGTAGGAGTTGGTGTGTATCTTAGTTATTATATACTAGGTTTGATTTGAATGCAAGAGTCACTTGAGGTACACCCAGCTAAGTTATTAGTTTAACTCAAAAAGCTTGTGTTACTCCTAGGATAAGCATGGGAGCGGCTTGTGTACTTACTTGCTATATAGATTCATTACTAGTAGATTAGTATGTTGTAGGTTAGTCTGGGGTGACGGGTTTACCCATCGAAGGACAATACCTATGTGTAGTTGAAGATAGCCTTAAGTCAAATCGGCCCTGAATAGTGTATGTGACAAATGACCCTCAGTAGAACATACTGAATGAAACACTTTGATCAAAGTAGTGCAATGTACGACATCCACTTACTCTGTGTGATGCTTGAGACTACACTGTCAGTTCACCGAGATCCCATATTACATGCTAGTTCGAGAGTTTCCAGGTTGAGTAGGTTCTAGTTATGTAGGACACAACACAATGCTTAGTTGGTTTTTGTTATTAGTTACTCTACCAATCTCTTCGTTGAAGGGAAGGACCATCTATCGAATGATAGACGTGCAGGGGACCGCATTAAGAGTCCATGGTTGGTGGAAAAGCGCCCGAGTGATGCTTCTCCTCCACAACAAGCGACCGAAGAACCAAGATTTGAAAGGACAGATTCTTGGATCATCTTACAGCTATTAGTTCTAAAGCTCATTGGAGCTATGTTTGTTAAGGTATGTTTTCTTGTTACTTGGACTTGTGTAGTTATTGTAATAAAGTGGAATCCTTATTGTAATATGATATAGCATCTTGTTTGTATATTTTCAATAAAAGAGAATTTTTTTATCGCAATGGCTTTGTTAGCATGTTACCTTGTTTGGTGTAAAATTAAGAAATTTTTATTTTACTGAAGGGTCGGTGCGTTACACAAATACAAACTTACCTCTTAAATCTTGCTTGAAATCAATGGTGAGCTATTTCCAATCATTTGTAGACTCCTCTAGAATCATCAAAAGTAGTTACAAATCTGCCCAAATGTGATGCAACCATTGATTTTTGCTCAATCTCCTTGCTGGTTTCCCTTCAATGCAATCCAATTTTCACTCAAAACTCTCTTTTTTTCCTTCTTTGGCTTGAAAATGAAATGAAGTTTTTGGGGTGTAGGAGAGAAATGTAAGACAAAAAATTAAATGAATAATTTTTTTTATACTTTTCCTTCCATTCAACTACAACCAAGTCTCCCCATTAGGACTTGCCTAGACTCAACAAGTCTAGTGAGTCTAGTGGACTCGGTAATTCTAGCAAGTCCTCGACTATTGAGTCTTCCAAACTCATTTGTGTCCACTTGCTAAGTCTAGATGAGTCTTGGTAATTCTTGTAACATTGATATATATGTATACATACATACATACATACATATATATATATGTATGTATGTGTGTATATGTATTTATGTGTTTGTGTATATATATATTTTATGTATATGTATATATATGTATGCGTATATATGCGTGTGTGTATATATATATGTATGTATGTATGTATGTATGTATATATATATATATATATAGAGAGAGAGAGAGAGAGAGAGAGGTCTTTGGGATAGAAGGACAAATTTTGGGGATGTTGAGGAGACAATGGTTCAAATAATATATAAAAATTAATTATAAAAAATAGTAAAAGAACTTGCAATTTATCTTGTGTTATTGGTTTGCTCCTTTGCAGCCCAGTATTTGAATCAAATTCATTTTGGATTTGGATTTGGGGTTCGGGTTCAGGTTTCCTCTAGGTGTGGATAGGATTCTGCATTTGCACTTTGGATTTGTTTGTGTATGTCCATTAATACCCCTACGAAATTTTGACTTGCAAACACAAAATTTAGAATGTACGCACAACAAATTTGTGGGACTTTTAATTTATGCTTTACACTTTTATTTATCTATTGTTTTATGGTACTCATGTTTGATTGGACAACCTAGAAACCTAATTCTAGACCCTAAATTGAACCTTAAGACAACACACATTGACCTCATTTTGGAAACAAAACATACAAACCAAACACATTGCCTCAATTTTGTTCTTGTGTGTCCTTACACATATAGAACTGAAGATTGACTATTGAAAGTTCCAAAGAGGTTGGATTGCTACAAGAGTCCATGTGCCACCAAAGATATCATGGAGGAGGATTCTTGGATTGGAGATGAGTTTTTTTTGTTTTGCTTTGTTTTTCATTTTTCTAGGTTAAAATTAGTTAGGATCTATATATTTTTTGTTTTCATTTGATTGGAGGGCATTGTTTTCCAAACTTGTTGCCACATGGATTACAATGACAGATAGTTTTACCTCCTTGGGCCAACTCTACTTCAAAGTAGACCCAAATTTAGCCTTGTGGTTTTCAGCTTCATTTTTTCTTCTATGAATAGCTCTCTTGTTTTTTGTTTTGTTTTCTTTTTCATTCTTCAATGTTAAAATGAGCTAGTTCTATCTTCGTGGACCAACTTTGCTTCAAAATAGACCCAAATTGACCCTTGTGGAAGTATGTTGGCATGACAGAACAAGTTCCAAGTGGTAGGTTGTTTGGATTTGCAATGGGTGTGATGTGAAATATAAAAAGTTCATACAATTGGGTGAAAACCTATTTGCATGGCATTCTTGGCATGGGCATTATATCATGCCCAGGCAAGAAGGATGCACTTGTGCCAACATCTAAAGTGTTGAAATAAATTTGAGAGTAGATGCAAGCAACAAAACCAGTTCCACTTAGGGCAGGTCATCCTTTGGCAAAGAGGGGATCTCAATCAAGCATGTCTTCTCTTTCTTGATCTCTTTGCATTCCTAAAGTTGTTGTAGAGAGCTGCCCATTTTTGGCCACACATGAAGAATATTACACATAACAGAATGAAAAGGCCATTGAGAAGGCATTTCAAAATGACTTGTGAGAGATTGCTAGTCAACCCATTGCAAGATGTATCTATTGAAATGGGTTGTCTTTCAATGTTGTTCAGTAACTGGTAAAGAAAATTAATGAGACCCAAAAAGTTCACGAGGGCTTGGATTTTGAGAGGATGTGTTGCACCTTATTGGCAACATGCTAATAATTGCATCTTACTATTTATAACAATATTTTAATAATGGTATAGGAGTTCCAACTAGGAATTAGATGAGCTTTTTCAATTGTGGTGTACCACCTATCATACCAAATACCTTGTATTGATGCAGTCTTATCATTGCCAAATATGTAACTCTATTCATTCTACAAGGTAATATTTTGCACAAATTATCATTAACAACCAGAGACCAGTGTTACTCAAAATATCCTTTCATAAACTCATGGGCCTTGAATGTTACATTGGAGAAACCTTCAATAAAACAATAAATTAAACATAATATTATTCACAAACCCTATGTAATCCATATAAATAATAATAAAAATTCAACGCTGTCAATCTGGAAACCATATCTAACAATTATACACTCTAAAAGTTTAAAGTGATGAATAATATGTAATTGCAAAAAGGGGAAAATAAATAGGTGTTGATACATTACACATTGTATGTTCTCTAAGCATTTATGTTACAAGTAGAATTTGATCCGATCTCTTATGATTAGGTCTTGCATCTTTGACATTAGTGGCTATGTTTAGTCATAATTGTTAGTGGGATTGGTTGGTCATTTACATATAGAAGTGGTTCCCAAGATAGAAAGGTGCAGAAATCACAAAAGGTTTAATTACCCAGGATAATGCCTTGAGAAAGCTATGGTACATATTTACAATGCAAATTTGCAGCTCCTGAAGCTTCTCACTTAATTGAGGCAAGTTCAATGTACACTGATCTAGTTTAAAGCATTTTCATAGGATTCAAATTATGACCTGAGGGATGGCACCTATGAACATGAGAACTAACTCCAATCATTTTTGCATGACTTTGATTTGGATGAAAAATGTGTTATTTTGTGACAACTTTGATGCATAGATGAAAAACTTGCGAGTTTTTTGACTGGCCGAGTTTTTAGACCATTTACTCTCTAGAAAAACTCGCCGAGGTTTTCAAAAAAACTCGGCCACTCAGCAAAAATTAACCCACGGCCGGAATAAAGGCGATTTCGATTCACTTTTTGCTCAACAAAATGATGTGTTCCATGAAGGTTTGTGTGGCTTTGATGGTCTTAATTTGGGTCTATTGTTAAAGCAAAATGATGTATACAACGAAGGTTTGGCTGCCCCTCGACCCCGTTGGGGGTGTTGCCCCCAGACCCCCATGGGGGCATTGCCCCTCGACCCCATTGGGGGCATTGCCCTCAAACTCTCATTGAATTCATTTGATTTTCTAGGTACTCTCCAAGTCCAAGTTTCCAAGTTTTCCTACAAGTCTTCATCTATAATATCGTCTGATTCTACCTCTCCCCTAGTTTTCACTAGACATGGGAAAGAGGAAGATGTAAATTTGCAAAATATATTAATGTAGTATTTACTTTCAATTTTACAAAAAGAATTTGCTATTTTCATTTTGTTTCAGACTATCAGCATCAACGCATTCCACATGAGGATGCCATTTTGTACCCAATTTGCTTTCAAATCAATCAAATACAACTAGACTCAGCTTGTTTCTTTTATGTACTCATTTATTGACTCATTGGATGATCTTATCATTGAATTTTGCAAAAGAAAATGTGTTTTTAATGAAATTTAAGCAAATTTTTGAGTTGCTGGAGTTTTTTTCTGAGTTTTTGGTTAGTCGAGTTTTTTTGGCTTGGCGAATTTTTCAACTATGCTCTAATCATTGATAATATTTGTATAAGGAACACAAAATTTTTGGATTCAAGTATCAAAGGAATAATAATAGAGTATTTTTACATAGGTGAAAATTTTAAAATAACTTTATTGAGATAATAATGCTTGATTGCAAATTGGAAATATAATTAGGGTGCTACAATACCCAGAACACTGCATTTGCTGAGCAATTAGGCTATAGGAAGGCCTCACAAGCTCATTGAAAGTCAATTTTATTGCTGAATTTGGTTGATTTAGAGTAAACAACAGCCTTCCAATAAGTACAATGTTGATGGCATTCTGTCTCATCATCAAATACCACAAACTATTTTTGAGTACTATAATCAAGGAAGCAATAGTATGGTATCATTTGATAACCTTCCTGATAAGAATAGTATGTATTGATTTAATAACTATCTATTCACAGTTTTAAAACTTTCCCTGGTGTGCCAACCTGTGAACTTGAAAACTGTCTTTGATTGTCCTTGTTTTTGAGTTTGCTTCAGAATGAACATAATTACTAAAAAAAATACCCATTGAAGCTCGCTAAATATAATGAGTTTATGTTCATGATAATTGCAGATATGGTAAGATTTTCCCCACATGAGTTGGATGTTCCTCTTGATAGTTAGAGTGTGCTTTGATATGCTTTTGCTGAAACATAAATTTAATGATATCAATTTTCTCTGTTGCAGTTTTTCATATTTATTTGGTTAGGATATTATTCTCTATACCATTCAAGCTCATTCTAATATGGGCTAAGTTTTAAACCATCTGAATTGACTTATTTGCAATATGTGAGCAGGATAGCTATCAGTTAGCAAAGTGGAATGGAACAAAAGTTGCTGTAAAGATTCTTGATAAGCATTGTATTTCTGACTCTGAAAGCATGTGAGTGTTGTTGTAACTAGCTGATATTTTTTTTATCCCAAATCTACTAATATATATTTTTTTCGCTGATATATTTATTGGAAGTGAATAGGACAATAATGGGTATGCACATAGATGCACAAAAAACAGTATTTTCACCTGTGCATAATCTATCAATGCCTAATTTTGAGTGGTCAATTGATTTTGTATAAGACTTTCATTTACATTAACTGTCAAAACAGGGGACATGATAAGTTTTATGCATTGAAGGCTTTCGCAGGCATTTAAATTAGAATTTTTAGTTTTTATGGGATTTGACCAATGCGAATTTTTAAGTCACATCAAGATGACCACCATGATTAGTTTTTTTCTCAAATGACATTTTATTTCCCCATGTATGTTGGTAATAATTCCAAGGAAAGGGTGACCCACTTAGGCCACAACCACTTCTAAGCATTTGCTAGTAAAGGGGAGGAATGGTGAATATGATCCATCGCTTTGGGATTTTCACCCGTTAGCTTCTTTTTGTTGATGTTATTTACAATGTCAGGCCTCTACATCCAGCCACGAATTATAAATCAATAAATAAATGTAGCCTTATCGGCTATTTAATTTATTGGAGACGTTATTAGTGAAGAGGCGCTTCACTTGGAGAATAAATAAATATTAATTATGGGCCGACCTCTCCTTGATAATTGTGCCACTTCATAAGAGACGCATTTCTTGGTGGCCGACTTTGCACCATGAAGGGGTGCGACCTCTCCACATATTTGTATATATATGAGATCCTTTCATTCATGTTGATCATCAAGTTCATTCATTATAATTCACATTCATAAAAGTTCGCGCCTGAGCAGCAAATCGTCATTTTTCTATAGTAGATCGATTTGAAGGAGAAACATATTCATTTGTATTTGCATCTAGGAGAGGTGTGATTGTTCATTGTATCAAAATCGGCATTGTGTTGTACCTAAGTTGTAAGCAGATTTCTGCTCTTATTACTTCAATAAATAAGAGATATATTTGCTGGGTTTTTCTCCCTCAAGTTGGAGGGTTTTCCCAAGGTATCTTGTTGTGTTCATTGTCTTATGTGCTGCATTTCTGATTATTGAATATCTGATCATAAAAACTAACATGGTATCAGAGCAGGTATAAGAAAGATCTTGATCAGATTTATTCAAACAGCGCTACCCTCCACTCTTATTCTCATCTTTGATTGCATCTATCTTATTGTCAAGATGGTGAATGGGCTCAAGATCGAAGATAGACTTGAGGGTGCATCAAACTTCACATCTTGGAAGTTTAGAGTCATGCTTGCTTTGGAAGAAAATGAGATTGTTGAGTTTGTGGAGGACGAAGTTCTTGAACCTTCCGATGAAAATGAGAAGCCTCAATGGAAGAAGAATTGCACCAAGGCGAAAAAGATTTTGGTTGATTCGGTGAAGGACCACCTTGTGCCAATTATCTCCAAGTTGAAGACAGCAAGAGAAATGTTCAAAACCTTGGAAGAAATGTATGAGTTTAATAACACAAGTAGAGCTCTTACCTTGAAGCAACAACTTCATCATGTCAAGATGGCAAAAGGAGATTCTGTCATGTCCTACTTCATGAAGATCACTGAATTGAGAGATCAGCTCTCTACCATTGGGCATATGGTTGATGATAAGGATTTGGCCATGTTGGCTCTTAATGGTCTTCCTAAATCTTGGGAACCATATATCCAAGGCATTAGTGCGAGATCAAAGCTACCTAAGTTTGATCACTTGAGGGCAGATTGCATTCAAGAGGAATCTAGATTAGCAGCAAGAGGCAATGGGCAAAGTTCTACCAACGAGGAGATTCATGTACTTACCGCTCAATCCTCTAAGAAGAAAGGAAGAGAAGGAAAGAAAGGCCACTTCAAGAGGAATAAAGATCGGAGATCTGATGGTGCTCCTCCATTTAAGAAGAAGAAAGATCTTTCCCACCTACAGTGCTTCAGATGTGACAAGTTTGGTCATTATTCAAAGGATTGCCCAACCAGCCCAAAACAACATGCCTCAATTGCGGATGTGAGTGTGACCTCTCCTCAAAACGATTCAAGTGAATTTCTATTCTATTCTGCCTTATCAAGCAATGTTCCAGCAGATAGCAACACTTGGTTGATTGATAGTGGTGCCTCCCGTCACATTACTAGATTTAGAGAAAATCTTTCAGATTTGGTAATGAGAGATACAAGTGTTCAAGTCATAATTGGAGATGATGCATGTTACTCTGTGAAAGGTGTTGGGACCTCCACCATTCACTTAGATTTCGACATCTCCTTGCAGTTGAGTGATGTACTATTTGTACCAGGCATCAAGTGAAACCTTGTCTCTATCTCAGCCTTGGAGGACAAGGGATACCAAGTTGCATTCTTTGAAGGTAAAGTTCTTGCATGGCCAAAGAACTTTAACATCAAGTCAGCCCGTGTGATTGGTGTTCGGCAAGAATGTCTCTACAGACTTTCCACTTGTCCTCTACAAGCATTGTTTCGTGATACATCAAGTTCATGTGAGCTTTGGCATAGAAGACTTGCTCACATTCACTTCAGAGCACTTCCAACCATGGAGAAGATGGTCACCGACATTCCTAAACTCAGCCAGGAGCATGAAGGCACGTGTCAAGGATGCACATTGGGTAATAATACTAAAAGACCCTTTCATAGTAGTGAAAGTAGATCTAAATGCATTCTAGATCTTGTTCATTTTGATTTGTGCAGTCCAATGTCTGTTGCTTCTTTGAGTGGTTTCTTGTATTATGTAATTTTCATTAATGACTACTCTAGAAAGACTTGGATCTATTTCTTAAAGACTAAAGAATCTGAGGAAGTACTTGAGAGATTCAAGGAATTTAAAGCTCAAGTAGAAAACTTGTTCGGGAAGAGGATCAAAGTTTTGAGATTTGACAACGGGGGAGAATACATCTCTGGAAGCTTTCGTAACTTTTGTGTTGAAGCGGGAATTAAGAGGGAGTTTTGTGTTCCCTACAATCCACAACAAAACAATGTAGCAGAAAGTAAGAACAAATCTATAGTAGAAGCAGCTAAGGCCATGATTCATGATCAGGATCTGCAAATCTTCCTTTGGGCCGAAGCTTCTAGGACAACTGTGTATGTTCAAAATCAGAGCCCTCATCGTATTTTGGAGAACATGACTCCTGAAGAAGCTTTCACAGGTGTGAAGCTTGCAGTCAGCCATTTGAGAATATTTGGTTGTCCTGTATATGTTCATGTCCCTAAAGATAAAAGGACAAAGTTGGAACCATCTGGCAAGAAGGGAGTATTTGTGGGCTACAGTGAGTGTTCAAAATCCTACATGATTTACATTCCAAGTCAGAAACTGATAGAGATCAGTAGGGATGTTACATTTGAAGAAGATGTTGCATTCAAGAGATCTAAAGCCTCTCACATGGAGATTGACAATGAAGACCAAGAGTCTCCTCAGGATATGGAAGTTGACCATACTCTTGAGATTCGGAGGGAGGCTATTGATTCTAAAGAAGATGATGATCCAGTTGAGCCTTTGGAACCTACTGATGGGCCTATAGACATTGCTATTGGTCAGAAGAGACCTTTATGGGCTAGGAAAACAATGCAGGAGGCAGAGAAGTTTGCAGCCCCTAGAGGAACATTCAGAGAGAGCAAAAGACCTCAAAAGTTTTCAAGCTATGTTGCATTGATGAGTCAAATGATTGAGTTTGAGCCTTCCAGTGTTGAGGAAGCCACAAATCAACAAGTATGGAAAGATGCTATGGCTGAAGAATATCAATCTATCCTCAAGAACAATGTTTCGGACATTGTACCTAGACCAAAAGGCAAATCTGTTGTATCTTCTAAGTGGCTTTTCAAGATCAAGCATGCGGCTGATGAAAGCATTCAGAAGTACAAGGCTAGATTTGTGGCTAGGGGATTGACTCAGAAAGAGGGAATAGACTATGAGGAAACATTTGCTCTAGTTGCTCATTATACCTTCATCAAAACTATCATTGCCATTGCAGCAGCTAAAGGATGGAAGCTACACCAGATGGACGTGAAGACAACATTTCTAAATGGTGTAATTGAAGAATAGGTATACATTGAGCAACCTGATGGATTTGAGGTTCATGGGAAAGAGTCTCATGTTTGCAGATTGAAGAAGGCATTGTATGGCCTTAAGCAGGCCCCTCGTGCTTGGTATGAGAGGATTGATCGATACCTGCTAAGCTTGGGCTTCTCCAAGAATGATGCTGGTTCAAATCTATATTTCAAGGTAATTAATGGTGAAGCCTTGATCTTAGTTCTTTATGTTGATGATCTATTTCTTACTCGAGAAGAACACCTCATTATCAAATGCAAGAAGGAGTTGGCTTTTGAATTTGAAATGAAGGATCTTAAGTACTTGCATTACTTCCTTGGTTTAGAAGTATGGCAGAGGCCTAATGAGATCATTCTAAGTCAAGGGAAGTATACAATAGACATCTTGAAGAGATTTGGTATGATGGATTGCAAATCCATGTCTACACCTATGGAAACCAATTTTCAGAAGTTAAAGGAAGCTGCAGCTAGTTTATATCTGGTGGATCCTACTATGTACAGGCAGTTGATTGGATCGTTGATGTATCTAGTCAATACTAGACTAGATATTTGCTATGCAGTGAGTGCATTTAGTCAGTTCATGTGTGAACCAAGGAAAATACATCTAGTTGCAACAAAGTATACCCTGAGATACTTGCGTGGCACAGTTGGGTATGGCTTGAGATATTCTTCTGGTGTGGACTTGAAGCTGCATTGTTATATTGATTCTGATTGGGCAGGGTGTGTTGCTGATCGAAAGAGCACCTCTGGATGTTGTTTTAGTTTGGGGTCTGCAATGATTTCTTGGTGTAGTAGGAAGCAGTCTTCAGTGGCACTAAGCACCGCAGAGGCTGAGTACATTGCAGCATGTGTGGTAGCTCGAGAAGCAGTGTGGCTTCGAAAACTCTTTGCAGGATTGTTTGGACAATCGTTGGAGCCAACTATCATTCATTGTGATAATCGAAGCTATGTGAAGCTTTCTGTCAATCCAGTGTTTCATGACAGAACCAAACATGTTGAGATCAAATACCACTATATCAGAGATATGGTATTGAGGAAAGCAATCTAGTTGAGATACATTAGCATTGATGAGCAAACAATAGACATTCTCACCAAGCCTCTCTCTAGAGTAAAGTTTGTGTACTTTCGAGATAAGCTTGGTATTGTGGAGAATGAAGCCCTAGCTGAGAGGGAGACTCAGCTTCAGTGATCTTTTGTGAATTGCTTTAATGCATTTCTCTCTATGAGAGAGATTTGAGGTGCAAGCTCTTGTTTCCACCCTCTTGGAGTAGCCATGGTGGATGTCATGTGTGTTACTCCATGACAACATCACGTGAGAGATTCCGTGATGATTTTCTTCTACTTGTGCTTTTCACCCTCTAGGAGTAGCCATGGTGAATGTCATGATGAGATGATGACGTCACGTTGAGTGATTCCGTGATGAGCACTTATGCACATATACCATTCATGGGAGTAGCCATGATGGTTGATATCAGGTCGAAGTGATATGCTCTTTTTTTTCACATATGGGAATAGCCATGGTGGTTGATATCACGATGAGGTGATATGACTTGCACAGCTGGAAGTATTCCTCCCTAGGTGAGAGGGTGTGTTGATTTTATTTACAGTGTCGGGCCTCTACATCGAGCCACGAATTATAAAGCAATAAATTAAATGTAGCCTTATTGGTTATTTAATTTATTGGAGACGTTATTAGTGAAGAGGCCGACCTCTCCTTGATAATCGTGCCACTTCATAAGAGACGCATTTCTTGGTGGCCGACTTTGCACCATGAAGGGGTGCGACCTCTCCACATATTTGTATATATATGAGATCCTTTCATTCATGTTGATCATCAAGTTCATTCATTATAATTCGCATTCATAGAAGTCCGCGCCTGAGCAGCAGATCGTCATTTTTCTACAGCAGATCGATTTCAAGGAGAAACATTTTCATTTGTATTTGCATCTAGGAGGTGTGCGATTATTCATTGTATCAAAATCGTCATTGTGTTGTGCCTGATTTGTAAGCAGATTTTTGCTCTTATTACTTCAATATATAAGAGATATATTTGCTGGGTTTTTGTCCCTCAAGTTGGAGGGTTTTCCCAAGGTATCTTTTTGTGTTCATTGTCTTATGTGCTGCATTTCTGATTATTGAATATCTGATCATAAAAACTAACACTTTTCCCCATTCATACAACTTTTGGAGCTTGTAATGCCTTAGAAACAACATATATAAGGAAATGAAATTGTTGTTAGAGTAAATTACTACTCATAGGGATCATTGTGAGATGACTTATAATTCACATGGGGAAAAGCTCACAGAAATTAAAAATTCAAAAGATAAGTTTTGTTGAGATCCACATTCAAGGACTAATCATATGATATTTTAAAACCAGGCTCTCAAGAGACTTGATTTGGCCTTATATATGCTTTATTTTGTCAAGATGTTGTTCAATATGGTGTATGCTCAGTATGGTGCTCAGTAATTGTCTGAGATTCCAGTAGCAACTTACCAAAATGGATTACATTTGTTAATGGATTAAAGGAAATGAATTATCTGCTGCTGCTCTCAAGTGTTTTGCTTATTAAATCAACTTAATGTAGAGTTGTGATTAACTGCTATTATGTTGGAAATAAATAAGCATATAGAAGTTAACAAGAGATTTGAAAAGATGGGGGAAAATACAGCAAGAACATCACCGCAATGTGAAAATTTACCGTAGAAAACCTGTTGTGGGAAAAAGCTTAGCAAATGATGGCCCATACCTCCTCTTCATATTTCCAGTTGTAAATTACATGCAAGATGGCTCAACTATGGGCATCATGGGTTCTCCGCCAAACAGAAACACTTCTCCTACAATGACCTCTGTATTCTTGCTCTGCAACAAACACTACTGTGTAAATTTTATTACTCTACAATTACTGCTACAACTCCAAATGTAAATTATGTGCCGAAACATACATATTTATAATTGCAATTATAAATAGACCATTGACATCCTGTGGGAAGATGAAATTCAAAAATCTTAACTTCTGATACTTATGCATTTTATATTTTATTTATAAACATTCCTTGGTTATTTTCAAGCATAGCTGCAAGACCATTTATACATTTTATGATTTTTGTTGATCTCTAGATAGCTGCAAGTTAAGTTTTATTTTGATTGCTTCTGCTATTGTTTTTTCAGTTTATTTCTATGTTTTGGGCATTCTTTTTAGTTGTTGTGTTTGTTAGCTAAGGTAGATTAGGCTTTCCTTTTACTTTCCTCTTCAATTGCAGCTTGGTAAACAACATTTCACTTATCAGCTTGAAGTTTTTACGGCAATTTCTATTGTATTTTTCAAGCTTACATTTTTGAAGACATTTATTTGTAACAGCTATCATTGTCATAACATCTATTCTTAACAGCTCTAATTTTCATAACACAATTTGCAAGAGTTCTCATTGTAACAGTTGCTAATCTTAAGTCTTCGCTTCAATGAACAATTTATAGTGATTATACATATGTTCTTCAAAGGCGTAAAAGGTTCTTGTTTGTTCAGCTTTTGGCTTGTAAGGGAAAACCAATTCATATTGTGATTCCAAAACAACTGAAATTAAACTTTAGAGGTTACACCAAGAGTTAGTCATAATTTTGTGAATCCCTTTTGATCTTATGAGCATTTTAATTTGCACCTTTTAGTGCGACACAAAATGGAAGAGATGTGCAGTAGAATTGCTCTTAGAACTATAAGGGGAAGCCCCTTGTAAAACAAAACTAACCTACTATGAGTAATATGTACTTGCTATTCACAATCTTTATAGTGGCTTTTAGGGTGTGTTGGCGTAACAATTAGCAGCTTTGGAGTGCGAGTTGGTATGGACAGCTATGCACAGTACACGATGATTGCTCTTCAAATTAGGAGGGGAAGCACCCTCTTTTGCTGATATGCGTGAAAAAGTAAAGTATTCTAAGTACTGTCTTTTTGACTCAGCTAGAAGAGGCACAAGGTTAAAAAAACCAAGGATGTTGCAGCTAAGGATTTTCTCTGGTTTCGTAGGTTTTAACTACAACTAAAAACTAAATGTTTTAAACTATCCAATCTCCTCAAGAAAACAGAGCATGAGGAAAAGGAGCAGGAATGTGATTACACGATAAACTTCAGATACAGATTCACAACGTGAAGGCAAGGTGGCACAACTATTTGCTCGGCTGGGAAGAAGTTTATTAACACACACATCAAACGATAAGCTTTAAGTACAGATTTGCAACATGAGGGCAAGGTGGCTCACCAATTTGCTCATCTGAATAGGCTTATTATTAACGTAAGGTGAGCAACTAGGATAGTAAATTGCATAGACGAGACATGCATACAATAAACGATCAAACTAGCAACCCCATTTAACTAAGATTCAAATAAACACCATAATAATAACATGAAGGCAAGGTGGCACAACTATTCATTAATATAGTAATCACTCATGAACAGATACAAAATAACAATATTATAGGCAAGGTAGGCTCAACTTTATTGCTATCGTGTGCAATATTTATTTACAAATGAGCTGAAAGCTCTTATTTATAAACATCAAAGGTGTAGGGAACCCTAAAATCACCTTGAGTCAACTACAGTCTCGCAAGCATGCGAGATTTTATTCTCTAAGTCCAAATAAATGAAACTATACAGTTAACTGGAAAGCTACCATCAGTTATCCGATACAAACAAGACTAATTGGACATGTGCAACATGCACGTCCTTATTGAAAAAGAGCTAACTGATAACTACCATCAATTAACTAATCCTAACTAAAAGTCCATCCTCCTGCGAAGATATCTCCAAGAATGAGATAGGCGTGCCTGATATCAACAATGAAAACTCAAGAAATGACTTGGAGTTAACTGCTGCTTCTGACTCATCCTCGTAAACAACTGCAGGATCCAACTGGGCATCTATTACGAGTGCTCTCTGTTTATCATCTCGTCCAGGAATGTGCTGATTGTATCATCATCTGGCACTCTAACGCTGTTGACAATGATGAACAACCTGTCCAACTCCTTGTCTCCGTCTTGGATCGTCCTCTGACTGTCATTGACCTCTGTAGTCGCTTTCTTGAAATTGGCAATCATCATCAAGAACTCCTCCAACTTGGATGCCTCAAGATCTCCACCTAGGTTATCACGAACCAGCTCTTCGAACTCAACTTGAACTGCATCTAACTCTGCGCATGTACCATCCTCACGCCGATAATGACACAAGATCTGAGTGATGAACTCGCTGATAAGTTGGAGAGCTGAAACAACCTTCTCCAGAAGTGCGGCCATCTTAGTAGAAATTCTATCATACGTTTCCACTTTGCAAAGATGCAATTCTCTCCAAGTGAAAACCTTCTTTTTATCTTCTTCTGCTTCAATGGTGTCACAAGCAACTTCTAGTTGAGAGATGAGAATCAGATCTTTCGGCCTATGCTCTGCTATGAAAATCTCGAGCTCCTGAATTCTCTGATGAAGACTATGTGCGTCGACCCTCAATTGATACAACTCTATGAGAAGGAGTCGACTGGCAACAATGGAGTCCTTAATCCAGGTATCCAAAAGCTTCCCTCGATTGACCAAATGGCCAAATCTCTGCTGATCTCCTGCTGTCTCTCGAAGCTGTGGGAGTAAAGGTGCTTGTCCTGCGCTTCCATGAAGTAGATCCGAGATATACTATTGAAGTTACTTGATCTCAGCCTTGACGACTGCTTTATCTTCTCCGTCCTTCATGACACGTTCCTCCAGATTACTCAGGATGACCTTGAACAGGCTCACGTCCATTTGTCGAGTACTCCTTCCTAGATTCGCTTTGACGAAGGTAAAGTCACCAACATCAACTTCATCCAGGTTTGTTGGCGTAAGAACTAACACCTCTGGAGTGTGAGTTTGTACGTACAACTATGCACACTACGTAATGAGTGCTCTTCAAATTAGGAGGGGAAGCTGCGTCGTTGTGCTGGAATGCATGGAATAGAAAACAAAACTAAATCCTATCTCAGTTGGTAGAGGCACAAGGTTAAGAAAACCTAGAATGTTGTAGCTAAGTATTTTCTGGTTTCGCAGATCATCTAACTACAACTAAGCTAACTTCTTTAAAACCTATCCAGTTTCCTCAAGAAAACAGAGCGTGAGGAAATGAAGCGGGAATGGTTTTTTATATGATAAGCTGGGTACAGATTTGCAACATGAAGGCAAGGTGGGCACAACTATCTGCTCGGCTGAATAGGCTTATTATGACACACATCATACAATAGGCTTTAAGTACGAATTCTCAACATGAAGGCGAGGTGGGCACAACTATTTGCTTAATTCAAATAGGCCTATTGATAACAAAACACAAAAGATAGCCAACTAGGACAGCAAATTGCATAGGTGAGACACACATACAATCCACGATCGAACTAGCCACTATATCTAACTAAGGCAAACATTCATCATAATAATTGCATGGAACCCGAGTGGCATAACAATTCATTATCAAAACAAACGCTTGTGAACAAATCCAAAAGGACAATATTACAGGCAAGGTAGGCGCAACATATATTAATCTCCTATAAAAGTTCGTTAAACAGATACAATAATAGCAATACTACAGGCAAGGTAGGCGCAGCATGCATGCTATCAACCAAAAGTTAAATTACAAATGAGCTGAATGCTCTTATTTATAGACTTCAAGGTGTAGGAAACCCTAAAATCACCTTGAATCAACTACAGTCTTGCAATGCATGCAAGATTTTATTCCTAAATCCTAATTGAATGAAACTATACAGTTAACTGGGAAACTATCATCAGTTAACTGAAATATCTAATCTAAATGGACAAAGTGCAACATGCACGTCCTTATTGAAAGCAAGTCAACTGGAATGCTATCATCAGTCAACTGAAAGATCTAATCTAAGCTCTAAGTGTACGTAGATGTTTCCAAGAAAGACATGCATGCAATGTGTAACAGCAAGTTAACTCGGAAAGAAGCCTTGAGTTAACTGCTTCTTATGATTCATCCTTGTAAACAACCGCATGTTCTAACTGAAAGTCTACTCCAAGTTTATCATCTCCTCCAAGAATTTATCAATAGTATCATCATCTGGCACTCTGACGCTGTCCACGATGATTAACTGTTTGTCTAACTCTTTGTTTCCATCCCGGATTTCCCTCTGACTATCTCTAACCTCTGTGGTCGCCTTTTTGCAATTGATAGTCAGCATTGTAAACTCCTCCGTCTTGGATGCCTCTGGCCCTCCACATAGGTTATCACGAACTAACTCTTCAAACTCAGCCTGAACTGCCTCTAACTCGGCGTATGTACCATTCTCATGCCGATAATGACATGGGATCTAAGTGATGTACTCACTGATGAAACGAAGAGCTGCAACAACCTTTTCCTGAAACATGTTCATCTTAGCAGAAATCCTGTCATATGTCTCCACCCTGCAAAGATACAACTCTCTCCAAGTGAAGACTTTCTTTTGATCTCCATCTGCTTCAATGGCGTCATAGATTCCTGCAAGTTGTGCTAACAGAATCAGGTCCTTCGGCTTACGCTCGGCTATGAAAATCTCGAGCTCATGAATTCTCTGGCGAAGACTATGTGCGTCAACCCTCAACTGATATAGCTCTATGAGGAGGTGTCAACCAACAATGATAAAGTCTTCAATCCAGGTATCCAACAGCTTTCCTCGATTAACCAAGTGTTGAATCTTTTGCTGATTTGCAACGGTCTCTTGAAGTTGTGGGAGCAAAGGTGCTTGCCCCTCGTTGCCATGAAGCAAACTTGAGATGTACATGCGGAGTTGCCTGATTTTAGTTTTGAGAACTGCCTTATCCTCACCATCCTTCATGACACGTTCCTCTAGATTACTCGCGACGACCCTGAATAGATTCACGTCGGTGTGTCGAGTATTCTTCCCCAGATTAGTTTTGACAAAGGTAAAATCACCAACATCAACTTCATCCAAGTACTTTCCTTCTGGAGGAGTAGCAACCTCTATGACGATCTCTGCCTCAGGATTTTTCTCAATGTTAATCTGCTTTCTAGCTCTCTTATTCAACCTGTTCTGATAGGGTTCACCGAACTCAGATAAATCAAGATTATATGAAGGCAAACGCCTCTCTCTTCCTAATGACTTCTCGAGCCAAGATGAATAAGGAATACTATCCTCTCGAGGTTGAGCCGTTTCTACTGTATCAGCTGCTGGCGGATCCACTGGTATGAAGGTCTCATGTATTAGAGACTCAGGCTCCGAATCAATATCTATAGGAGACGACTGTAATGAAAAAGGTGAACTTGGAGATGACAAACCGGCCTCAGCCTGAATTATTGGTTCCGATGAAATAATTGGCTTTGGAAGTACTGTCTCTGTAACTGGGAATGCTGGCTCTTTCTCAACCGTCTCTACAACTGGAAATGCTGGCTCTTTCTCAACTTGTTTCCTTTTGGTGATGCTTTTTCCTTTTGAATTAACTCCCATCTTAACCCCTTCAGGCGGCTTCATGGAAACCTTGACTCGAGGTCTAGCCCTAGAAGTAGAAGGTAAAGAAGAAACTACCACTGCCAGCGGCTCTGTAACTGGGATCACCCTTCGCTTCCGTTTGCTATCAAGGAAGTACATGGTGGTTTTGATAACAGACCTGGACAAGTCTTTCACTGAGGTGTTCATTGGAACATACCAATCAAGTTGGCGAAGTGGCTGGCGAGCAACTTGATTTTTAATGAATTAATGAAGGAGTATCTCGCCATCATCATCAGACAAGCCTTCCACATCCTCTGACAAGAAATCAGCAATTTGTGGAATAGTAAGCCTACAATAATGACGACGACGCACCTCAAATTCATCCTCACAATTAACCCAAAAGTCCTCAAGTGCTACCAAATGTGAAACATTTCGCTCCAACCTCGCTGAATAATGACCCAATGGATCATAGGTACGCTTCTGAGGAAAACACTCAAGCTGAAGTTTCTCTAACTCATGCGCCATTAACTTGCAATCGGCAGTTGTTTTGCATTTGTAAATACCTAACTCAAATGGAAAGGTGAAAGCTGGCTTATGTCGATTGCGAAGAAAAGTGTGAACCTCATGTGCCTGTCTCATGAACTCCATGAAAAGAACCTTGTCTGATGGGTACCTTAGTAACATCAGAGGCTCTCCTATATATCCATATACACGAATATATGTGAAAGTAGGGAATTGGATGAACCAATCTGCCAAACTCTCCATTGCTGATTGTGCCTTTGTAGAAATCCTCACATGCATCTCGTTATCCAAATTTCTGACTGTCCTCATAAGAAAGTGGTCATTCACTGCTGTAAAGTCCTATTTAGCTTTCAAAAACTCCAACTAAGGGTAGTATTCGTGCACTCGCTGAACGCCCAGAACTCCATCAGTCTTTAATAGTTTAAAGCTGCCTTGGAATGCAACTAAGTAAACTAGAAAAGTCACCATGTGGAATTCGTGAATCTTTAGGAACTCTGTAATCTGCTGGTGAAGACACTCGCTGATAAACATGGCCGAGTCAAATGTTTCTTTCTTATCAATAACTCGTGAGATGAGGTAGAACATCCATGTTCGGAAAACGCTTGCATCTTCAGAACCTGCTAACCGGTTGAGGAAAGTTATCAAAACAGCAATCTCTTCCTTGAAATCACTACGTGCAATCTTCCTTGGCATGTTGGTTTTCTGAACCTTCAACCATCATTGAGCTACTTTCTTCTATGATCTATCCTTGTCCTCTTCCCATATTCTATCACAATCTGAAATGGATACAGCGAAATGATCTGAACGTGGAGGAATAGAAAAACATTTTTCTACATCCCTCAGCTTAAGGCTACAAATAATCCTTCCATCTATCGACCTGATTTGTCTGGTAGATGAGTCATAATGCTTGACACAAGCAAGTACGAACTCGAGATCAAAGACTGAGATAGGAATGGATGCCGCTGTAAGTATCCCTGAACGTTCCAGATTTCTGATTGTAGTATTGCTGATATCCTCCAATGAGTTCAGATTGATGATGGGAAAAACATGACTTAAGTCGGTATCGGTAGTTTTCAGAAAGTTATGAAGAAAGACCTGTTTGGCCTTATAGTCTATGGGATTATACTGCATTCTGAAAAACTAGACTTTTAACTGTAAAGTCGGGTATGTTTGGACAACTTAGGAAAAACTGAAAAAGCTCGGGGATAAGCTAAAAATAGCAAGGGGAAGTGAATTTTTTCGGACAAATTCTAAGATATGGGTTTTGTACAGAATCAAATTCTAATGCAATCTTGAATGTCAGAATTCCGAAAAAATGGGATGTAGGCTTGCATGCAAATGGTTTTCGGTTGAGATTTGAACTGGTAGTTGGGGCACTGGGGGCAATTTTTCCCGCAAAAATTTGGAACATGGGTTTTGTGTAGAAATGAATTGTAAAACCACCCAGATCAACAGATTTGTGAAAAAATGTGATTTAGGCCCACATGCAAAGAGAATTTTGGAAAAATGCACAGTGCTTCTAGAAAAGAGGCAGCGGGGCAATTTTCACAAAATAATCTAAGACATGGGTATTGTTGTTGATGCTAACATACTCGAACCCAGATGATGCTTTTCTGAAAAATTTGTTGTTTTCTTTGACATGGGAAGAAAATCTAAGATGAGAATAGAGGAAAATAAGACAGAAGAATAGAAGTTTTATTTGTTTGTTTTCTGTCTTCTTCTGTAAAAATTCGCCTATGCTTGAAGTAGAACTGATAAAACCTGCATGCAAATGGAAAACGAAGTCTGAGATAATCTTCCCTTGAACAATCTGAATCTGTAGCTATGAAGAATACTGAAATCCGACACTTGTAGCACTTGCAGATCAATTATATGCTCAAGAAAAGATGTTTCTTGTCAACTCTGATGAAGAATAATGGACGCCATTAGCAAAATATATAGAAAAATATCTTCTAAGGCGTGTGAAATGCATGCTAAGCGTTGGAAATGGTGCTTGAAGTACAACTGGTGCTTCAAAACTCATGCATGGCCTATATTTGGCTTCAAACTCAGTTAACTGGATGTACCATAAACCCTAATTAGGGCGCCACTTTGAAAAATTCAGTTAATTGATACATGCAAACTAATTTTAGCCAGTCATGGCGAAAAATAAGTTTACCAAAAGTCGACTTGAAAAGAGTTCAACTGAAAATCTAAATTTTGTAAACTGAAAACTCTTCTCATGCACACTTCCATTTTTTGAATTTAAAAAGTCAACCTTTGACTTTTAGGCATCCTTCCATACTTAGACATTTTTCTGAAAATTTGAATCTAGAAACCTCAAATGAAGCTCATGTTCGATCACTGATTCTGATTGACTGCCGCGTCAGATCAACTGGCTAACAGTTCCATCGAAGAGCAAGACCAAATCTAACAAGAAGATTCCTTGAGGTGATAATCCAAAATTCACAAATCTGAGGCTTCAAAAAGATGGGCCAGGGGCGCTTTTGGCCTCAATGTTAGAATATTTTCAGGCATTTTCATTATTTTCATTGATAACTTGACCTTATTTCACTTGACGTTTCCCAGTATTTGACAAAACTTCAGAACGTGCCGACTGGCTCACTGCAGAGCAGGCTGAGTTCTGGGCAAAGGCTCCTGGAGAGTACTTCGTATAAAAACATCATTTAACCTTCCTAAATCATGGGCGCCCTTGGCCTCCAGGGGCACTTTTCCCAACAGTGTCAGCTATTTCTGTAACTGACAAAAAACTACTAAACTTCCAGCTGCAGACTGCCAAGACATCTTCTGACTCGGCTGAGACAAGCAACGGAAAGCTGGAGCTGATACGAACGAGACGAGTATCTGAAATCATCAAACAGATTCCATTAAAGGTCTTAAAACCGAGGCCAGGGGTGCTTTTGTCCTTTTTGAATAGTTTCTGATCAAGTCTGAAACCTCAAATTTGACCACTGATGATGGCAACACGGCAACTCAAATTCACCTGCTGATAGATGCATCGCGGAGCTGGACCAAAAATGGAAACAAACTTCTTGGGTGTCATTTGATCAAAAGACTTTATCTGAAGTCTCAAAAAGATGGGCGCCCTTGGCCTCTAGGGGCGCTTTTGAGCTCAGTGTTAATCATTTTTGCATTTCCCTCGTTCTGCATTGAATCTCCGGTTTCAGGCGATTTACTCCTCCATTGGACTGGCTGGCTGGCTCATTGCAAAGCTATCGGGAATTTGGAGAAGTCATCTTGGTAGAGACAAGTCACAAAAAGTTGAATAAAGCTTCCAAAATGATGGGCGCCCCTAGCTCAGAGTGGCGCTTTTTCAATCCAGACTTAGCCAATTTTACAGTATTTTACCTCGTTGAAAATCTCCTTCGAGACGAAGTAACTTTTTGGACGAAACTTGCCATAGAAACATCACTGAAGCGTTTTGAGCTTAGCTGTTGACCCCTGGTACCTGGCCATTTGCCAATGATGAATTTAGAAAACCTAACTTTTCATTTGAAAAAATGAAAACTACCCACTAGGCTTAAACTGAGTCTTAACTGAAATTGACTTCACCATTGTGATCGTGAAGCAAAATAAACCAATCAAAACAAATTTCAGTCAATTTTGACAAGTTTCAATTTTTTAGGGTTTTGACCTAAAAATAGAGTTTTGAAACCCTAATTTTCAATTTTTTCAAATTTTGCCAATATCTCTGTGGCATGACATTGACTCAAAGCCCATACTTGAATTGCCCAAAAACTACGTTTTGACATCATTTTAACAAGGTTTAGACCATTTTAAGCAAAATGCCTTAATGAAGCTAAAATTTTGGTTTGGGTACAAGAAGGTTCTTGTCTTCTGTAGGTGTAGCAACTTCAATGATGATCTCTGCTTCAGGAGTCTTCACAATGTTCATCTGTCTCTTGACCATCCTGCTCGACCTATCCTGATAAGGATCTCCAAACTCAGACAAGTCAAGCTGATAAGAAGGCCTACGCCTTTCTCTTCCCAACGACCTCTCGAGCCAAGTTGAATGATCAATGCCACCTCCTCGAGGAGAAGATGCTCCTGATGTGTCAACCATTGACGGGTCGAGTGACATGAAAGTCTCATGAACTGCAGACTCAAGCTTTGAATCAATGTGAATAGGAGACGATCGTGGAGAAAATGGTGGACCTGGAGATGAATCGGCCTTAGCCTATACCACTGGGACTTCAGTTGTCTTCTCAACATGCTTCTGCTTTGTGATGCTTTTCCCTTTTGAATTTCCACCAACTTTCACCCCTTTAGGCGGCTTCAAGATAGTTTTAACTTGAGGCCTCGCCCTAAAAGTGGAAGTGTTACACCCCGAATTGTAAGATAGTACATAAAAGAATTGCATAGGGCCGAAAGATTGTAATGTGAATTCAATGCTTGAATAAAATGTGTACCTTGTTGTCAATCTGAGTATTGTTACATTTAATGATTGTCTCATTTTAGTATATTTCAATTGATGTCATTCTTGGTGTATATATGCATATTAAGTTATAGAATTGTTAATATTCTAACTTGTGAAATGTTGTATCTATACTGTTATGTTGTGAGTATTTGACTTCCGTGGACGTATGTCAGTGGATGCAGGTATAGGTACCATTCCTCCAAGCGGAGGGGAAAGATCGTTAGCGAGAGGGGCTTGGTCGGTTAACCGGTAATGTGCACTAACTGAGCATACACACACTTCACTATAGAGTGAGTAACTGAATCAGTTGAGTAAGATAAGTCATCCTTAGTCATAGACTGGCAGTAAGAGTCGTGTCTTCCTTTGTACTTTTTGTAAGAGATGCTCATCTGTTGACTGTCTCATGGTATTAAGTTCATTTCAATGGATCGTATTTGAATGCAAGTAATTAGGTAGGGTATATATATATATATACATATATATTATATACATGCATCCATATGTATATACATATCGATACAAGTGTGTGATTGGCAAACCGATATGCTCACACAGTTGCATCGATATGGTATACATACACATACGTGTATATCAAAATATATATATGGACGTATGTATATATATGTATATGTATATACACCACCTATTACATTTAGGATATTAATAAATTATATTATTATTGTCTGTGATTCACATCTACACGTATATGTATATATGTATAGATACATATATAGACATATCGGAAATAACAAATTGGCTTACGATATGTTGCAGGAGTTATATATATATATGTATATATATATATACATATACGCGTACACGTAAATATATATATATACGTATTAATATTATATAATAAATATAAATATTAAAGTAAAAATAATGAAGATATATATATATATATATATATATATTACTTAAGGTAATAAAATATATATATATATATTTATATAATTATTTATTACTTTAATACGTATATAAATATATATAATATTAATAAATTCAGATATATTATTTTACAAATGGAAATCATTGTTTATTCATTTCTCATCACATATTTGGAAATCGAATGTTTCCAAAGTATAATGAAATCAACTTCTCCTATTTTCATCACTGGATAAATTGAAAATGAGTTAGGACTTCTCTAAAGTATAAAAAGAAATATTTGATTCATAACTATTGACTTAATAAAGTCAGATTTGAAATATTTTGAGTTTCTCCCGTGAAATGGAAAATGGCGGAGGAAGAGAAATACGCGCAATTGTATTGAGTGCTTCACTTGGGAGGATGAATCAACAGGGGCGACACAACTCATTAGGGTGTTGCTGTTGTAAGTTTAACCAAGACTTTTTCTCAGCAAGATGAATCACCTTCTTGTTGGCGCCATATTTGGGAATTACCTGTAAGTGGCGATTTCTGATAAACACTTGAACAATTCTGGTTTTGCTGGCTTAAAGGTATGTCAAATCACTTCCAAAAATACTGTGTAAGGGCTTGGAAACCCGCCAAGTGCCTTTGAATAAGTCTGGCTGTGTGTGTTGTCAGTTTACATGCATTCTCGTAAGGAAATGCGTTGCATTTCATGACTCTATATAAAGGCTTTCAATTGCTGCGAATAATTACCAATTCATTACCAATTCACACGAATTCACTCTTTCACACTCATTCATATTCATTGATACTCATTATCACGCATTCTTAGTTATTTTGATTCTTGAGCAACTCCTTTGTCAATTACTGTGAAATTTTGTAGAAAGCCATTGTTGTAAGAAGTGAAATTCTGTAGAAAGCCATTGCTGTAATAAGTGAAATTCTGTAGAAAGTCATTATCTGTGAGAGACCATTATCTATGAGAACAATTTCTGGGAAGAGTATTTTTCTGTGTGAAAGAACAAAGAAGCTCTGTAAATTGGAAGACTGCTAAAAGAATCCATCATCACTTGTGGAAAGCTTAATCCAGGCATGAATATTTTATTCTCATTTCATCTTTGATTTTTATAAAGAAATGCTAGATCAACGAAGTACTATTTTGCTCTTTATATCTGCAAAACTTGTAAAGACATGTTAGGCAAACGTAATATGATGTTGTTGTATGATGCTTGCATTATGAATGTCCAAAAATTGCACGAAGTAAATAATGTATAGGTAATGCATGATTGTATAAAAAAGTAATAGTCCATCTCAAAGATAGACAGTGCATTTAGTTTCTATTTGATTTATTTGTATGATCTCTGTATAAAGGAGAGTATTCATTATCTTAGATATTACTACTAGGACTGTGATGAGAGCTTGATTCAAGTACATTATAGCCAACTAAGTTATTAGATTAACTCAGTAAGCTAGCTACATTCCTAGGAAATGTTCATTCTCGTATAGGAGAGAGTATTGGTAGTACTTGCGATGCAGATTCATCCCAGTAGGTTAACTTGATATAGGATGTCTTTGGTACAGATTACCATGATAGGACAAAAGACCTACATGTAGTGTAAGTTAGCCCTAAGTCAAATCAACCCTGGATAGTGTATGTGGCAGTTGACCCTCAATAGAGATCCTGATTAAAAACACTTTGGCCAAAGTAGTGTAGTTGAACAACGTCCTCTTGATTGAGTGATGAATACACTGTCATGTCCATCGTGATCCCGTATTGCATACTAGATTGAGAGTTTACCGGATGTACATGTTCTAGTTATGTAGGACACACCACTATGCTCAATCGGTTTACATTATCGATTACCCAACCAATCTCATCGTTGAAGGGAGGGCCATCTATTGAATGGTAGATATGCGGGGGACCACATTATAAGTCTGTGGTTGGCGGAAAAGCACCCGAGTGATGTTTCTCCTCCTTACTAGGCTATTGAGGCACCGAGATTTGAAAGGCGGATTCCTGGACCTTCTTACCACTATTAGTTCAAAAGCTCAACGAGCTATGTATGTGCACGTATGTATATTTTGTTTGATGTTCATTTGAAAAGGAAAAGTTTTGTTTTTTGAAATATATTGTCTTGTTCACTTGAAAGGAAAATGAATTCAAATTATTAGCTAGCATGTATCTTATGTACTTTCTTATATGCTTGTTATTTATGTTAAAAGTTGTAGAATAAGATTTTTTTTTTTTTTACGTAAGAACCTGGTCATTACAGGAAGGTAGTGAAGAAATCTCTGCTGGTGGGTCTGTGGCTGGAACTACCCTTCGCTTCCGCTTGCTCTCCAAGAGATACATTCTCGTCTTTATAATTGATTTAGACAAGTCCTTGATCGAAGTATTCTCCTTGACGTGCCAATCAAGTTGGCGAAGCAGTTGGCGAGTAACTTGGTCTCTAATGAATGAATTGAGAAGAACCTCCCTGTTATCATCGGACAAACCCTCCACATCTTCTGACAGGAAATCAACAAACTCTGGGAGAGGAAGCCTACAGTAATGACGTCAGCGCACCTCGAACTCATCCTCGTAGTTGACCTAGAAGTCCTCAAGCACGACCTTATGTGAATTTCCTTGCTCCAACTGTGCTGAATAATAACCCAAAGGGTCATAAGTACGCCTCGGAGGAAAACACTGGAGCCAGAGTTTCTCAAGGTCATTCGTCATCAACTTGCAATCTGCAGCTATCTTACACTTGTAAATGCCCAATCTGAATAGAAAGGTGAAAGTTGACTTTGCCGACTGCAAAGAAAAGAGTGAACCTCCTACGCGTGTCTCATGAGCTCCATGAAAAGGACTCTGTCTGATTGGTACCTTGGTAGCATCAAAGGCTCTATGGTGTAACCATGCACCCGGATATATGTGAAAGTAGGGAATTGGATAAACCAAACCGCCCAACTCTTCATCACTGATTTCGCCTCTGGAGAAACTCTAACATGCATCTCGTTATCTAGAACCCTGACTGTCTTCATAAGAAAATGGTCATTCATTGCCTTAAAGTCCTATTCAGCTTACGAAAACTCCAACTGAGAATGGAATTCATAAACTCATTGAACACCAAGAACTCCATTGGTCTTGAATGGTCTAAATTTGCCCTGAAATGCAACCAAATAAACTAGAAAAGTCACCATATGAAATTTGTGCATCTTAAGGAACTCTGTAATCTGTTGGTGAAGACACTCACTTATAAACATTGCCTAGTCAAAAGTTTCTTTCTTGTTGATAACCTGAGAGATGAGGTAGAACATCCATGGTCGGAAAATATGTCCTTCTTGACCAGATACCCGGTTAAGCAAAGTTATTAAGACGACAATCTCGTCCTTGAACTCACCACGCCCAACCTTCTTCGGCATGTTAGTTTTTTGAATCTTCAACCATCGCTGAGGAACTTTCTTCTGTGATTTGTCTTTATCCTCCTCCCATATCTTCTCGCAATCTGTAATAGATCCAACAAAATTATCTGAGCGTAGAGGGATAGAAAAACACTTCTCCACATCCCTTGATTTGAGGCTACAAACAACTCTCCCATCGACTGACCTGATTTGTCTAGTAGACGAGTCATAATGCTTAATGCAAGCGATTACAAACTCGAGATCGAAGACTGTGATGGGAATGGATGCTGCTGCAAGCAAACCGGAATGCTCAAGGTTTCTGATTGTGGTGCTGCCGATGTTAGTGTTTGTAGCTTAGGGAGATATTTTCTCCTAAGTAAAAATTTAAATAATAAATAATTAATAAGACAAGTCGGCCTTAATCACAAATTATACTAGTTCTTAAAAGGAGGCCGACCCAAGTGAAGAGTCACTTTGCTTGTGAAGAGTCTCCTTGCATTGTATATATAGAAGGAGATTATCATGCATTTCATCACCAAGTCATTCTTATATTCACATTCTTTCAAGGAGTAGCAGCAGACCATCTTGTAGCAGCAAATCAACTTCAAGAAGAAACATATTTATCTTTGCATCAAAGGATAGATGCTATTATTTCATTGTATCAATTCGCCCTTGAGAAGGTTTTGGTTGTAAAGCAGTATTCTGCACTTTTATATGATATAAATGAGATATATTTTGCTGGGTTTTTCTCCCTCGAGTAGGAGGGTTTTCCCAGGGTAAACTGTTGTGTTCTTTGTCTCATGTGTTGTATTTTCTGATTGCTTACATTTTTGATGCTAAAACTAACATGGTATCAGAGTGGGTCTAAGAAAAGATCTAATCAGAATTGTTAAGCAGTTTGCAGAATGTTTTTTCCACCGGTTCTTACAAGAATGAAGAACCATCAACCTTATTGAAGCTTATGAAGGGTTGTTGGTTGATATTTTCTAGTGCCAGCCATCTCTTTAAAACTGTGAATATTAAAGCATTTGCTGGAGAATATCTATTCTTCTATTTGGAAGCCGCTGAGATTGAAGGAGTTAGGAATTCTTTAAGCAGATGTCGGGAGGAAGAGTCCGCCTCTGCTTCAGATTAAAGTTTCAGGATTCTAAATATTTTTGGAAAGTGTCTATGGGAAGGAAACTTCATTCGCTTGGTGAATGATGTGTCAACACCTACCCGTGATTCTCCAGGGAGGTCGAAGCCTTACCCCTTGGGTCATCATGGCATTGAGGTGCCTGAAATTTGTAGGTTCGAGTGAAGGGACCTGTGTTGCCTGAAAATTAAATGGGACTCCTATGTAGTGGGCACTTGCAGCATTCTGTGTGTGAACATTATATCCAATCGTGATCAATTATTGTAGAATCTTGCAGCAGATCTGAATCTTTAAGTGCAAGGATCATGAAAGAACAATTGATGGATTGCGAGGAAGATTAATCAATAAAGAGATAAGTATTTCATACGAATAATATTCATGAATTTCTTATGTAATTATTAATTCATGCAATAACATTGGGAATAGTGAATCATGTATGCATTGGTATTTCTCTTCAGATAGTTTAATTCTATGAACTATTAGTAATCTCTCTCTAAAATGCTTCCAGGACGGATCGAGGAGCAAAAGGATGATGAGGGATTGCATTCAAGGGAGGAAGAGCTTGATGCATCCTATGAGGAAGTCACGTAGGCTGAAGAATGGAGACACAACTTGCTGCCATGGGACTAAGTTGGTGGCACATAACTGGAGACATCTCTCGAAGAGGAAGAACCTATTCAGATTGTCATTGCGATCAGTTTCTTTGAAGAGGAGGAATTAACATTTAGAGGGAGTCTGACAAACCATCAAGAGGTAACCTTGGACGAGGAGGTCAGGAGGCTGATCATCACGAAGATTTGTGTAATGTATATTTCTCTGTGACGGAGAAGTATGAGGTGAAAACCCTTTTAGTGTATATTTCTTTGTGATGGAGAAGTATGAGGTGAAAGCCCTTGTAGTGTATATTTCTTTGAGACGGAGAAATATGAGGTGAAAGCCCTTGTAGTGTATATTTCTTTGTGACGGAGAAGTATGAGGTGAAAGCCCTTGTAGTGTATATTTCTCTGAGACAGAGAAATATGAGGTGCGAGCCCTTGTTCATCTCTGAGACTGAGATGAGACGTCATGTTGAGAGACTCCATGACAACATCACGTTGAGAGACTCTGTGATGAACTCTTTGTACTTGTGTTTTTCCACACATGGGAGTAGCCATGGTGGATGTCATGTTGAGAGAATCCATGATGACATTATGTTGAGAGACTCCGTGATGGGCACTTGTACGTGTGTTACTTTCCACACATGGGAGTAGCCATGGTGGATGTCATGTTGAGTGACTCCATGGCGATATCACGTTGAGAGACTCCGTGATGAACTACTTTCCACAAATGGGTGTAGCCATTGTGGGCATCATGTTGAGAGACTCCATGACGAGGATATCTGGAAAATACCTCCCTAGCTAAGAGGGAGTGTTAGTGTTTGTAGCTTAGGGAGATATTTTCTCCTAAGTAAAAAATTAAATAATAAATAATAAATAAGGCAAGTCGGCCTTAATCACAAATTATACTATTTCTTAAAAGGAGGCCGACCCAAGTGAAGAGTCACCTTGCTTGTGAAGAGTCTCCTTGCATTGTATATATAGAAGGAGATGATCATCCATTTCATCATCAAGTCATTCTTATATTCACATTCTTTCAAGGAGCAGCAGCAGACCATCTTGTAGCAGCAGATCGACTTCAAGAAGAAACATATTTATCTTTGCATCAAAGGATAGATGCCATTATTTCATTCTCTCAATTCGCCCTTGAGAAGGGTCTGGTTGTAAAGCAGTATTCTGCACTTTTATATGATATATATGAGATATATTTTGCTGGGTTTTTCTCCCTCAAGTAGGAGGGTTTTCCCAGGGTAAACTGTTGTGTTCTTTGTCTCATGTGTTGTATTTTCTGATTGCTTACATTTCTGATCCTAAAACTTACAGCTGGTACCTTCCAATGTGTTCAGATTGATGACGGGATAAACATGACCCAAGTCTGTATCGGTAGTTTTTAGAAAATCATGAACAAAGACCTGTTTGGCCTTGTAATCTATGGGGTTGAACTGCATTATGAAAAACTAGATTATAGATTGTAAAGTTGGGTATGTTTGGGCAACTTTCAAAAACGGCTGGAAAAGCTCTGAGATAGGCTTAAAAAAGCAGGTTGAGGTGAATTTTTGCGGAAAAATTCTGAGATAAGGTTTTGTGTGCAGAATCGAATTCTAAGACAACCTAGATCAACAAAATTGCGAAAAAGTGAGATTTAGGCTCGCATGCAAATGGTTTTCAGTCGAGATTTGAGGGGCTGAGGGCAATTTTTTTTGAGAAAATCTGGAACACAAGTTTTGTGCAGAACTGAATTCTAAGACGACCCAAATCGATAGATTTTGGAAAAAATGTGTTTTAGGCCCACATGCAAAGAGAATTCCGGAAAAAAGCACAGTGCTCTAGAAAAGAGGCAGCGGGGCAATTTTCACGAAATATTCTAAGACATGGGTATTGTCGTTGATGCTGAATAAACGAACCCAGATGCTCTGTTTCTAAAAATTTTGCCGTTTTCTTTGACATGCGAAGAATACCTAAGACGAGAATAGAGGAAATTAAGACAAAAGATAAAAAAAATTGTTTATTTGTTTTCTCTGCTTCTGTAGAAATTCGCCTATGCTTGAAATAGATTCAATGAAACCTGCATGCAAATGGAAAGTAAAGTCTGAAATATCCTTCCTCTTAACATTCTGAATCTGTAGCTACGAAGAATGCTGAATTCTGACACCTATAACACCTTCAGATTATTTTATGCTCAAGAAAGGCGTGTTTAATCACTCCCACAATGAAAAATAATGGACGCCATATGCATAATAAATAAGAATTCATCATCAAAGGCGTCTCAAATGCATGCAAAGTCTCGGAAATTGCGCTTGGACTATGATTGGACCTTCAAAATACATGCATGGCTTGTGATTGGCTCTTAAAACAGTTAACTAAATGAAAAATATGCCCTAATTAGGGTGCCACCTTCAACAGTCTAGTTAACAAACGCATGCAAAAATAGATCACCAAGTTACAAGCTTAAAATAGGCCCAGAAGAAGTTGACTTTGAAAAGAGTTAACTGAAGAGTTATTTTTAGTTAACTGAATCCACCTTTAAAGGGCACCACTTCTCTTGAGTTCAAAAAGGCAACCTTTGACTTTAGGCGCCTCTTTCCAGACTTAGCCAATTTCTTGAAAATTTGGATTTGAAAACCTCGTCGGAGCTCACATTTGATCATTGATTCTGATTGATTGACATGTTGGATTAACTGGTTGATAGTTTCGTTGAAGAGCAGGATCAAATCTGACAAAAGTCTCCTTGAGGTGGCAAACCCTAATTCATCCATTTGAGGCCTCAAAACACAGGGTGGGCCTAGCCTTCAGGGGCGCTTTTGACCTCAGACTTAGAAAATTTTCAATGCATTTTCCATTATTTTCAAAGTGATTATGACCTAACTTCACTTCACATTTCTTGGTGTCCCACAAAACTTCAGAACTAGCTAACAAGCTCACTGCGGAGCTGGCTGGATTCTGAACAAGAGCTCCTAGAGAGCACTTCTCATAAAAACATCATTTGACAGCTTAAAAACATGGGCGCCCTTGGCCTCCAGGGGCGCTTTTCCTCCCAGATGCCATTTTCCAAACTGGCTAGACACCACTAAACCTTCAGCTGTAGGCTGTTGACAAGTCCTCCAACCCGGTTGAGGTATGCAATGGAAAGCTAGAACCAACATAGATAGGATGAGCATCTGAGATGACCAAAACAATTGAGTTAAAGGCTCCAAAACCTTGGGCGCCCTTGGCCTCCATGGGCGCTTTTGCCATTTTTTGACATTTTTGAACATCAATGAAACCCCAAGTTTGATTCCTGATACCGACAACTCAACAACTCTGATTCACCCGCTGATGGAGTCATTGCGAAGCCAAATCAAGTCTGAGACAAACATCCTAGGTGTCACTTGATCAGAAAATGTCATCTGATGCTTCAAAATGATGGGCGCCCCTGGCTAAGAGGCACGCTTTTCACCCCAGTGTTTCATTTTTTAATTTCCCTCGTTTCTCGTTCAATCTCCATTTTTCAGGTGCTAGACAGATCTATTGGACTGGCTGGCTGGCTCATTGCGAAGCAAACAGGATTCCAGAGAAGTCATCTTGGAAGTGACAAGTCACAAAAAGTTGATCAAGACCTCCAAAATCAAGGGTGCCCTTGGCTTACAAGTGCGCTTTTGCTCCAGAGTTAGAAAAATTTCCAACATTTTCACCTCGACGAAAATCCCCTCCGAGACGAAGCATCATTTCAGACAAATTTTGCCATAAAACCTTCATCGGAGCGTTCCAAGCTTAGATTTCGACACCTAGTACTTGACCATTTGCCATTGTTGACCTCGAAGATCCTAACTTTTCACTTGAAAAAAGAAAACTACCCACTAGGCTTAAACTGAGTTTTAATTGAATCTGACTTCACCATTGTGATCATGAAGCAAAATAAGCCAATCAAAACAATTTTCAGTCAATTCTGACAAGTTTCAATTTTTAGTGTTTTTGACCTATAAATAGGGGTCCAAAAACCCTAATTTTCAATTTTTTCAAATTTTGCCAGTATCTTCTTGACATCACACTGACTCAAAATTCATACTTGATTTGTCGAAAAACTAGGTTTTGACATCATTTTAACAAGGTTTAGACCATTTTAAGCAAAATGCCTTAATTAAGCAAAAAATTTGGTTTAGGTACAACAAGGTTGTTTGCGTTCACGTTGAATAAAACTAAAAGTGTCTTTTTGGATTCACCTAGCACAAAAGGCTGAGATACTTTTCAACTCAAGGCAAAAGACTTTTATACTTTTTAACTGAAAACAAATCCCATGGTTACATGCTTCTTGTTTAGCTAAAACCATAGAATACACAATGCAAGTACACAAGGATTGAATATGCTTAAACAGGTGATGATGAAATGCTTTGGGTAACTTAAATTAAGGGATTAGTACACAACCATAATCCTCAACTTTAAACAAACCTACAATAAAAAGCCTGCAAACTTGCTAAAAGCAATTCAATTTTCTTGAGCACACATAACAACACATTTCAGTAGTAATTTAAAAGAAAGATAGGCATAATGAATTCTATTGAATGAACATTGAATTTTGGATTAATATTTTTTTTTTGATCAGTGAACGCTTTTGACTAGAGCTATGAACCGGTGAGGCCACAAACAGGGGACCTGATCCTTGACATGAATGCACAACCACCACCTAGACCCGCAAGCATGGTAGCCTAGCGAGGGCATAGAGCCCACGAGAACACCAGCCCAGCGAGGGTCTGACACAGGCTTGAACGCTTGTGAAATCACCGGCATGAATGCTGCAACGGATCACACTAGATCAGTAAAGGCACAAGCCTGCAATCACAGTAGCCGAGTGGGGATTTGAACCTTGGTGGCAATATCAACAATGCATCAACTTAACCAACACACTGTGTGATCAAACCCGAATTTTGGATTAATATTAATGAATACTTCGTGAACAATAATTTCAGCAACAAGTTGACATGAGAATTACTATACAAAATCTAAGTGCAAAATAACACTTATTTATAATGTTTACAAAGCTATTGCCTGAAAATAAATAAAAAATAACTGCTGCTTCAACTCTAGATATTGACTTAATTATTTCAAAATCGTATCATCTAATGCTAAAACTAAAACAACTCTAAAAATAGTTTTAAATTGAAGTTTTATTTCAATTAAGCTATGAATTCAATTTATTATAAACTATGAATTAATACTCACATCTCTTGCATGACATGAGATCTAAAAATATATGATATAAGAATAGAACTCTGAAGTATAAATAGACGACACTAGTATTAGAGGAAAGCTAAAAATAGGTCTAGCTAAAAATAGACCATTTTAGACTATAATCTTCTCCTTGAAAAAGGTGATAGCGTGTGGGCTAAAAATAGACTTTCCTGGCAGCTCTAAATGATTTTGACAATGCTTTTCTTTGCTTTGATCATGGTGGTACTTTGAACCTCTGACAATCCGCTTTGGATGCCTTCTTTTTGAACATCGTTTGTTGGCTTTGTTTGTAATGTCCCCGTTTTAGCTGACATTGTTTGTTGAGGAGTGAGCCTATTATTTTTGACCCTCATAGGCTGACAGTTGTGATTAGAGGGTCTTCTACTGTAGTTACCCAGTGGTTAGGGACATTATTCCATTAGTTGATCCAGGTTTGGACCTTTGCAGATGCTTACAGAGTGTTATTTAGGCACTTACTATTTATAGTGAGTCAGGTCATTAGGGTTACTATTTCTGGTAGGACACCTAGCTCAGTTGGCTATCTCAATTCCGACCCAGTTTGACAGTTTATTGGGCAAATGAAGAATAAAGGGGCATTTAATAATAATTAAATGATTATTATTATGACTTTATATTATAAAGTCACTTTAAGCGAAATATTGAAGTTATTAATTATTTAAATGGCTTAATTTCAAAGTATTTTAATGACTTTATAATAAATGAGAAGAAATGATTATTAAATGAGTATTTATTACTCATTTAATTGAATGCCATTTATTAATTAAAAGTGCCTAAGTCAAGAGAGGCGAATCTAATATTATTAAATGCATTTAATATTGCTTTTTGAGGAGGGTCGAACTTGTGAGAAAGTATTTATTTCTCAAAGACAGAATAGAACTGATTATGATATGATTATTTGAATTTTGTCTTTTCTCTCTGAGAGCATTGGAGTTGGAGAAACAAGGGTTTCTGCAATCAGGTTTTGGAGAACGTCAACTCTTTAGAATCAGACATACTGAGACTGTGAGATACCAATTGAAGCTTGTCAGTTGAGTGGCTTCATTCAGAGGTCATTACAGAGCTTATTGTGAAGTTTTTTATCAAGGGTTTGAAGAGCAGATTTTAGTTTGTTGAAATAATCAGCATTGCAGAAGAAAAATCAGAATTATTGATCTGCTGCTACAGTGATGTGAATAGTGCCTGTGCTACAGTACTCGTGAACAGTGATTTGCTGTAGTAACTGGGTCTTTGGAGGGCATTGCATTTATTTATTGGTGGGAAAAATTGTTCTTTCAGCTAGCTGTCCATTCTATCTTCATTTTTAGAGGGCTGCGAATTAAAACTAGGTTCACAGATTTAAATAATCAGCTGCTTTTTTATACGCATGTATGCCTTTTTGCATTGTAAACATTTATTGGATAATAGGAAGGCGTTTGCAGCTCATTGGTATCAAGCATGCATTGATGTTAGCATATTTATTATATTTTCATTATCTAGCATCATTTTATTTTAAAAATCAGCAAAATATTTATATGCAAAAAATCATAAAATACACAAAAACAAACAAAACATTGCATTCTCGTCAAAAGTCAGGGTTGAGAGACACCTGGTCTCTTACAGTGGTATCAGAGCACAGAAGTCCTGCTAGCCTATGCTTTTTCAGTCAGAAGTTTGCTTTTTAGATGCTTTTTCATGAGTAGGGACATTATTTTCTACAGTAAGGGTAGAGGAACAGGCAGAGTTGAGGATTGGACAGGTCCACCCATTCCAGTAAGGTGAGACAGTATCAGGGATTCTTAGTATTCACAGATCTAGCTCGAGTATTAGTGAAAACAGTGTAACTACACTCACGGCAGATCGAGAGATTCCTATAGAGACTCCCAGAGATTCAAGGAAAGAAAAGGAAAATGCTGAGATGACTGAGGCAGAATTCAGGAGTAGACATGACAACATGGTGGACATGATGTCACAGGTGATAGGGACCATGAGACAGTATACTCCGCCTCAGCAACACTACATTCAGATAAGACAGTCTAGTGGCACCACAGGTGTAGACCAACCATAGATGTCTGTACGGTAGCAGGAGTCACCGGTTGTTCATGAGCGTAGGCCAGGACAACCCACCTTTATTACTAGGGAGGCACCACCGACTCCGAAGGCAGAACAACAGGGTCATCAGATAGAGTTTCAGCCACAGCATGGTACATCAGTAGTAGACGTGACCAAACTCTTCGGAGAGTACTCGACTTTGGCTCCTGAAATTAGGCAGTCATTGTCATTTCATGAGTTCATGGATGTGCATAAGCCCAGGGGTGGAGGTAGATTTGAGCGCAGAGCTCACCAGTACCAGCCACCACCACAGGTGAACAGAGATCTCCAGCATGTGGTGAGCAAGATTGTCTTGCCTTATTTTGATGGCTTGGATAAGAATTCAGCGAGGTGTTGGGTACAAAAGTTAGACAATTACCTATCTTTGAGACCTATGCAAAAGGAAGAGGCCATTAAATTTGCCACACTACACCTTGATGGATTGGCGCATGATTGGTGGCATCGCGGCATGTACACATTGGGTCATCACCAGGTTACTACTTACTAGGAGTTCACCCACAGGCTCATAGAGCATTTTGACAAAAAGGATCCAGAACTTTACTTTAGAGAGCTAGCTCAGCTCAGGCAGACGGGTAGTTTGGATGCCTACATTGTTGAGTTCCAGAGGGTTGCAGTCATGGTGACAGGTATTTCAGAGAGAAGACTTGTCATTTTATTTATTGAGGGATTGTATGAGCCTATGAGAGGTTGGGTCAAAGCATTTGATCCCCCTACTCTACAGGAGGCTATGCGGAAGGCATAGAGTATGGAGATTGCTGCTCCGAAAAAACAATTTCAGACAAAAACAAATACCTTGCCTGTTGAGGAGAGTCATACAGCAGTTGTAGAACCAAAGAAGACAACAACAAGAATTGATGATGCAACTCGTGATGAATTGAGAAGGAAACAACTATGTTTTTGGTGCAAGGAACCCTACAACAAGGAACATGATTGTCCTTTGAGGCCAAAGGGCAGAGCCAACCGTGCCATGTGGGTTTATTATGGAGATGTTGAGTCTGAGGATTCAAACCAGCAGGCTGTTTCGGAGCATACAAAGGTTGGAAACGCCTCTATGGAGTTCGGGCCTGATGCCAATTTGTCCCCATTGGTATTATCTGCTAGTGCACAAGATGATTCATTCAGGTTCAGGGGATTATTGGGTGGACAGCGATGTATTGCCATGCTTGACACCGAGGCCACACACAATTTTATTGATGAGAGTTTGGTCAGTAGATGCAGACTCCAATCAGAAGATTTTGCTGGATTTAGAGTTCGGGTGGCGGATGGATATACCCTCACTTGCACTTGGCGAATTTGTAATCTCACCCTTATGCTCAATGATTATGAGTTGCAGGCAGATTTTTATGTGGTCAACTTGGGTGGGATGGATTTAGTGTTGGGTATGAGATGGCTTCAGGACATTAGTGTGTTCACCCTCAACTTGCCTAAAATGGAGATGAGGTTTGAGATACAGGGCAAAAAATATGTGTTGAGGGGGATTACAGATGGGAGTCTATGCTCTATCTCTCTTGTTAGTGGGAAAAGTAAGGAGGAAGAGGAAGATTTTGAGCAGATTAGGCATGGTTATGCTTAGTGCCCTGGGGGTACGGAGGTGGCCGTTTGGGATCAACCTAGAGGGTTGGGTAGGTTGGTGACCAACCCCTTGTTCGAGGCAGATGTTACATCGACATATGACAATCTGCTCTTTGAGTTCAATGTCGATCACTTTCTTGATCTTAGTCTTGAGATGAGTGTTGATCGTGTTTGGGATCCTACTTGTCCATTGGGATTTCAGACTCAGCTCACGGAGGAGTTTCATAGTGTGTACACAGTGCAGAGTGCATACAGTTTCATGTTTGACCCACATGTACACGATTTGTTTCAAGCGCACAATTCTGGTATGCACATGTTAGATATGTTAAATGATAGTATATCTCGTGCAGTTTTAGGGGGCAAGCGTTTCTTGCAGATTGACTTGCACCCTCTTGAGTTTCTTGCTCCTATGACAGACAACGCTGCGGTTAACAGGGGTTGGCGTTCTATTCCAGCTGATCAGTTGTGGGAATTACAGGAGATAGTTGTGGCTTACAGAGACATTACCCGACACTACCCTTGGGATTCGGGTGGTGTGGTGCTTCTTTATTTGCGGAGATTGCTTGAGGACAAGCAATTTCAAGGAGGGCGGATTGTAATGTCCCCGTTTTAGCTGACATTGTTTGTTGAGGAGTGAGCCTATTATTTTTGACCCTCGTAGGTTGACAGTTGTGATTAGAGGGTCTTCTACTACAGTTACCCAGTGGTTAGGGACATTATTCCATTAGTTGATCCAGGTTTGGACCTTTGCAGATGCTTACAGAGTGTTATTTAGGCACTTACTATTTATAGTGAGTCAGCTCATCAGGGTTACTATTTTTGGCAGGACACCTGGCTCAGTTGGCTATCTCAGTTCCGACCCAGTTTGATAGTTTATTGGGCAAATGGAGAATAAGGGGGCATTTAATAATAATTAAATGATTATTATTATGACTTTATATTATAAAGTCACTTTAAGCGAAATATTAAAGTTATTAATTATTTAAATGGCTTATTATAAATTATTTTAATGACTTTATAATAAATGAGAAGAAATGATTATTAAATGAGTATTTATTACTCATTTAATTGAATGCCATTTATTAATTAAAAGTGCCTAAGTCAAGAGAGGCGAATCTAATATTATTAAATGCATTTAATATTGCTTTTTGAGGAGGGTCGAACTTGTGAGAAAGTATTTATTTCTCAAAGACAGAATAGAACTGATTATGATATGATTATTTGAATTTTGTCTTTTCTCTCTGAGAGCATTGGAGTTGGAGAAACAAGGGTTTCTGCAATCAGGTTTTGGAGAACGTCAACTCTTTAGAATCAGACATACTGAGACTGTGAGATACCAATTGAAGCTTGTCAGTTGAGTGGCTTCATTCAGAGGTCATTACAGAGCTTATTGTGAAGTTTTTTATCAAGGGTTTGAAGAGCAGATTTTAGTTTGTTGAAATAATCAGCATTGCAGAAGAAAAATCAGAATTATTGATCTGCTGCTACAGTGATGTGAATAGTGCATGTGCTACAGTACTCGTGAACAGTGATTTGCTGTAGTAACTGGGTCTTTGGAGGGCATTGCATTTATTTATTGGTGGGAAAAATTGTTCTTGCAGCTAGCCGTCCATTCTATCTTCATTTTTAGAGGGCTGCGAATTAAAACCAGGTTCACAGATTTAAATAATCAGCTGCTTTTTTATACGCATGTATGCCTTTTTGCATTGTAAACATTTATTGGATAATAGGAAGGCGTTTGCAGCTCATTGGTATCGAGCATGCATTGATGTTAGCATATTTATTGTATTTTCATTATCTAGCATCATTTTATTTTAAAAATCAGCAAAATATTTATATGCAAAAAATCATAAAATACACAAAAACAAACAAAACATTGCATTCTCGTCAAAAGTCAGGGTTGAGAGACACCTGGTCTCTTACATTGTTGATCTTTATCTTGAATGCTCTTGAAACCCTTGAGCGTTTGTGAATGCTTATTAGATTCCTTGGAAAAATTGAAAGCTTGACAATGACAGGATTGCAACTTTGCAAAAGGCTAATGATCACTGTTAGTGGCAAATTCATATGAGATAAAATAAGAATTTGAAGAATTGACGCTCTTATGTTTGATGCAATTGCTATTATAACTGTTTTTGTTCAAAACCAGCATCCTGCCGATAACAAAAGTGATTTTTTTCACCTTTTGAAGACTGAAAACAATCGAAGAAAGGGAATGTTTGAAAAGAGAGACCACTGTTCTAATAAAGACTGACTTTTACTTCTGACAAATGACACCAACAGCTGCTCTTCACTGTCGAAAAACGCTGCAAAAACTGAGCAAATTGCTGCTGTACTTGCTATTCCAGAAGATAATGAAAGTCTGAATATGCAAGAAGATTTATATATGCATAAATCTCTTTTTACTTGGTGATGCTTAAAAAAAATGTATCTGCCTTTCCAAAGACAGATCTAAAACAGGCACTGCACTTTATGTGAAGACTTTGATTTATTTTGAAATTTGGCTCCTGATTTGGATGAGATGCCTTCTATAGATAGACTTTGTCCTTATTTGTAGCTGAGTAGCTTGAAAATGGAACTCTATGATAAACAAACTCAATCTTATTCCTCCTCTGTCTTGGCTTCTTACAAATATATATTCATTTAGAAGCTTGTGCTATGCATTATATTAAATCTGTTGAAATTCTTCTTAAGGCAGGTGCACACCTATATATTGGATGTGCACCTGAATACAGGCCCTTTTGAAAGCAAAGTTTGAGAATAAAATTTTGGTTTAGTTATGTGTGCCCTTGTCCCCTAGGTGCGCTTGACTAAACAAACAAAGAAAAAAATTAGAAACAAAGATTTTTTTCCCTATGAAGTGTGCCTCTCTACTAGTGCCACATGCAGCAATATACATAGCTTGTTTTTAAACTGAAACTTCTCTCCCTTATGAGGTGTGCACTTCTTGGTCAGGTGCACACCAATATATGTAGGTTTTTCATTTCAAAACTTGTCTTTGAATCATTGACTTTAGGTGGACCCCTGCACTGATACACGTGCCTCTAAACTTGCAGGCTATTATGCATTTTCAAGAGTAATTATCAGGTGCATGCTTCTGTGTTAGATGTGCACTTGATAGTTGAACTTTTCTCTATATTCAATGCTCTAAATCTTACAAGTGCACTTGTCTGTTTTCAACTTTGTCTGGTCCTTTAATGAAGTATGTTCTTGCCTATTCTATGTGTGCCTTTGAATTGTGATCCAATGTTGATCCTACATCTCTGTACTTTACACTTTTGTCTTCGTACTTCCAGTACGCTTTTCAGCTATGAATGGAAACTACGAATTGAGGAATTGGAGAACTTTCATTGTTAGGTATAATTTTCATTCCAAATGTGTGCCCTTATGTGGTTTTATGTTTGAATTTGCAATTAGTTTTTCCTTACATTAAGGCATGCCTTTGAGTCTCCCTTGCAATTAATATATAATAAATAAAATATTCATAAGAACCATATATTTATTAGTAATATATAAAATAATCGAGAATAATAAATATATGGCACATATAAAGATAAATCATTATTCATTTCCAAAAAAATAAAATCATTTCTTATAAAATATAAATATTTTCATCTATAATCTACTCTATGAAATTTAAAATTAGATAAACTCTTGAAGATGCCCTTGACTACACTTACATGCAACTACATCATTTCTGGGGTTTTGGCTTCTTTGTTCAATAATTTGGAGCATCTGTTGTTTGCTAATTGTCAGAAACCTTTTTCCAACACTTCAGAGCAGAAAATTGTGCTTGAAACATTCTTGGTGGGGGCAAAATGGAGCTAAATGTTTGATTCTCTCTGGTGGAGACAAGATATGAGCTGTTTAGTCCAGCAGAGATATGACAAACATTTACTTGAAAATTTATAGATCCAAATGACCCCCAAAAATCCATTTTTCGGCTATTTTTCTGGTTTGTTTGGGAGATTTGTGCTTGGGTTGGATCCTAGACAAACCCATGGTGGTCTTGGCCCCATATTTAGATGACCCAACTATGCCACATAAAAGTGCTAAACCTGGTAACATAGTCCTCAAGAGGTACCTTTGGAGGATAAATGCACAAAAGACCAAAACAAGCTCTTTAGAAATATGTCTACAGTTATCATTGATGTTGACAATGACAAGTTTATTGCCAAAATCACAGAAGAGGTACTCATACAATGGGTATGCTCCTTTGGCATAGACAAATCTCTTGGTCCAGATATATTTTCCACTCTCTTGTACCAATGTTTTGGGATCTCATCAAAAGGGATTTCCTAGAGTTTTTGTAGAAATGAAGAACAAACCAACAAATTGTAGCACATGTTAACAGCACGAAGATTATATTAGTTCCTAAAATAAGGGCTGATTTTTGGAACATCTTAGACCCATCTCGCTTTGCTGCATATAAGATTGTTGAAAAAATTACCTTGGTACGGTTTAAACCCTTTCTACCTATAAGTTAATCTCAAAATATCAATCTGCTTTTCTCAACCAAAGGTAAATTAAAATACTGGATACCATCATTGCTGCGCAAGAGATTATATAGTCCTTGAAAATTCAAAAAAGACTATGGGTGATCTTGAAGTTTGACATGTCTAAAGCTTTTGATAGATTTAATAGGTCTCCTGCCCTCAAGACTTAGAGCACCTTTGGTTTTAGTGATCAAATTTTTAGATGGGTAAAAACAAATTGATCACCTCTGGTTTTTATTTCTGATGAGGAAAAGACACTTGACCATCTAAAACTGAAGATCCCAAACTGAGAGCTGGTCACAACAAAGAGGAATTTAATGTATCTAAAGAATGTGCAGAATAAAATGGAAGAACTGGAAGAGACTGCTACAAGAATCAAAATAAAAAATCATTGTAGGAGGAGATAGCATTGAGTAATAGTTAAGAAGGTTGTCAAAGGAAGATAGGGAAAGATCCAAGCAAATGCAGCAACAATTGCAGAACTCTAGGGGTTGAATGACAATATATAATTTCTCAATTGAATGCTTGAGAGTGGAACAATAGGTTGAAATAAAGTCTGCAAAACCCATGCTAGGGGATAGGTTGAAAGGAGAGATGTAGGGATAGAAAGGAAGGAGATCGCTGAGTGTGATGGCTAATATTGAGGGCCTTCTTCATAGAATGGCAAGGGCTGACTATGATTGAAGACTTAGAAACCTGTTTGCTAAATCTTTGGAGTGATATGGAGGCTTTAATGATGGGAGGAAGTCATGTAGGCGCCTCTTCATTGGATCGGGAAGATATGTTGACATTTGCTATCGAGCCCACAAGCAAGCCAATAGTTGGCTATGTAATGACAGAGTTACTGGAGAACAATTAAAAGACATAGTAAAAGTGGTGTATGAGGTAGTGGCAGTGTTGGTGATGTCTACACCAACTACTTTACCTAGAGGAGAAATGTATGTGCATGAGGATATGGTAAAGATAAGGGCCATTGACATACTAGACACCCAAGTGGCATGATTAGCAAGGGATGGATCCCAAGAAAGTATGTAAAGGATGTTTGAAAACAAGAGATCTATGACGGAGCTCAGAGAAGAAAGTTGGAACTTTTGGTGACTTTGAAATAGTTCAGGGGGGAAATAAAGAGGACCAAGGAAAACATAAAGAAAGTGGCTGCACTCATTGCTAAATAAGGTTGAAGATTGTGATGGATGAGAGCTTCCTGCCAACAAAGAAGTTGTAGAATGAACTTGAAGCATTGCTAAAATGTGATGGCAAGAGTTTGAAGGAGATCACTAGTGTGGTAGATGGGCTTGGAAGGAGGCGTTGTTGAAGTTAGAGCAGCTAAAATACAAAGTATTTCAAGGATAGAGTGTGTGACGTTGGCCGACATGATAAGGATAGTAGGGCCAAGGACTAATAGTGACCAACAGGCTCTAAGAAAGGTAGTAAAAGAAGCAAGTACAACATAGAACCTTGAGGGAAGATTAAGAAGGGCAAAAAGGTGAGAGAGGCCAAGAAACAATGGGTTGCTAAGAAGAAAAAATTAAGGAAAAGTGCTTAGCATTAATGAATAAGTGGCAAGCGCTAATGGAGGAATGTAAGAATTTTGAAATAAAGTGAATTAGGCATGTAAAGAGAGTGAAATCTGTCACTCAAGAAATGATATTAGCAATCCATGAGTGGGAGGTGTTACAAGCTGTTATCACAGAATCTAGCAGCGCTTGATTCACAGATAACCCCCTACGAAACTAGTTTGTTTCCTAGAACCGTGTGTTTCAAGCACGTAAAACGAGGCAAACTTGTTTTACGAGGTCTCTAATCTTACCTAGTCCGGGTAGGTGACGATAGGCTCGAGTTTCGAGTTTAAAGTTTGACTCCTTTCAAACCCAAGAGTTAAGTCATTTCTTCTAGTTTTTGGTGCTCCAGTGGTGAAAATCACCACCGTTGCACCTAAAGTTTTGTTGACATGTTGGTGCTCGAGTGGTGATTTTCACTGCCCGAGCACCTATTTGGCAGTTAAGTCGACTTCGCCTGCCACATTCAATGCGCGCGATTTAGGTTGATTTTTAGGTTTTTATTAACTCTAACATGAGTTATTTTCTCATTTTCACTAAGCGACTCCTCTCCACGTTTTGCTCTCGTGCTATCACAAGTTGCCTCCATTGAGATCGAACCTTGGTGTCTTCTCCAACGCGCGGTTTTTCACAGTGATCTTCGCCATAGTTATCCACCATTGAGGTATGTTCGTGTTTTACTTTCCTTTCAGTTGTGAGTTTTCTTTATTTAAATGCTTTCGGTTTCTCGTCGATCTTTGGCGTTCTTCTTTCATTGTTCTTGTCGCTTAGTCTTTTTTCGTTTTTCTTTGTTTCTCCGCTCATGTCTTTTTCGTTTCTCTTTGCTGTCGTTTTTTCCTTGTATCCTTTGCAACTGTCGTGGCGAAATTCTCCCCGCCTTCATACACGTCGGTCTTTTGTTTTTCGCCATCGGTGTATAGGCGAGGTTTTTCACCGATGTCGCACGAAAGTGCTAAGTCATGCACCGGTGTCTTGGCGATGATTTTTACCGCCATGACAACCATTCACAAAAAATACCCAGGTGTCGAGGTGGTGAAAATCACCGCCATGACACCCAACCGTTTTGACATGTCGGTGTTCGAGCGGTGATTTTCACTGCCTCGACACCAGCATTGCCAATCCCCCGAAATCCTCCAAGTCTCAGACTTTGGTGTTTGAGCGGTGATTTTCATTGCCTCGACACCAAACCAAAATATCACTTCGGTGTTTGAGCAGTGATTTTCACCGCCCGAGCACCAAAATCTGCACTTTTTCTCTAAACACTCTAAAATGTGTTTTCTCTTCATTTTCGCCTTCACACTCATTTTCGCACCTCGTTTCCCGCACCATACGGCCAAAAACACAATGACTCCATATCGCCATGTTCATTTCACGTTTCCCCATGTGACATGTATTTCCTGACAATCATTGAATCCACCATTCTTGCAGTTAATTTCCAAAGTTCCATCAAAAGATCCTCAGAGATAAGAAATACATCAGTCTCTACTCCCCTAAATGTGAGCTGAAACGCCATCACCATCTCCTAAAGCAAAGGGTATGATGAAGTATAAGTACTAGGGCGTTTTTCCTCCGACCGTGATGTTGTCCAAGGTGGATGAGATCAAAGACACCGAGATTGGTCATCAAGATTTGGCAGATTTCGTGAAGAGGATCCAATAGAGGCCATGGGATGAGAATTTGAAGGCCATTGTGCATAGCAATCTTCATATGGTATCTACTTTCCCAACTTCAGCTCATCACACGGAGTTCGTACTTCAGGTTGCTGCTCACTATATCCAAGAAGACAGAATTGTGAGAGATTCTGTAGGTCAGGTTGTAATGAGGCTTGATGGTGAATTCTTTGATATAGTCTTCAAAGTTCCACAGATGGAACAATACACTCCCATCACGATCCAGAAGGCTCAAGAGATGTTTGATAATGATTCAGTCAAGGCCAAGACATTGATCAACTCACAATGGTTGAAGACTTCCTGACACGCTGTTTCTAGGTGGCCTAAGGGACTCCCCAGGAGTGACTTTAAAGAAGATGTGAGAGACATGATTACCTTGTTAAGCAGAGTTAAGGGCTTGCCTGAATCCTCTCATTTTCAAGATTGGATGTATGAATACATCCGGATCATCAGAAGGAGGAAAGTACACATTGATTGGGGAACACAGATCAGTGACGAAATCCATGAGCAGCTGATCAAGGTGCCCACCACCTTGAAATTTTAGATGACTTATTTCTTGGTGTACGCAGTAGCAGTAATGAGGTAGTTTCTAGTTTTATCTACCAAAGGTAATAGACATTCTACCCCTATCTATGATTACTATTACCAATTGAACTTGAGGGAAAGCTTCCACCACTTCAGGAGAGTCACAGATGCTTTCTTCGCTCCTTTGTTGTTCACCTTTGACCCAACTCTGGAGAAGAAGAGAATTTCAGATGAAGCTTACAAGGCGGTCAACAAGGTTGGATGTGTTTTTCTACAATTGCCAACCTTTACTTACATAAGGGTAGGTTGTTTCACAGGATGTCCTTACATGCTTCCCAGATACCCCTCAGACAAATGGATTCTTATGGAGTTGTGCAGGCAATCAATTTCAGTGCACAAAGAACGACAAAAGAATCATAAGCCAGGTTTTAAGTTTCCATTAACCATTGGCAGATATACGATAAAAAGTGTGCAGAAGGCCAAAAATGTTTCAGTAGAGATGCACATAATGACTATCAAGACCTACAGGTACAGGCGTGACTTTGACTTCAGAGATGTAAAGAAGAAACTCAAGAAAGGTCACAACCATGCTTACCATTTTGAAGACATATGGGCAGAATGTAAAGATGAGGAGGATGTACATAAAATGGATTTCTACAGATTAACAGTTGAACAAATTAGGGCCCTCCATATAGCTGATTTGCTTGAAGATTTCACAGATCCAGGAGACGTCCTCAATTCTGCCTATGATGAGGATAATATTGTCGGGAAACCTTTGCCTCCAGTACAATGGTCCAAAAAAGAATGTTCTTACATGAGGGAAAGGTTAGCCCCTATCCTACACAACATAGCAGAATGGCTTCACAAGCATGGCCATCAAATGAAAGCCTTCAAGACAGATTCTGAGGGTGAGCTTCCCAAAGAAAAACCCAGTCCACGGCCAGAATCCCTCGCCAAAGAAAAAAAGGCCACGATTCCCTCTTCATCCCGAAAAGGGCCAAGGATCAAGTTCACTGTGGGGAAAAATACTCCACAGACCACTGAAATACGGGAAACAAGGGCTACCACATCTCGTGCAGAAGAGAAGGAGCTTGTTTCCGAGGAATTATCTTCAGATGAGGAAGGAGGAGATACAGAGTTTGAATCCGAAGAATCAGATAATGAAGACTCTGGAGAAACTGAATCAAATGAAGAAGAAGAGAAATCTGTAGAAGAGGTTGAGGAATACCAAGAGGATGAGCAGCTTTTGTCCCCTCCTCGGGGTGAAACTGAACAGGTCCCAGTGTCTTCACCTCCTCACACTCGTTCAATTCCTAAATCTCCTGTTCCTCCCATTCCTTCTTCTCCTCTTCCTACCATGGTTACAGGAGTAGAAGATGTTTCTTCCCCACCAGTAGTGTCAAAGGTGTTGGTTTCGTCTGCAGTTGACCGAACACAAAATATAAATGATCTATCTAGTTCGCCAATTTCTCTCCCCAGTTTGTCATCTCCATCTTTTGACATTTCTTCGGAGGCTGAATTTAACAGATTCATGAATGAATTTTTGCAGAGTCAGCTTGGCATACAGACAACTGGGCCCATAATAACTACAACGGCGCCCATAGTTACTATCTCAGCTATTCCTCAAGGAGCCCCTGCAACTCAGGAATTAGCGGTAACAAGAGATGTATATACTTCTTCCCTCCCTCCTTGGTTGGTGTCGCAGGTTCCTAAGCGCAAGAAGCAAATGATCTCCTCCGATGAGCTGGACCTGGAAGGAATACCTGCCCCCAAGATCAAGGAAAAGAAAAAGGCTAAGGTGCTGTCAAGACTCCATGTTGATAAAGCTGGCCAGAAGTTTGTTGAGGTAGGTTTTCCTTCACAACCAGAGGGTGATGTAAATATGGAAGATTATACTGTACAAAGAATACAACTTGGGAAGGTAACCAATGAAAGTGCTAAAGCAGATGCCCAAGTAGTATTGGATGCCCTTGCAGGAAGGCTTGACAAGATGGAGCAAGCTAAGAATCTATACAAGGAGAAGGTTGAGCGCTATGCGAACATCTTGAGAAACATAGTGGGATCTTCAATGGGTGATGACCAATCTATGACCTTGGTGAATGTCGAAGAACCAGCTGTACAAAAGGCAGAAAAGTTTGCAGCCAAGGGTAAAGTCTTGAATGAGTTCATTGAAGAAATCATAGATCATGGGACACAAGTCATCACCACCGCAAGTGAAAAGAAAATGCAAATAGCCCAGCTACAAACTGAGCTTAATAAAGAGGAAGGATCACATGTGAAGGATCTACATGAGATGGAAAGGTCTTTATCATCATGGCTGAAAATGAAAGAATCCAAGATTAGCAAATTGGTAAAGAATGGATTAATACTTGACAAGGAGAAATATGTGGAGGTGAAAGAATCGCTCAAACATAAAATCCAGGTATTAAAGTTTTTAACTGATGACATTCACCAGGTACAAGAGGATGTAGAAGGTTACCGGGTTCTCCTGGTAAATGGGATGGAAGAGTTGCTAGGTGATCTCCTTGATGACGAGCACACCTTTCTTCCTCTCAACGAGATTATTCAAGTGTATAAAGAGGCCTTCATGAAGCTAGTGGATGATAAAGGTTTTACCAAAAACACCATGCACATTGTATGTGATCTGCGGCTTTCACTTGATTGTTTCAAGGCTCATCTTCAAAGGTGTAAAAAGGTTTCTTCGTCTGCGAAGAAGATGATTACCAAAATACACACGCTGGTGGATTATACAGTCGGGCCAGACGAAACTTTCCTACGAGAGACGACAAAGAAATATGAAGACTTCCGCGCCCAGTGCAAAGAACAATAGTCTTCTTTTTGTCTCCAGTGTTCGCCAATTTTGGTGTCCCCTACTTTGCACATTGTAAATAGTTTTTGACATCTTAGATGTCTTTTTGTAAAATGTAATTGCATCGAAAATATGAGGTGCGATTACGTAGATATAAATTACACTCAGTTAAATTAGGATTTCCTATTTTGACTCATCTGATTCCCTAATTTTGCTTTTCCCTCCTTTCTATAAATAAGAGGGATTTCTTTTGTAATAGTTACCTTTTGATATTTTGCAACGAAGTGCTGCTCTTTTGAAACAAGCATTGAGACTTTCTGTTCAATATTGTGAATTCAGATCTAATCAATAAAGAAGAGGATTGCATGCCAGACTTTGTGTTGGAATCGATTGTCTTGTGTGTTGATTATATCAGTAGTGACAAGTGTATGAGATTGAAAGGGCTTCAAGTGGTTGATGTAAACTTTGTGTTACATTTATCGTTTGGATTTGTTTATGTTTGAAGGTTTTTGTTGAAGGATCTACAAGACTTTGTGCTTGTAATCATTCATGTTGTTCGAGGAATCCCTGTATCTAAGAAGACTTTGTGCTTCTAATACAACGAACGATACTACTATAGGATTCAACATTGAAAATGCTACAGAACGACTTTGTGCTTTCGTGAGCTTTCCCTTTTCCTTTTACTTTTTGTTATTATAGATCATACCTGGTATTTCTACGCTGTGCTTTGACAAGATAAAAATATTGGCATTACTGCTATTGTTTAAGTTTAAGTTATCAGATCTAAAGCTTTTCATCGTGAAGCATTGTAAACATCTTCTCTGAAAAAAGAGAGAAGTATGAATGTAACACACCCCCCCCATTTCATGAGTACAGTGTACATTTTGTAAGTATTCCTTTAAGTTTACTATAGCTTCTAATTAGCAGTAAGAAGGGCGCCTCCCCTTTCTGAGAGGAGAGATTATATCTCACATAGTTGTGGCTGAAGTCTAGATGGCGTAATCTGTTGAAAAGTTGATTACACTATTTTCACCCAACACAAGCCAAATGTCTTGACTCCTTACTTGGGAGAACTAAGTAGATAGTGTTAGAGAAATGTTGGCACCGAGACTATACCATCTTTGCAATGCTTGTCACCAATGTTTGACGAGGATAATTGATCATCGATTGGTGATGGACATAAGGAAGTTGATCTCTAAAGAGGGGATAGGGGTAGGTGGACTTTTGAGGTTTACAAATGGTGATATATAGTGGATGGTAGTTGGATACCATTTAGCACCCATGTTGCAAATATTGGGGATTACTTGCCGCATGGCTTGGTGTCAATGTAAGGGAAGGCCAAGTTATGTTGGTGGCTAAATCCTAGGTTGGATAAAAGCCTATAAATACCCTTTTATGGTTCATGATCGGATCTATTCCCTAATAGGAGCAAAAGGCATATGCGTGCAGAATCAAGTAGCCATTGTGACTATGGTAGAAAAAGGATAAGGATAGAAAATGCTTCGAGTCTGTAATGTACCCTTCTAGGAGTGTGTAGTTTTTGCGATTTTAGTTTGATTGATATTCCATTTAATCAAACTAGTTGAGTACAAACTAGTTGAGTACTTGGCATGGTCAAAAGCAGATTTCAGAGATTCCACATGAATAGATTCAATAACCAGTTTTCCAAACTCTTTAAATACCCAGAACTGAGTTATAACAGTATAGTGGAAGGTGTAAGCAACATTTACATGCAATATTGACTGAGCAAACACATACATGAACACATAAATCTGTTACTTAGTTTGAGCAGCAACAGTATAACCTTTTCAGACTTATATCTCTTCCCATTTATTGACTGAGCAAGATTAGACGTGTACAAAAATACTTTTCAGAATTGCACAAATTCAGTTTGTACATAATACATCAGTGTTTGAACACAAAAACTTACTACAACAATACATCTAATGAACCTTCAATGATTGTTAACTGAGCAACAGCAATAATAGGTGCAGATAGGAAGAGACAATGTTCAGAAATGCATTACTATCTCAATGTATATGCCCAAAACTTAATACAACAAATTGTAGTTTGTATTTACAACAATCTCAGATCATCAATATATATTTGAAAGTCATTACAAACTGAGAACTCCCACCTGAGTTAGGCGTTGGAACTGAGAATGGCTGTTAGCAATTAAATGGCAGACTTTAACCTTGGAAAATGATAGCAAACAGCTTCAACACCCTACTAGACTCTCACGTCAGCCTTGGTCTAATCAGCAACTCCACTAAAAATGCATAGACCGGTAAAACAAGCTCACGTATGGCTTCAAGAATGCTTGATGACTTTTATAACAGCAATATGCAACCCTAGACTCCACGTGCTGGGTTTAATGCAAGTACATGGGAATAAAGAAGCGCCTAGGTCTGTAACTCCACATCTTGCCTCAAACAAGGCGCACGCCCTTGCTCTTGAGAGCCATAACACTACATTGGAGGCTTGAGAAGGAAACACGTCCCAAGTAGCAATTTGAAACCAATGTTAGAGATGGTGCCCAGAATATAATTGCAAAGATGGTCTTCAAACCCATGCACAACCACTGAAATACCTCATACCAAGCTTAGAATGTATTTTGAGATAATCTCCAGCCACAAGTTGCCCAAGAAAACTAAGTATATTAACCCCTTGCAAAGGTCAACCCCAGATGTAGGAAGAATCAAACCCAAAAATATAAACCCTTGCAACAAATATTCAATCTGATTATCAAATGCTTCTCCAATTTTGTCTTCCTGAGTATGAGTCAAATCAACCCTCAGACGATTGAATGTGCAGCTAAAAATCAATACCAAATTGTGTCGTTGAAGTGCAGCTGCGAATCTTGAGTGAATCTGCCAACGCCAGCTAGGGAGGAATCTTTCACCACCGAAATTGGAATCCATAGGAATTTGCACCTAGGGTTTCGGACTCCAAAGAGCTCCACTAGAAAATACAAACCCCAAAATAAAATAATAATCCAAGATATGTTGAGAGAATGAGCTCTCAAGTCTTTTTATAATGCCTTTTTACCTTTTTAGGGTTTTCCTGCCAAAAATCACTCAACACATAATTATAATATAATTAAGTAATATTACCTTTATAATTTGCACTATTTGCCAGGCAACATTATTTAATTACACTAATTGTTATTCATTAGGCGAGCTGGGAAAATGGGGACATTACAGAACTTGTAGAAAATGATGCTTCTCCTAGATCTCATATAATAGTAGCCTCAACTTATAACTAGGGTGAACACACCCCAAGTTGAATAAGGGGAATCCTTAGGCCCGCAGTAATTATAATGGAAGTAGTATGATCACAAGAAGCATTCTAGATCACATGTTTAGGAGCGTGTGAATCTGGTAATCTAAAGTTGGAAATTCAGTGTGAGAAAGGAATGAAAATAAATAAAATAATTTGATATAATAGATAGCCTAGTTGTTTTCTATGTTGCATCCATAAGATGTTGTAATAACCACCTAGTTTTTTTTTTCAAATTATTGCAAACTGGAAATGAGATGTAGTTAGCTTCCTTCAGACTTTTGATCAACCAAGATTACTGTGTTCAAGATTACAAAATTACAAAAATATAGTAGCTGAAAGTAAACATCCACTTATTTAGTGGGAATGCTTATACAATATTGGAAATGTTAAATCAAGCTTCTTTGACTTTCCAATGGTGAGCGGGTACACACAAAATAAGAACAACACTTCCACTTATTCAATGGTGAGAGTGAACAAAACATAAGAAACTCATCCTATTGTACCCAAAATAAATGTTTGGCATTCTGCTTAAATTGAGCTAAATCATGTAAAATGCCGTCAAAAGTTTGTTTTACGTCAAACCAAACATAAGGTTTTTGTGGGTATCTGTCAAGGAACATATGGTTAAAATTCTGAAAAATTGAAAATTAGGGTTTTATGCCCCCTATTTTTAGGGAATCCCCCGAAAATAGGACCTTCTTGGAAATGATTGAAAATGATTTTGATAGGATTAATCGACTTCACGATCACACTGGTCAAGTCAGAATCATCAAAATACATGTTTTACTCTGGTGTTTTATTCTTGTTTTTCAGGAACAAAGTTAGGAGCTCCGCAACCATTAATGGCAGATTGGCAGTACCAGGTGCTGAAAGCTAAGCTTCAAAATCTTCAACAAAGAAGCCATGGTAGAAAAGGTCGAAAAAGATGCTGTTCGATGAAGGAGATTCTCAAAACAGAAAAGGCCAAAATTTGGCTAACTTTGGAATGAAGACGCCTTGTTACCAAGGCAGAGATGCAATCAACAAGGTCAAAAGGCGCTCCTCTTGAAGAAAGGCACCCTTTGATCTCAAAGGGAAAATACAAACATCAAATCCATTAGATGCAGTCATCCTCTTCATGTTCATGCTGGCTATTCAACGCGCCGTTAAGCAAGATCATTTGATTTAGGAATCACTGGCAATCGTCAACGAAACATGGAAATGTTGAATGAAGAACATGCCAAAATGAAAGGAAATTGCTAAGTACAGAAGAAAAGTGCCCCTCTTGAAGAAAGGCGCCCAATCTTTAAGGCATACAGATGCAGTCAGTTTACTCAATGACCTCCAAGATGATCTTCCCCGCTTTGATCGATCTTCGCAACGAAACCATCTGCGAAGCAATCTGATAACTAAGTCATCTAATGACGAAGATCAAAGCAGGTAGTTTATAGCATGACATTATTAGTCAAACAAGTCACCAGGGGCGCCCTTAGATTTGAAGGGCCTAAACTTGCTATCATAAGCTGAGAAATCAGTCGTCCTTTCCAGGACTAAGCTGGTTACCCAATGCACGATCAAGTAAAGCCATTTGACACATCAGTACACAGTAACGTCAAATCAAAGCACAGAGGTTCTAAGTGATGAAGACGAACATTCATCAAAATTGACTAAGGCAAAGCTAAAAGTGCCCCTCTTGGAAAAAGGCGCCCTTCAATTTGGAGGCTCAAACTCAGTTTTCTGAGTTGATGATTCCTAGGCATATCTTTTCAATATGGTTTTACCGCGACAACAGATCCTTTAGCAGCTGCCGAAGATCAACTGAACGATCGAGAGCAAGGATCAAACAGAGGCATTTCAACTTGGAAAATGATGAAAAATATGCTCAACACTCAAGAAGGGACGCCTAAAAGGTCAAAGGCAATATGTTGACTTGAGTTAAGAAATTTTGGAGGCAAAAAGAGGCCAAACACTCCACAATCAGTGGAAATCAGCTTTTGAACTCCAAATCAGGCTTCAATCATAAGTTGGCACCCAAACTTGATGGATCTCAATTTGAATCATTATATATTAAAGCTAGGCGTCCCTTTTTCATTATTTCTTTTTGCAGGTTGAAGATCAAAACAACAAATTGCTCTCAAGGACGTCTTTTTTAGATCTGGCAAGGGTTTTGGACCGTTCTTCAATATTTTTTGAAGATCAGTGGTAGAAAGGGTTTTCTTCTCGGAGGTTGAATTTGGAGGCAAATGTTTGCAAGGAGGCAGATAATAACTTCCAATCCACCTCTTGTCTACTTCCTCTCTTCTGTCTTAAAATTCTTGCGTGTCACAGAAAACAACAGGCCACCTCAGATCTGGCCAACTGGGTATGATCAGCATAATTTTCCAATGAAACCCATCTTTTCAGATTTGCCAGAATCAACAAACTTGTTGTCCCTATTTTTAGGGATTTTTCGGAAAAGTCTTAGAATAATCTAAGGAACTGGGTTTGTTCAACATTGAAGCACGAACAAAACCCACGTGCCAGATTTTTTTGGGAAAAATACTTCTCGGCAAGCGTTATTTTAAGGGTTTCCGTAAATTGTCAAAAGAGGGTCGTGTACATAGTCTATCTTTAAGTCTTTCAGAATGCAGTACTCTCAGGTACAATACAAGACCAAGACGGTCTTGTACCATTATTATCTGAAAACGATTGACACAGACCTACATCAAAAAAACCCAGAGGTCAATTATGAGGATTTGGAGGGCATGAATCAAATCACATTGCAGAACATAGAAGAATCCGGGTTGTTTTAAGCTGCATCAATTCCTATCACATTACAGAGTGTGGAGCTTGTAATTGCTTGCATTAAGCATTACAATCTTACCACAAGAGAAATCCGATTAGTGGATGCGAGAGTGATCTGCAGTTTGAAGTAGGACATTGAAAAATGTTTTGCTATCCCGCCATGCCCAACCAACAAGGTTATATTTGTGAAGGAATGCGGAAAGGCATTCGAAGCTTCAAAGGACAAGTGTTCGCTGAAAATGGATGAACAATGGTTAAAAGTAAAAAAGGCCAGCTTGCCCAAATTGGTTGGACAGGGAGAATTCAGTGATGAGTACTTAGTGTTAATCACTCTACTCAGTAGAATCACTGGATAGGAATAGGGCAATCATTTTCAGCCGCGGATGTTCTATATCATTGGTAAGATTATCAGCAAAAGAGAACATTAAGATTGGGCCTCTCTGATTAGTGACACGCTCCACCAAAAATTACCGGGTTTCTAGAGGCTCATATTTCCACATATGTTCCTACCTGGTATACCTGATTACCTTCCAAGGAGAGTTCAGGACACTAAACACTGTGGGGACCTTAGGTGTGCAAAAGGTCCAAGGAATACTTTCTGCATCTTGAGTTTACTCAAGCGGAAGGACACTTCAAAAAGATAAACGACCTCTTCATCATGCACACCGTACGAGAGCTCGACCATGAGATGCACGTGCGTATATCACTAGCAGCCAAGGAGGCAATGGTGGACTGGGCGGATTGGTTTATCCAATTCCCCACCTTCACCTACATATGTGTGTATGGCTACAATGGTCACCCTGCCATGATGCTACGCTACCCTTCAGATAAGGTAGTGTTCATGGAATTCCTGAGGCAATTGGCCGAAGTTCACACTTATCTATGCCTGAAGAAGAAGTCGGCTGCGAATTTTCCCATTCAGATGGGACTCTCTAGATGTAAAACAATGACAGATGCCAAGTTGATGAGCCAAGAAACAGTGTTGGCGTAACAATTAGCACCTTTGGAGTGTGAGTTGGTACGAACAACTATGCACAGTACGCGATGACTGCTCTTCAAATTAGGAGGGGAAGCTCCCTCTTTTGCTGACATGCGTGAAAAAGTAAAGTATTCTAAGTCCTATCTTTTTGACTTAGCTGGAAGAGGCACAAGGTTTAAAAAAACCAAGGACGTTGTAGTTAAGGATTTTCGCTAGTTTCACAGGTCTTAACTACAACTAAAAACTAAAAGCTTTAAACTATCCAATCTCCTCAAGAAAACAGAGCATGAGGAAAAGGAGTAGGAATGTGATTACACGATAAACTTTAGATACAGATTCACAACGTGAAGGCAAGGTGGCACAACTATTTGCTCGGCTGGGAAGAAGTTTATTAACACACACATCAAACGATAAGCTTTTAGTACGGATTTGCAACATGAGGGCAAGGTGGCTCAGTAATTTGCTCATCTGAATAGGCTTATTATTAACATAACAAAAGGTAAGCAACTAGGACAGTAAATTGTGTAGACGAAACACGCATACAATAAACGATCAAACTAGCAACTCCATTTAACTAAGATTCGAATAAACACCATAGTAATAACATGAAGGCAAGGTGGCACAACTATTCTTTAATACAGTAATCACTCATGAACAGATACAAAATAACAATATTATAGGCAAGGTAGGCTTGGCATATATTGCTATTGCGTGCAAAAGTTATTTACAAATAAGCTGAAAGCTCTTATTTATGGACATCAAAGGTGTAGGGAACCCTAAAATCACCTTGAGTCAACTATAGTCTCGCAAGCATGCAAGATTTTATTCTCTAAGTCTAAATAAAAGAAACTATATAGTTAACTGGAAAGCAACCATCAGTTAACCGATACAAACAAGACTAATTGGACATGTGCAACATGCACGTCCTTATTGAAAAAGAGTTAACTGATAACTACCATCAGTTAACTAATGCTAACTAAAAGTCCATCCTCCTACGAAGATATCTCCAAGAATGAGATATGCGTGCCTGATATCAACAATGAAAACTAAAGAGATGACATTGAGTTAACTGCTACTTCTGACTCATCCTCGTAAACAATTGCAGGATCCAACTGGGCATCTATTACGAGCCCTCTCTGTTTATCATCTCATCTAGGAATTTATCGATTGTATCATCATCTGGCACTCTGACGCTATCCACGATGATGAATTGCCTGTCCAACTCCTTGTCTCCGTCCTGGATCGTCCTCTGACTATCTCTGATCTTTGTAGTCACCTTCTTGATACTGGTAGTCATCATTGAGAACTCCTCCAACATGGACGCCTTAGGATCTCCACCTAGGTTATCACAAACCAGCTCTTCGAACTCAACTTGAATTGCCTCTAACTCTGCGCATGTACCATCCTCACGCCGATAATTGCATGAGATCTAAGTGATGAACTCGTTGATAAGCCAGAGAGTTGAAACAACCTTCTCCTGAAGTGTGGCCATCTTATCAAAAATTCTATCATACGTTTCCACTTTGCAAAGATGCAATTCTCTCCAAGTGAAAACCTTCTTTTTATCTTCTTCTGCTTCAATGGCGTCATAAGCAACTTCTAGTTGAGAGATGAGAATTAGATCTTTCGGTTTATGCTCTGCTATGAAAGTCTCGAGCTCTTGAATTCTCTAACGAAGACTATGTGCGTCGACCCTCAACTGATACAATTCTGTGAGGAGTCGATCGACAACAATGGAGTCTTCAATCCAAGTATCCAAAAGCTTCCCTCGATTGACCAAATGGCCAAGTCTCTGCTGATCTGCTGCTGTTTCTCAAAGCTGTGGGAGTAAAGGTGCTTGTCCTACGCTTCCATGAAGTAGATTCAAGATATACTGTCGAAGTTGCCTGATCTTAGCCTTGAGGGCTGCCTTATCTTCTCCATCTTTCATGACACGCTCCTCCAGATTACTCGTGACGACCTTGAACAGTGTCACGTCCATGTGTCGAGTACTCCTGCCTAGATTCGCTTTGACGAAGGTAAAGTCACCAACATCAACCTCAGCTAGGTTCTTGTCTGCTGGAGGTGTACCAACTTCAATGATGATTTTTGCTTCAAGAGTCTTCTCAATGTTCACTTGTTTCTTGAGCTTCTTGCTTGACCTATCCTGATAAGGATCACCAAACTTAGACAAGTCAAGTTGATAAGAAGGCCTACACCTTTCTCTTCCCAACGACCTCTCGAGCGAAGTCGAACAATCAACGTCACCTTCTCGAGGAGAAGTTGCTCCTGATGTGTCAACTGTCAACCACTGACGGATCAACTGATATGAAAGTCTCATGAACTGGAGACTCAGACTTTGAATCAGTGTCGATAGGAGACGATCACGGAGAAAATGGTGGACCTGGAGATGAGTTGGCCTAAACCTGTACCATTGGTTCCATTGGGACTTCAGTTGCTTTCTCAACCTATTTCCGCTTTGTTGTGCTCTTTCCTTTCGAATTTCCATCAACTTTGACTCCTTTAGGTGGCTTCAAGATAGTTTTAACTCAAGGCCTCGCCCTAGAAGTGGAAGGTAGTGAAGAAATCTCTGCTGGCAGCTCTGTGGCTGGCGGCTTTGTGGCTGGAATTACCCTTCGCTTCCGCTTGCTTTCCAAGAAATACATGCTCATCTTAATAACTGATTTAGACAAGTCCTTGATCGAAGTATTCTCCTTGACGTGCCAATCAGGTTGGCGAAGCGGCTGGCGAGCGACTTGGTGTCTAATGTATGAATTGAGAAGCACCTCTTTGTCATCATCGGACAAACCCTCCACATCTTCTAACAGGAAATCCGTAATCTGTGGGAGAGTAGGCCTGTAGTATTGACGTCGGCGCATCTCGAACTTATCCTTGTAGTTGACCTAGAAGTCCTCAAGCGCGGCCTTATGTGAATTGCCTCGCTCCAACCGTGCTGAATAATAACCCAAAGGGTGATAAGTACGCCTCTGAGGAAAACAATGGAACCGAAGATTCTCAGGCTCATTCGTCATCAACTTGTAGTCTGGAGTTGTCTTACACTTGTAAATACCCAATCTGAAAGGAAAGGTGAAAACTGACTTATGCCGACTGCGAAGAAAAGAGTGAACCTCCTACGCTTGTCTCATGAACTCCATGAAAATGAATCTATCTGATGGGTACCTCGATAGCATCAGAGGCTCTCCGGTGTGACCATACACCTGTATATATGTAAAAGCAGGGAATTGGATGAACTAGTCCGCCCAACTCTCCATTGCTGATTTCGCCTCTGGAGAAATTCTGACATGCATCTCGTTATCTAGATCTCTGACTATCTTCATAAGAAAATGCTCATTCACCACCTTAAAGTCTTGTTCAACTTTCAAAAACTCCAACTGAGAATGGAATTCATGAACTCGCTGAACACCAAGAACTCCATTGGTCTTCAATGATCTAAAGGTGCCTTGAAATGCAACCAAGCAAACCAGAAAATTTACCATATGAAATTCGTGCATCTTAAGGAAATCTGTAACCTGTTGGTGAAGACATTCATTGATAAACATCGCCTAGTCAAAAGTCTCTTTCTTGTTGATAACCCGAGAGATGAGGTAGAACATCCATGGTCGGAAAATATGTCCTTCTTGACCAGATACCCGGTTAAGCAAAGTTATTTAGACGACAATCATTTTTTTGAACTCACCACGCCCAACCTTCTTTGGCATATTAGTTTTTTGAATCTTCAACCATCGTTGAGCAACTTTCTTCTGCGATCTGTCCTTATCCTTCTCCCATATCTTCTCGCAATCTGGAATGGTTACAAGAAAATTATCTGAGCGTGGAGGGATAGAAAAACACTTCCCCACATCCCTCGGTTTTGAGGCTACAAACGACCCTCCCATCGGCTGACCTGATTTGTTCGGTAGACGAGTCATAATGCTTAATGCAAGCGATTATGAACTCGAGATCGAAGATCGTGATGGGAGTGGACGCCGCTGCAAGTAAACCGGAACGCTCAAGGTTTCTGATTGTGGTGCTGCTAATACCTTCCAATGTGTTCAGATTGACGATAGAATAAACATGACCCAAGTCCGTATCGATAGTTTTCATAAAATCGTGAACAAAGACCTGTTTGGCCTTGTAATCTATGGGGTTGAACTACATTATGAAAAACTAGATTATTGACTGTAAAGTTGGGTATGTTAGGACAACTTCCAAAAAAGGCTGGAAAAGGTCTGAGATAGGCTAAAAATAGAAGGTTGAGGTGAATTTTTTCAATTTTGAGATATGGGTTTTGTGTAGAATTGAATTCTAAGATGACCCAGATCAACAGAATTGTGAAAAAGTGAGATTTAGGCCCACATGCAAAAGGTTTTCAGTCGACATTTGAGGGGCTGTGAGGGCAATTTTTCTCGAGAAAATTGGGAGTATGGGTTTTGTGCAGAAGTGAATTCTAAGACAACCCAAATCGGTGAATATTGGAAAAAATGTGTTTGAGGTGCACATGCAAAGAGAATTCCGGAAAAAAACACAGTGCTCTAGAATAGAGGCAGTGGGGCAATTTTCATAGAAAATTCTAAGACATGGGTATTGTCGTTGATGCTGAAATACACGAACCCAAATGTGTTTCTGAAAATTTTTCCGTTTTCTTTGACATGCGAAGAATACCTAAGACGAGAATAGAGGAAATTAAGACAAAAGATAGAAGTTTTTGTTTGTTTGTTTTCTCTGCTTTTGTAGAAATTCGCATATGCTTGAAATAGATTCGATGAAACATGCATGCAAACGGAAAACAAAGTTTGAAATGTCCTTCCTCTAAACATTTTGAATCTGTAGCTACGGAGAACGTTGAATTCTGACACCTGTAGCACCTTCAAATTATTTTATGCTCAAGAAAGGTGTGTTTGATCAACTTATAATGAGAAATAATGGACGCCATATGCATAATAAATAAGAATTTATCATTAAAGACGTCTTAAATGCATGCAAAGTCTTGGAAATTGCGCTTGAACTCTAATTGGACCTTCAAAATACACACATTGCTTGTGATTGGTTCTTAAAACAATTAATTGAATGAAAAATATGCCCTAATTAGGGTGCCACCTTCAACAGTCTAGTTAACTGGTGCATGCAAAGACAACTCGCCTAGTTACAAACTAAAAATAGGCCCAAAAGAAGTTGACTTGGAAAAGAGTTAACTAAATAGTCATTTTAGTTAACTGAATCCACCTTTCATGGGCGTCACTTCACTTGAGTGCAAAAGTCAACCTTTGACTTTAGGCGCCTCTTTCCAGACTTAGCCAATTTCTTGAAAATTTGGATTTGAAAACCTCGTCGCAATTTCTTGAAAATTTGGATTTGAAAACCTCGTCGGAGCTCACGTTTGATCACTGATTCTGACTGACTAACATGTTAGATTGATTGGCTGACAATTTTGTTGAAGAGCAGGATCAAATATGACAAAAGTCTCCTTGAGGTGGCAAATCCTAATTCATCCATTTGAGGCCTCAAAATGCAGGGCATGCCTGGCCTTCAGGGGCACTTTTGACCTCAAACTTAGGAAAATTTCAATGCATTTTCCATCATTTTCGAAGTGATTCTGACCTCACTTCACTTCATATTTCCCGGTGTCCAGCAAAACTTCAGAATTAGCAATCAGGCTCACTGCGGAGCTGGCTGTATTCTGAACAAGAGCTCTTGCAGAGCACTTCGCATAAAAACATCATTAGACAGCTTAAAAACATGGGCACCCCTGGCTTCCAGGGGCGCTTTTCCTCCCAGACTAGCCATTTTTCAAACTGGCTAAAAACCACTAAACCTCCTACTACAGGTTGTTGACAAGTCCTCCGACCCGACTGAAGTATGCAACAGAAAGCTGGAACCAATACGGATAGGATGAACATCTGAGATGACCAAAACAACTGACTTAAAGGCTCCAAAACCTTGTGCGCCCTTGGCCTCTAGGGACGCTTTTGCAAATTCTGGACAATTCTGAACATGACTGAAACCCTATGTTTGACCCCTAATACCGACAACTTAGCAACTCTGATTCACCCATTGACGGATGCATTGCGAAGCCAGATCAAGACTGAGCCAAACATCCTAGGTACCACTTGATCAAAAAACGTCATCTGGTGCTTCAAAAAGATGGGCGCCTCCGGCTAAGAGGGGTGCTTTTCACTCGTGTCATTTTTTCATTTCACTCGTTTCTCGTTCAATCTCCATTTTCAGTTACTAGACAACTCTGTTGGACTGGCTGGTTGGCTCGTTGCGAAGCTAATGGGATTTTGGAAAAGTCATCTTGGAAGTGAAGTCTCAGAAAGTTGATCTAGGCCTCCAAAATCAAGGGTGCCCCTGGCTCACAGGTGCGCTTTTGCTCCATACTTAGAAAATTTTCAAGCATTCTCACTTTGACGAAATCCTCTTCGAGACGAAGCATCAATTCAGACAAATCTTGCCATAGAAAAACTTCATAGGAGCGTTTCAGGCTTAGATTTTGACACTTGGCACCTGGCCATTTGCCATTGTTGACCTCGGAGATCCTAACTTTTCACTTGAAAAAACAAAAACTACCCACCAAGCTTAAACTGAGTTTTAACTGAATCTGACTTCACCATTGTGATTGTGAAGCAAAATAAGCCAATCAAAACAATTTTCAGTCAATTCTGACAAGTTTTAATTTTTAGGGTTTTGACCTAAAAACAGGGGCCTGAAACCCTAATTTTCAATTTTTTCAAATTTTGGCAGTATCTTGCTGACATCACACTGACTCAAAGTCCATACTTGATTTGCCCAAAAACTAGATTTTGTCATCATTTTAACAAGGTTTAGACCATTTTAAGCAAAATGCCTTAATGAAGGAAAAAATTTGGTTTGGGTACAACAAACAGTAAGGCTCAATCTCAAGTACCTCATTGAGAGGAGGTCATCATACAATCCAAGAGGGCTCTATGTAGCACATCTCAAGCAACACTCATCACATGAATCTTCCATAGAAGATTACTAGGTCAATTGTGATGATGAGTTCGAGGTGCGAAGAAGGAACTATAGCTGGCTTAAGCTCTCACAAATTGCTGACTTTATGTTTGAAGACATTGAGGGCCTATTCGACGATGAGGAAGAAGTCATTCAGCCTTCCTTCTTCATGGATCAAGTGGACTCACAATCATTTGACAGAGTGGATTGGTATACAAAAGAAAATACATCTATAGAGGAGAGAATGAGTAGAGTCATCAGAAACAGTTGAATCTACCTAGACAGCAAGAGGACAAGGAAGGTAGTACTTCCCCAAACAGAGCTGCCAACGGTTCAGTCTACACTACTTTCCACGTCTAGGAAGAAGCTCAAAAGAAAGCAGTGGAGCAATCCTCCCAAATGGATGAGGATGTTAGGGATTCCATGGGATAGAACATAGATGGCTAATGTAAATCAACAAGAAGTACAGGTGGAGACAGCCACCAACTTACCCGAGGTAGTAGAGACTACTGCAGCTGAACCAAAGCCAGTGATTGAGGCAATCACGACCAAAACAGAGCCCATGCTAGAAGCAATTGCAGCAGATACAGTGCCTATGTTTGAGACAGAGCCGCCTACTTCACCACCATCACAACAGTCCCAAGTCCCCATTGACTTGGACTCACCACCACGAGACATCGCTACAGCACAATCTTGTTCATCCAGCATTCAGGGGGGCCACATTCCTCCTTCTAGCGAAGCTAGTCGGGATTCTATTTGGCTTGAGAGTTCCCTTGGAAGGAAGAGGGAAAGGCCGTCCTATCAGCTCGACTTCACAGAGTTCAATCAATTCAATCAAGACATGTTGGCGAAGAAGTTGAAGAAGCAACTACATGTAGAAAGGAATGTGGATAATGGGGTCATCATAGAGATTGCTGCCCCACCTGAGAACAAAAACATACATGAGGTAGAGGTTGGGGATTTCACGCTATCAGAGGTGAACCTTGGAAAGACCACTCATCAGGTGGAGGCAGGCCTTCTCGGAATTGCCTTAGTGAGCGCCCAAGAGAGGATGGCTAAGGATGGCCAAGACAAAGCAGCCTTAAAGGCTGAAAACCGACAATTGAGGATGTACATTTATAGCTTGATGCACAACACTCCCAACTCCTCTGCTTTACCACAAGAGTTGCTGAATCTTCCCGTCGAGCAGAATCATCACCAACTGATTACATATGGAAAACACTAGAGAAATCAAGTGGAAGAATTTGTTGTCAGAGGGCGATATGTATTGGCAGAAGTATATCAGTTGAGAGATAGAGCACGTGCACTCCGTGCGGAAATCCAACAGTTAGAGTTAAAGATAGTAGAAATGAGGCCTGGAGATGAGGTCACAATTGCAGACTTGCAATTGGCGTACCAATCAGTTACCACCACAGAGAACAAGCAACATTTGTTTGCTTGGAAGGAACAATTGGCATACAAGGTGAAAGCCTATGATGCTAATTCTGTGGAGCTAATTGACTACAAACATATTGTCGTAGATATTATCAACTTCGCAAGAACGTTGGTAATATCCTTCCCTCACATAGAATATCAGCAAGAGGGAGGTGAATACATTGAGCTGAGAACAGTGCAAAATCAATTCAGAGATGTCATCCGAAGCATATTCCTCGATGATCTTGATGGTTGTAAACTGACCAAAGTTGCAGCCATGTCTACCAAGTTAGATGATGCAGTCGCCAAGTGCAAAGACTATCAGCAGCAGCTTGTGACAGGTGAAGAAATACTAAAGCGCCACGTTGTCATCTTACGGAGCATTAATTGCCCAGAGCCTGAGGAGGTCAACGACTAGATAGAGGCACTGTTGACTAGTGGTGAAGAGGTGTAAAGCACCTCAAGAAGGACGTCCTACCCTCCAGAAAGACAATAACTATGATTGAAGTTGACTTGATGCCCCATTCCAAGTTAACTCCAGATCCCCACAGATCATGCATGTTAGATCCCACTAATCAAGGATGTCTAATTGACTTCCACGATTTGTGGATCTCAGATCTCCTTTAAAGGTGGATGTCTATTTTGGAGGCACATTTGTAATTTAAGTTCACTTTTAGTTAGGTGTCAGTCAACTGAGGTAGATTTCCAGTTTGAATTTTCTTTAGTTTCAGTTAACTGAAGTAGTTTTCCAGTTAACTGCTTGCTCACCTACATTTAGACATAGGAATAAATCTTGCTGATTGGCAAGAACTGATTGTTAACTCAAGGAGATTTTAGGGTTGCCTACTCCTTTGAGTTTCTATAAATAAGAGCCTTGGGCTCATTATTTGTTTAACCTTTATTTACTACGCAAAATTGCTGCACCATTGTTGCTAAAGTTTGCATGTTTGTATTTGTTCACTCTTGGATGAGAGTTTATTGGTTGATCGTAATTGTGCATGATTTCGTGCCTTTGCTGTCCCAATCTTTGCAATTCTTTGGAAAATCTTGAAGAAGAAAGTCAGATGGCGTATGCATGTTTGATCTAAGATTTGAGTTGATCCAACATCTTTGTTCTTAATAGTTTATTGTCTCAATCTCCTCCTCAGACAGGGGTTCCTCCTCGTTGGATATTTTGTCATCGATTGCTATTGTTTGATGTTGTTTAATGATCTAGATTTCACACTTCGGATAGGGGTTCCACCTCAGAAATCCTGATATCCATATCTTCGTACCTTGTTGTTTCTAGTACGTTGTTTACTAGCCTATACCTCGGATAGGGGTTCCTCCTCCTTGGCAATTCTCAGATCCAATCTATCATAAAGAGTGTTTTCTTTTATAAAACCTTATCCCAAGGTATATTCGAGAGTTCAGAGCCTTAACCATATTCTACGGAGACGGCGGATTCAAGTGATCCAACCCATCCATTTCGCACCTATGCCCTCATGCTTTGTTTATCTTGAGGAGGTAGGATAGTTTAGAAGCTAGTTTAGTCGTAGTTAAGATTTGCAGAAACCAAAGAAAAGCTTAGCTACGACGCATTGTGTTTATGCACTCTTGTGTCCTGTCGCGGAGTAAAAAATATAGGAACCTTAGTACCCGTTTTTACATAGAACATCAACAAAGAGAGATCTTCCTCTCTATAATTTGAAGAGCAGTACTATAACACTTCCAATAGCTGTTTGTTTCCAATAAGCACTCCAGAGGTGCTAATTGAAACACCAACAAATAGATTATTGGCCGATCTAAGAATGATCGATTGATTTTAATAGACAATCTATCTTCAATATGTTCCTTTCAGATTTCTCGGTATGATATGTTTCAGTTGCTTTAATTAGAGTGCTTTAATATATACCAACTAATTTCGTGTTTTTTCCAAATTTCATCGATTGATATATCAACTATAGCAAGGCTTAAATTTCATGATTTTGATTTGAATCTTATGATCTTTACATCTTGTTCTTCATAGCTTGTTTAGGCATATCTGCACGATCTGTGGCATTTTGACATCAGTGACAACACTTCTAACAGATAGTCCATCATTCCAAAGATAACAACCTACACAACCTGGATAACCCGACTTACGTGAAAGTATTATACCTTTTTCCCATATTGCATTAACCAGTAAGTACACAAGCTTGGTATATCCTTCAATGGATAGTCCGTCATCCCAGATAACCAATCTTCAAAACAATCTACTTACATATAAGTATAATAAGTTCTCTCCCATACTGGATGACCTCTCCTAGGAGTAAACACAAGCTTTCCTAGTTAAATCAATAACTTAGCTAAGTCTATCATATGAGCTTAACCCATTCAATCATACATAAGATAAAATACTGATGATAAACACCCATCTCCTACTATGGAGTATATACAAACACATTGCATCCCATGTTCAACATATCTAGTATAATTAAATACCTATGTTGTTCCATATGTATCTTAGTTGAATTCCTTAAGTAATCTCTTTGACATATCTAGTATGTTTAAATACTTGTGTCAAGCTACTTCTTGACATATCTACTACAATTAGGTATTTGTGTCAAACAAACTCTCTTATCATAGAGTACTCTAAACACATAATTCAAGCAGTCTATAGGCTTCCATTCCCTTTTCCACAAGACAACATATACACTTCCTATGTACAACATAAATAAGTTCCAGAAACAATTTACTTCTCAAGCACAGACAACAAATACTATCCAAGAGACCATTCACTCCCTATGCACAAACTGCAAATACAATCCAAGAAGTATTTAATGGATAATTAAAGAAGAGATAGTAGAAGAATATCCCATGCCTGTAATTCGCTTTTCCACATAATGACGTTGTCACAGCCTTCACTTTATCTTCAATCCAATCACTTTCAGTACTTCAAATAATTGACAGTACTCTCTCAAGGCTTCTCTTTTCCTCACACAAAAATAGATATTCGAAACTGGTAATTACACAGGTGTAATTAGCAGCAGGTGTATGTCTTAGTAAGATACGCCTTTCTCAATTGCTCACTCAGAAAGGATGGAAGCTGTATAATAACTTACAGCTGGTAATGTATGATTCACATATATGTATAAAATAGGGGATTATGATTTCAATCTAGAATCTCAATGAAATCAGAATGATTGAATGCCAAGCAATGAGCAAATGCGTATGAGTGAATTCTCATTCAAGAGATGAGTGAAAGCTTCCAAAAAGGTAAGTGTATGCTTCAACAAAAGATGAGTGAATGCTACACAATGATAAGTAAGTAAACACGAAGAATGGGCAGCTATTTATAAAGCCCCTAGCCCATCGAATTCCTCTTCTATAGGCATGTAAAATGCCAAAACTGTTTTTGAATGTTTCAATTTGATAAGTGGCGGATTTCTATCTCCATACTCAACACTTCTAGAGGTGAGTTGACCTCTATCATTGACAACAGATTGAAGAACGATTCAAACTTGCACATGGTGAAATGTGAAGGATCGACGCGTACAGACGTCTCCCAATTACGGCGCAAATCATGAAATCTGGCGGGTAAATAATCACAATGAAAAATTCCATTGTTGTTTGTAATCCACATAGCCTACATTCCAAGCTTGATCGACATTACTCAGGTTGTGTTTGCATTCCAGCTACTTGGTGTCAGTTCCGTGCGTTTGCGAGTCTCTTATTTCAGCGCTGTATTTTATTTTGATTTCAAAAATTTCAAACTATAGTTCAATGAAATATTTCATCTTTCCAATGTTGGCGTATATTTCCCAAAGCCAAAAGACAATGTTTCGATCCATTCTATTTTCATAGTCAGTTGGGTAAATTAACCCAATTTCCATAGTTAATGAACATTAGTCGGTTGAATGATATTTCATTCAATTCCCATACTTAGAGGTAAATATCAACTCAATTGGAAAATAAGTTAATTTCCACTAGTGAGATTTAAAATATTAAATACATACATATTATATATTATTTACTGTAATATATATAACATATAATATATGTATATTTACATATATATATCTATCATTTCGTAAACATATCGTATGCCAGTCATCTTATCCGATATGTATTTATATATATACACATATATGTAAATTGTCAGGCAATAGTAATATAATATTATCCACGTATAATAGGTGGTGTGCATATAGACATGTATATAGTATATACTTGTAAATACCTCAATGTACACGTATGTGTAGGTATACCATATCAATACATCCGTATGAGCATATCCATCTGCTAATCATACACCTGTATCGATATGTATATACATATGGATACATGTATATACTATATATATGTATATGCCCACTCCCTATTCACTTACCTTCATTCACATTACCATCATAATGATCGTAATACCACAAGACAAATATACAAGGATAGACATCACTTATAAAAGCATACAAAAGTAAACCAGGCCTTACTAATGCAAATACAAGCTATGGATGACTTACCTATAACTTTACACAAACTGACTCAATTCACTCAATCTAAAGTGACATGTGTGTATGCTCAGATAGTTCACTTTACTGGTTACCTGACCAAGCTCTTCTCTTGAGTGATACTTCCCCTCTGCCTGGAGGATGAACATTTACCTGCAACCACTAGCACATACCTTAGCAGTCCTTTGTTCACAACAATAAGCAGCACATATATATAAACATCTTTGAAGTTAGAATAACAATACTTCAATAACCATCTATTCACATATATGCAGTATTTCACCATGAATAACATCAATTGAGATAACATCAAATGAAACAACGTCAAATGAGATAATATACATATTGATAACAAGGTACAAGCATCTCCAGATTTCACATTACATTCATATTTACCCTATATAGTAATAGTAAATAGTAACCTCACAATTTGGGATGTAACATTGTATGTCAACTCAAGCTCATGGATTGTGAAAATCTTATGTGTATTATTGGTAATGTTCTAATCATTGTGACAATTTATGTTGATGCATTCAAAATGATTGGATTAAAGAAGAATTGATGGATGAAATAAAGCCCGATATATGATTTTTATGATGAGTGTGATAGTTGCTAGTGAATTGTTTAGATGCAGTTTCAACTGCTAAGCAAAATGAGAGAAACTGTATAGTGGAGTTAGCACTTCATCTAATTGCAAAAAAATTGATTTACCTTATTTGCTTCTTTGACATTACTTAATTGATAGCATTTGAATTAATCCAAAAAAAAATCACACAGTTTAATCCAGAAGCACTCTTAAATCATCTTTATGGCCTATGGAGAAATCTTGCCTACTACCTTTTGGTAATATCAATACATAAAAGTTCTATTCCTTTTTCCCATATTTGGCTGGATCTCTAACTGCACTTTAACTTGTAGTTTGAATATTGTTATACTTTTCTGTGCCAGATCCTTCGAAAGCATGGATGACCAATGTAATGTATTTATAAACATTAAAATATCAACAATGCAAATTTCATTGAAAGTAGCTAGGCTTGGAAAGTAGATCCTTTGCACTTGCCACAAAATTCTTATACAGCATAAATAATCTTAACCAGCCAAATCTTCATTATATCTGGAGAGATTGTTTGAGATCATCCTCATTCTGTTTATGTTCTGTTAGGTGATGTTTTTAGCCTTGAAAGTGATCTGTGAACTCTTAATTTCAAATGTAGAATTCAGCAGAACATGAACTATTACTGTTCTACTTGCTTAAAATCAAACGTACTCTAGAGGAGTATATGTTGCTCAAAAATATAGAAATGATGTAAATTAAAGAATTCACCATGGATGCTCAAGAGATTTAATCTTGGAAAACTCCCTGAGGAGAAAAGCCAGCTTGGTAGCAGCAATTGCTTGACTACCTTGATGTTATTAATGTGGAGGAATAAGTACAAAAAGTAACTCAAATCGCTCCTCTCCTCACTGTCAAGTTCCTAAACTCACCATGAACAACTGAATTCTTCTACTTCATCCATACTACACTCATTCTTGCTTCCAATGATGCAACTATGCTCTACACCTATATTTATAGCATCCCCCTCATGTATTATAAGGATCCTTGAACAGATTTATACATGAAAAAGTTGGCTGTTTGTTTCAAATTCTCTCCTTTCTGCCAGTCATCATGAAACAACTGGTAATCCTCAAATAGCAGTTTTGTTTTCGCTACAGCAGTTACATAACCACCTACTGTCTAAAAATGGCAGTTTCACTCTGTTGACAAAACTGTTGATGATCATTATTTGAACTCAACATATTGATCATTCTTAGTCTTTTTCAGATCCTTATGAATTAGATAGTGATTGCTTGTCTCTGTCAATGCCACTAGTTGTTCTTGCTCAGGCCTTTTTGCTTGAATATTGTAGATCTTTCAATTGCTTCTCTATCATCCACTTTTTTCATGCATTTCACAATTTATTTTCATGATGTCAAGATCCAAAACATAGCCTTCACAACCTTACTTGTTCTAATACTCTACTTTTGCACACTTATCTAAATGACATTGATTGTTGGAGAAATGAGCCACACCTGAACCTAGTCAGTGACTCCTGCTATTAGGAGCAGAAACCATAATTCTGTTTGGGCAGCCTAACTGAACTTGTGAGGATCTCAACAACAAATCAAACACTATTCCTTGATTCCCCTACGATTTTCCTGCACCATTATAGAAGGTAATGTTACTGGGATATTTTAATAATAACTAGCATAGATTTCTTTTCAAATCTAAGGTTTTAAACTTATGCATGGACACTTCTAAAGCTACTTTTAAGCACAGTATTTATATAGTACTAGATATTGCATAGTGAATAAGATTGATGCACCCAAAAGTCAGTAATAGATACTTGATGGTTGATAAACTGTACACTTATGCTGTGGGAACAGGAAATCATTCCGCAATGAATTGACACTGCTGCAAAAAATTCGACATCCTAATGTGGTTCAATTTATTGGTGCTGTTACTCAAAATGTTCCAATGATGATCATTGCAGAATATCTACCAAATGTAAGTAGAACATTCTGATTTCTACAATACTTTATGATTAGATTGCAATTATGCTTTAAATATGGAAGATTTGTTCATACCACACTAAAACTCCTATAAACAGACTCTTTAGTTGATACAATTTTTTTTATTTGACTAATTTCATCAAAATGGTTTATAATGTCCCATCCCAAATGTAGCCTCAATTTTTCCAATTTTCCAGTCATGCATTGAATAAGTCTTGGAGAAAGTTGTGTATATTTCAGATGGTTTGTGAAAGTTTTGCACAGACAGCATACACATAACAAATTCCAGAATGGCTAACTAAGATTACTCAATTGAACAAATAGCAAACACTGAAAGTTCCAACTGATTATCAAACAAATGATATAAGAAACAGATATTTTCTGACCTTAAACTTCTGTAGCTATAGTCCAGCTGGAAATGAATACCCAGTTCCAAAGTTTAATTCAACCTCCAAAATTCCACAGAGCTCCAGCAACTGAAGACTTGGAATATAATCTGATAGTGATCAGCACTAGATATGACCAGCAGCTAGTATGAATTTTCAACAGTAATAAAAGGTTCGATAATCAGAAATATTTAGTGACTTGCATAGCAGTTTTCAGAATTCAGAGATAATAATCATATAGTCACAGCTGTTCAATGGACAAGTGTAGACTGGTAATTTTGAAAATGTCATTTTGCAATTCCTATTACTCCAGCTATGTTATGTCCAGACTAAGGCAGCAGATTTGGAACCCCCCTGGCAAGCTGCAGCTGTATCTGTCTTCGTTTAATCAACTTCAACTCCCCTGAAACTTCATTTCCTTTACACCTAAATAGAGATTAAGAGCTAATATGGCAATCTTCCAAAGGTACAGACTGTTCTTGACAAGACAAAACTCTTTTAGATATGAACGGCAATGAGGGATTGGTATGGTGCTTACAATATTTGAATTTCTGGAAACTTAAATTAGCACGGCAATCCCTGTATTTCACTTCCTTCAAAACTTGACTCCTCCATATAACCCACACACCCTATATGAAATTTTTCTTAAACCAGCTATTAATTCCTAGCCCATAACTTGTACAAAAATATTGACCCTGCAGCTAGGAATGTACCGATATTGTACGGCAGCCTCCAGTTTCACATTTACATCCCAAATTATTTATTTTCTAAGCATTCACTTTGACTGATGACCCCCTTAATGAATCATGTGAGCTTTTATCAATTCAATAATAAATTAATTACCACATTTTTAGAAGAAATGTATGGCGCTCCCCTTTAAAAATGTTTCCTGGAATCTCATGTCTATTATAATATGTAGAGAAGGGGGATTCGCTACTCATGAGTCTCTTTATTCTCAAGAAAATTCCAAGGGGCGAATTTCCCTAAACTACCTCAAGGAACAAAGTGAGAGTTCTAAAATCAGAAATAGTAGATCACAAAGGTTTTCTAGACAGACTGATAGGCACTCGACCAACGGACAGAAGCGCGGAACAAGGACGACAACATAGTGCGTTGGAGTCCCAAAGGCGCATTGGCATCTCGTACGGACCAAAAATCGAGTTTGTCACATAAAACAACAAAGCGACTACTAACAATCAAATTGCTAAGAACTCTTAGAATGTGAGAAAGTAATAGAATATAACAAAACTAGAATAAAGTAAAGTAAAGGATTGAACTAAAGTGGAAAGAGAAAGAAAACTTCTCACAACAACCCAAGTAATGAAGCCTCTAGTACATGAATTATATTCAATACCTGCATATGTAAGATTGAGAGAAAATGTTGGGGCTGTATAAGGGTTTGCCCCAGTCAAACCCCCGTCTTGGTGTTCCCACCTTGACAGACAGCCAAATAGATAGAGAAAGTGAACAAAGTAAGCAAATATGGAGTAACAAAAGCAATCCCTGCTCAAAGAGGAGAATCCGTATCACGAAATAGAGATGCAATTGATAGGGGATATGAGAAATCCCAAAATGCTCGCAAGCACAAGGTAAGAGAGATATCAGCTGCAAGGCTTAAGGAAGCCAAGGAGGGAGACAAAGATAGTTGCAAGAGCAAAGAGTGTTGCTAAGAGAGCTTGAGAGTGTTGTAGAAAGCTGTAAAAGAGCTATACAAGCAAGATAGCAAGAAAAAGAGAAGAGGAAAAGACCAAAGCCAAAGCTAGAGAGATCCAGACGAGGAAATGAGCTGAAAAGAGCAATTAAAGAGAGAAATGGAGGGAAAAGAAGCTTCCCGAGTGGTTACAAGGCGTCCCGAGCCATTACCACCGACAAAAGTAGCTGACAAGTGGCAAACATGCTTGGAATTAACCGTTTGAATGTTGAAATGTCACAAGACGCTAGCGTGGCACGTGGCGTGCTAATGCCCAGACACATCATGCTACAAAATGACAAGAACGAGAAAAGCACAAGGTTTGACGCAAATCTGACACACAAAGGATAGCTGTTGAAAAGGGGTTTTCAACAGCCTAAGAGGGAAAAAGGCTTATGCAGGGGTTAAAATGAGCCTACACAAGTTCTAAGGGAGTGGACACTAAAGTGGATACAAGAATGTATTTGCAATTGTAAGGGGTGCAATTTTACGACATTACAGAATATAACTCAGCTTACTAATAACACCTCTTAGTGTCCTCCTTACGGCTTAAAATAAAATAAGGGATACTGATTTAATTAGAAATATTCTAATAATGATAATGCAATTCAATTTTGTGCATTCACTTGGGTCCAAAAATATTATTAAGTCTTGCAAATATTACCACTTGTAAAAAACCCGTTCGTCGAGATTTTCAGCTCTACACATACACTGGAACAAATAGACCAGATAAATAGCATAAAATCCTGTGAAGAAATATCAACAATCATCCAGGGAGTATTTTCCAACCCCACAGATGATACTCTTCATGGAGATTTTTCATCCCCACAACGTTCAAAAATCAAACTGCAAAACTTCTCTCCAATTAAAACTCTAGCATGTCCATAAATGAAAGCCAAACTTTTTTTTTGCACCCTTTCCAAATGTAACTACCCACCTTTCTTGAAATTCCCCTTTTTTTTTATTCTTTTGATTTAAATTTCAATTCACTTAAGTTCTCCAAAAAATATTATTTTTGTTCACCTTTTAATGAACCCCCTTTATAAGTCCTTTTTTGCAAAAAATGATTTATTGCTAAATTAAATAATAATTTTAACTTAGGAACTTAAGCATTAAATTAATTAAACATTTATCGTTATATTATGAGAGGGGACATTATAGGTCTATATAATTACTTTTTGCATGTAGTCTTTTGCAAAAGAATCATGCTGATTTTGGCACGTGGATGTTACAAATGAGCTACATAATTTTCATGGTACATAAGCAAATTGATGAGCATCTAAAACCATGTTGCATATATTCATATTTATTAATTGTGTTTTAAGTACATCCTACATGCCTGGTAATTTATAAATTGAATCGCTAAAATGAATATGTGGAAAGAATGCCCATGCTACTCTATTTTGTTTTTCCTTTTGAGGCTACTCTTTGTATTGTAGCTTCTTGTTTTCCTTGTTTGTTTAGATATGAAACATGTCTATTTGAAAAAAACGTATCCCTATAGGATGACTTTTGAAGCCTTGTAGCTAGGCTATAGGGCTTGTTCAATCTTGAGGAATTGTATTATTAGCTCTTGAGCCAGTATCCACCACCTCATTTGTCAATGTTCAGCCCAAATATCCATTTGAGCATTTACCACCCTTTTTCATCTAACTAGCAGGGTCGACCACCTGGTTGTGTCAAGGAATTGAACTTGTACCTACATGGACAATCGGCCTAGCATCAAATGCAATCCTTTTAGAATGTGTAGAAGTTCATTTACTTGGATAGGTTTCAGAGTTTCCTAGAATCTGCAAAGATAAGAGGTCAATTGGGAATACTTTTATGCATCTGCCCTGTTGGCATCATTGTCTTTGATGCAATGGTTCAGACTTCCTTTGTGATCTCCTTATGAATTTCTGCTTTTATATTCAGCACATCCAAGTACCGGTTCTGGATACACATTCTTTACTTGATCTCCATGGATGAACAAAGTAGTTTCTTTAATGTCAATTAGGTTTATCTACCATCCTATCTACCAACTTTAAGTAGAAAATTCTGATCTATACTAGTCTTTAGATGATTAGATTGCAATAATATTTTAAAAAATTGTATAAAAAAATTGTTTAATTGATGTATTGGTTTTATTTGACTAAATTTAACTAAATAGTTAGTGCATGTACTCTTTTGCAAAAGGAATCTGCCATTGTTAGGGTGTGGATGCTACAAACTAGCAACAAATTTCTCATGGTTCATATGGTGATTGATGACTGACTAAAACTTAAGTTGTTGGTTTGGGTAAAGGTTCAACTTTGGGTATGGGTTTGACATATGGCCGACTTTTTTCCTAAGTTTAGTACAGATGGGTTCGACATACATAAATATCATAGTTACAAGACTTCGATCCATTCCAGACTAGTTTGGCTGATTTTTGACTTGGACTCAACTCTCATTTTTACAGTTGTATTTGGTTGCTTTTTCCATGCTTAGATAGGAAGGCATCATTTCCAATCATAGGTAGAAGGAATGGTGAGTTTTTAGGGCTTTCTATAGTTGCAAGTGACCAATTGGAAAGGGAGTTACAAAAAGCTAAGTCTTTGCCAAGTTTGGGTCATTTGGATTCACCTATGCTTGCTCTCCTTGGGACTCACCGAGTTTGGGAAAGTTTAAGCAACTCTTGTAACTTTGATATATATATATATATATACACACACACCTATGCTTGCTCTCCTTGGGACTCACCGAGTTTGGGAAAGTTTAAGCAACTCTTGTAACTTTGATATATATATATATTTAAAAATATATAAAAGTACTTATAATTTACAAAAAAACTCATAGATGTCTAATATCAATACAAATTACAATCAATAATCTTCATATTGCTCTTCATTGAGAGCATCAAGGTCAATATTTGGTTTGTTTGAATGACCAGCAGCTGTAGTGCCACTCCCACTAGCCATGTCATGTGTAGATCTTGCCTCATCTGAAGAGACTAAGGTACATTGTGAAACAAAAGCGTCTAAGTTGGCACACTTAGGGGTTATATCCAAACTCCTTGTTGCCCCCTCATTGTAATTGGCTTTCTTATTTGTGTGACAAGAGATGCAAGTTGGAATGCACATAGACCAAATTCTCATTTTTTGTGCAGCAAACTGGTTTCACAAAAAAATCTCTATGATGTACTCAATCAACCTGATGTCATTATTTCCTCTCCATTGTCATTCTCTATTGTTTTCTTTAATTATACCATCAAGAGGGCTATTTTGAAGTTGTGTACCAGCAAAAACAATAGATTGCCAAGGCCTCAAAGATGAGCTCCTCAAAAGAATTGAATGAGGTAATTTGTTCAATTTTTCCTTGCTCATGGTACCAACACATAATTCATCTTATTCATAAATTTGAAGATGCCTCCAATCTTGACAACTACAAAACCATTACAATTCAGCATTTGTATGCCAAGCTTTATGCCATGGTGTTAGACATGCAACTTTCAGGGCACTTGAGTACATTTGGAGAGACTACCTAACTATTGATCACATCTTTACACTGATCTTCCAAATTCTTTTGGTGTTTTATAGACCTCAATAAGTTTTTTGACTAAGTTCCAAAACTGGCATAAGTGTTAGCCAATCTGTTCTGTTTGAATCATATTGGTGTCATTTATTTTTATTTGGGATGCACATAGCACAAAGGAGTTGCACAGCCAATTAGTGAGGGTCACTGTTTTGTTTCATGCAAATTGTTCTCTGACTGTGTGGTTATTCCTGCTAGCTGTTTTAATTGTGTTTATATGACAGAAAAAAAGCTCTTCTCTATTGTGTGGTAGCTCTGCATAAAGCTGTTCTTTGCCTATATATTATGTTCTGAACTTTTAGATTGTTTACAGGGAGACTTGAGCAGTTACCTGAAAAAGAAAGGGCGTTTACAACCTGCAAAGGCAGTGAGATTTGCACTTGATATTGCCAGGTCAGTTCAACCTTCCACTCTTCAATTTAGCCTGGCATGGTATATGTCTTTGAAGAACATCATTGTTTATTGAAACGAATAATCTCCTAAGGACCTTCAACCTAATTAGAAAATCCTGAATAATGAAACTGAAATTTCTTAAATAGCTAGCTGAAAAACCTTAGAAGGTTTCCTTAACAGTGATACACACAGTACAATATGATGTATGCAAAATGAATCTTATTTAAAAACAGCGTTGGCAAAGGATTCGCAGGATTCAGAAGCTTGCTCTTAAGCTGCTTAAATAGTTTTCTGTCAAAACCTTATAGACTTTCTTTAGTTGTCATAAAAAATATATGATCATATATTGACATTTCCTTATTATCTGTCACTTTAACATTTGGTAGAATTATGTGGGAATTTTTTTTCGCATCATGTTTTTGAATGGGCTGATACTTATTCATGCTTGGATATTCTGTTACTACACAAATACTACATGAGGTGTTGCTGATAGAAATCTTTAATCAGACAATAGCTGTTTAGACTCATCCTAGAATATTAAGAATTATACACGTGGTTTGATATGCTATGCACAATCATCATATCCTGATCAGCAGTGCAAGAGAATTTGAGAAAGCTGCACAAATGTTCTTTGTCATCCTTTATATTCTCAAGTTGAAAGCATAGAAAATGCAATATTAGTTCACTGTTCAACAGAAGTAGAAAACTCTGCATAATTGTGTTATAACATTTGTTTATGCTGATTTTAAGTTTCATGTCTAATGCATTTAATACAAAGGTCCTAATATAAACACACAGTTAAGTTGACAAACTGACAATAAAATGGTATATGATTTAAATTTATTCTGTACCATAGAACTTAATATTTGGAAGTGTCTTCAAGAGTTGATTTGACAATGGATAACTCTTACTAAGAATAATGGTACTATTTGTTTGAGATATGGGGAGCAAAGGAGAAATGAATCTTTTTTGATGTGTGACATAATTGCTGATAAAATGCTTTTCTATGGTAAATGCTCACACGTAAACTTTTACATGTTGCCACTCTTCTTGAGCTGTTTGGACTTCAAAAATTCCAAGTGGATTGAAATTTCACATCTAAAATTGCTTCGTAGCTGACCAAAGTCTCTGAAAATGAAGAGTATACTTTGAATAATGTAGAATAGAATATTCCACCAAACAAGATATATCACCCTAAAAAACCATCTTGCATTAATGTGAATATATGTATCATACAACAACGAACAATCTTCCAAACAAATAAGTGAATGGATTACTCCTAAATATATAATCCTAAGACTACATAAAAAAATGAAATATGAGTAAATATTTCAAATTGAGAAAGATTATGAGATAGGAGAATGCATATCATCTAGAATGACACTTACATGGAAGATGTAAGAAAAAAAGGAATAATCGAAAACTCAATTATTGTTTATGACACACTATAACAAGCCAAAAAAGTGAGGGCAACAAATTCAAATAATGTCCTGCAGCGACTCAGGACAGAAGAAATAACAGCCCCAAACTTGCAAATTAATTGT